>CM050221.1:33972500-34115000 GCA_027475355.1 Coilia nasus
CCAAGCCTTACTGACAATGTGGATTAGCATTCCTGCGGCTCGCTCAACTGAACTCTACCCCCACTGTTCTTAATCCATCAGCAGTCTGCTGTGGCTGGGCGTCTCTCTCCCTCCCTCGTTCACATACACACAAATATGCATTAAGACACACACACCCACACATACACAGACAGATGTGTGGATTCATTTAAATTTGCATGCACATATTCATGTACATGCACAAAGAGTATGTATGTTCGCAGACATACATACAAGCACAAACAAATGTACGGACACACACACACACACACACACGCTCTCCTCTCAGTTCTGTTGGTCACTCCTTCAGAACACAGTTCCAGTTGGCACCAAATCCAGTGGTGCATTCTCTCTCTTGCCCAGTTAACTCAGAAAGCACTCCAGTATAACCTTTAACTACAATCTCCACAAACACACACACACAGGTGCATGTGTGCATGCACACACCTATGCCTATTAACAGGTTTTCAGGCTGAGGCAGTCACGCAGTCACACTGGCCTGACAGAGAATTCTGGCGCACCCCCGGCTCTGAGAATCACTGGAGAGCTGTGTGAGTGATAACTCATGACGGCAGCCCCCCCCAAATCAGTAGCACAATTAACACAAAGATCTCCACAAAATATCCCAGTGGAAGCCTTTGCAGATTACAGCACCCACAATCAAGGATGAGGCAAGAATGAACAGAGGAGAAGACTCACTTAAGAGTGTGTATGTGTGTGTGTGTGTTTGTGTGTGTGTACATTACTACTAATGTGCTGAGTGTAAAGGACTTGGCCACCCTGTGCACTTCTCCATGTCACACCCAGTAGGTTTAAACGGGGGTCAAGGTTAAATGTCGAGTCTATCCTGTTAACCCATACATAGTGATGTTTGCTCACATCAGCAAGGATGCATGTTCACACACATACACACACACACACACATGCATGAACACACACTTTCCAATAAACACAGCCCATGTTTCACAAGCTGCCAGCACAGCATGGGGGATTACAACCCAGTCCACTAGATGACAAATTTTATCTAGGCCACTGTAGTGTGTAGTCAACACAGAGAACTTACACACACACACACACACACACACACACACACACACACACACACACACACACACACACACACACACACACACAGCACAGTGACCTTTCGATGCATGGGTAGGCTCCAGCAATGTGTTTGGATGGGGTGTGTGTGTGCGTTTGTGTTAATGTGAATAAAGAGCAAAACAACAGAAAATCTTTTTCTGTCTCTCCATTTTCTTTCCCCTCCACTCCCTCTTCTTTTAACCTCTCTCTCTTCCTTCCTCCTACACCAGGTCTCTATCTCTCTCTCTCTTCTCCTTTTTCTTTCCCCCCCTCCCTCTCATTATCTGTCCATCTGCTCAACCACTGCCAGTGACCATGTCAAACAAAACAGTCAGAGTGGGGGAAAAAAAAAAAAAGACGAGAGGGAAAGAAAGGACTAGAGAGGAAAGCGGTGGAACACAAAGCCCCTCAGTGTTCCCTCCGTCAGGAGCCTGGCACTAGCACTGGCACTGGCACCACACAGGAACCAACCCGCTTTTATGGGGGCATCCCTCCCCCCAGAGAGGGAGAGAGAGGGACAGAGAAAGACAGAGAAAGAGAAGGACAGAGGGAGACAGGGAGGAAAAAAGGGAGGGAGGGTGACTGAGCGCAACGACACGAAAAGGACGGAGTTTAAAAAAAAAAAGAAAACCGGAAGACAAACAGATCAGAGACAAACAGAAAGACGGAAAAGCAGGCAGACAGACAGATGGGCAGACAGGGAGGAGGAATGAGTGTGTCCTGCCTCTCTCCCACATCCTGTTCCACTTCAGGCTTGCTGAGGCGTATCAGACTACAGGGCGGAGGGTAGGGTAGGGTGGGCGGGCTGGATTTTGTTCTGGCCCGTTCCCAGGGCTGGGCATGGGCATATGGAGGGGAGTCGCTCCCTGTGCCAGGCAGGAGGGTGGTCTGCACCGCCTGGCCAAAAACAGAGGCCTTTGTATGTCACCGCTAATCCACACGGGCGCTTTAACAGGCCAGTGCTAAAGGCTCCCCACCCACCACCCATGCCCTAACGAGCCCAACTGGGATCCACAGCACCGTACAGCACTGCACAGCACAGCACAGCACAGCACAGCACAGCACAAAACAACACAGCAGCCCCCAAATCTAACCTAAAATAACCCAAACCCAAAAGGAAATAAATCAAACAACAATCTTTCTCTGACATACACGCAGATCCACCACCAACCCTACCCCCCTCACCCACACCTGCACACACACACACACACACTAGCTGCAGCCATTCATTTGCACATACACACACAGATGCCTATCAGCAGGAGCACAGCGACACTCAGACAGGTTTACTCCTGACCAGAGTTGGCTGTGAGCCCGAGGCACATTTTTTAAGCTAGTGGGGGTGGACTTTAAAAAAAAAGAGAGAGAGAGAGAGAAAGAGAGAGAGAGAGAGAGAGAGAGAGAGAGAGAGAGAGAGAGAGAGAGAGAGAGAATGAGGAAGAGGTGGAAAGGGAGAAACAGAGAGAGGGGGAGAGAGAGAGAGAGAGAGAGAGAGAGAGAGAGAGAGAGGGGGGGGGGGGGAGAGAGAGAGAGAGAGAGAGAGAGAGAGAGAGAGAGAGAGAGAGGGAGGGAGGGAGACAGAGACAGACAGGGACACATGGGCATGCCGTCTAGACGGCTGTGATAGGCAGTGGCGGCAGCAGCAGCACACAGACTGTTCTGTCTGAGCCTGCTCAGAGCCAGACAGCACGTCTGCCACTTGTTTTTCTGGCCACCCCCTTCTCTCTCTTTCGCTCTGTGTTCAGATAAGGTTGCTCAGACAGACTCTGTCACTGTCAACTGATTCACCACAACCATTTCTGGTTACAGCCTTAGTGCATACTAGGGGACAGATCATGGATGATACATTAGTGATAACTAATTATAAACCTGTACGCATAATAACAGCACAGAAAGAAAAAGAACATAAAATGGAGGGGGACAGAGGAAGAGAGAGGAAAAGAAAAAAGAGAGAGAGAGAGAGAAAAAAAACAGAAAAGAGTAGCAGAGAAATCTACTTGTCTGCCCCCTCCACCCTTTAGTTTCTGGAGTATCTGGACATTCTGAAACAGAATGTGTAAGATTCTAAAATTCAACATTACACTGACATGGACATTCTTTAGAATGTGCTTCCTTCTAGCATTCCAGCCACACCAGTGTAAGTCAGCCCTCGGACAGACAGGCAGAGTGCAGTCTGGCAAAGAGCTGCTGAACATGGGAAGCTCTAAAATACCCTCATGAATGGGGAGCAGTGTGCTGCTGACCTGAAGCGCCTCCCACAAGCCCACACACACACACGCACGCGCACACACACACACACACACACACACACACACACACACTTCTGCTTAAAAAAGAAAATATTTACACAAAAATACACATGCCGGGAAAAAAACTAAAAATGCTACAAAAATACTGAAGGACAACATTTTAAATTTAATCACATTTAGAGTGTAACAACAAACAAACGTAGAAAGCATACTCTGAATTACCCTATAAAGTAAAAACATGCAATAACACATTTTTTTTTCTCTTAAAAAGACACAAATAAACACAGTGCTACACACACACATACATACACACACACACAAATACACACACACAAACACAGAGTGTAGGAATGTAGGTGAGGCTCGGCTGCTGTGCTTTGATTGGGCTGCGGTCCCTGAAGCAGTAATTACTCAGCTGTCAGCACTCACCTCACTGAATCACACACACAGCAGCGGCATGAGGGGGCCGACACACACAGGCGCTTTACTGTAAAGACCACTGAACATACACATCGACATACACACACGCTCAGACACACAGACCTGTGCGCGCAAACATATCCACACACACACACACACAGACAATATTCAATGACACGTGATAATGCACACACATATGCGAACAACACGCATAGACATACAGACACACACACACACACACACACACACACACAGAGGATAGCAAAGCGGAGGAGCGTGACCTTCCTGTCTCCCCAGAACACGCACACCATCCCCCCACTGCTGGTCATGGCAGCACTGCAGACACACTTACGCATACATATCTGTGGCAGACATGAGAGAGGGAGAGAGGGAGGGAGGGAGGGAGGGAGAGAGAGAGAGAGAGAGAGAGAGAGAGAGAGAGAGAGAGAGAGAGAGAGAGAGAGAGAGAGAGAGAGAGAGAGAGAGAGAGAGAGAGAACGAGAGAGAGAAAGGGAGAGAGAAAGGGAGAGAGGAACAGAGAAGCAGAGAAAGATACAGAGAGAGATACAGAGAGATATATAGAGAGACAGAGACGAGAGAGACAGACAGACAGGCAGACAGTCACAGAGGAAAGGAGACAGAGCATGCATGGAGAGACATGAGAGTGTGAGACTGAGTGACAGAGCTGTGTCCCTGTTGGTTCCGCCAGTCTGTAGGTCTGTCTGTGTCTGTCTGTGTGTGTATGTGTGTCAGCATCCAATTGGCTTGTGAGTGAGTGTCTGGGTATGTGTGTGGCAGAGTGTCTGTCGGCGATCAGGCTATGAGTAGTTTGTGAGTGTGTAAGTGCATGCGTGTGTGTGTCTGTGTCTGGACATGTGTAAGTGTGTGTGTGTGTGTGTGTGTTTGTGCATGTCCACATGAATGCAGCACTCCATCTGTGTTTGTCTGTAGTGAGCTGGCCTTGTAGGCCGAGGGCCTGACTGTATGCTGCGCTATAACTGGGCCAAAGTAAGGCCAGAGGGACAAGGCTGACTCCCTCTTTTGCCATTTCTCCCTCTCTCTTCCTCTTTTTTTCTCTCCCATCTCTCGCTCCCTCTCTCTTTTCTCTCCTCTCTCTCTCCATCCATCCATCCCTGTCTGTCAGTAGGGCCAGAGGGACATGACTGACTCCCTCTTTTGCTATCTCCACCCTCCCTCCCTCTTTTCTCTCCATCCCTCTATCCCTGTCTGCCTGACAGGCAGTGAGGGGATTGAGCTCCATCTGCCTGGGCAGCACGTCCGTCACAGCGTCCTCTGACTCACAGCCCTCTCCCTGCTCTCCCTCTCCCCGCTCTCCCTCTCCCCACTCTTCCTCCCACTGCCGCCATTACCCGCGTCACTGCCGCCGCGCTAAAGCGATTAAACCAGCGAACAAGACGAGACGACCGCTGTCCTGCCTTCTCTCCCCATGAGAAACTAAGATGAGGAGGACGAAAGACAGGAAATGAGACACAAAGGAGAAGGACAGACAGACACACAGACAGACACACAGACAGACAGACAGACAGACAGACAGACAGACAGAAAAAAGGGAGGGTGTGTGAGAGAGGGAGAGAGACAGAGAGAGAGAGAGATGGAGAGCGAGATAGAGAGAGAGAAGGAAAGAGAGGGAGAGACGTAGAGACACAGAGCGAGAGAGACATGGAGAGAGAGAGATGGAGAGAGAGACAGAGAGAGAGAGAGAGAGAGAGAGAGAGAGAGATGGAGAGACACAGAGCGAGAGAGAGATGGAGAGAGAGAAATGGAGAGAGAGAGAGAGAGAGAGAGAGAGAGAGAGAGAGAGGGAGGGAGGGAGATAAACTGTGGGAGTGAGGCAGGTGTTGAAGGCTTAGGGGTGCGTGCTGTGAAGCAGGGCTGTGAGCTTGAGGAATGTTGGTAGCTGTGACATCACTGTGACAGTGTAGTCACTGCCGCCACCACAAACCTCTCAGAAAACTCTCACCAGCAGCCCCCACCGAGCATGCCCACCCACCGCGCATGGCACACTAGCTAGCTGACTGTCACAGACATCACACACACTCACTCTCTCACACACACACAGAGAGCATGGTAGGCAGAGGTATAAAGACAAAGAAAGAAAAAAAGGGAAGAGAAGAGAAGAGAAGAGAAGAGAAGAGAAGAGAAGAGAAGAGAAGAGAAGAGAAGAAAAGAGAAGAGAAGAGAAGAGAAGAGAAGAGAAGGCACAAGACTCATGCATTTTACATGACCTTGCCTGTTAGGGGGCCTGAGATTAGTTATGCATGGGAGGGGGTCCTCTGTGTGAAAAAGAAAGTGAGGAAGAGTGCGAGGGAGTGAGTGAGAGAGAGAGAGAGAGAGACAGAGAGAGAGAGAACGAAAGAAAGAGACAGAGAGAGAAAGAGAGGCACAGAGAGAGAACGAAAGAAAGAGAGAGACAGACAGAGAGAGAGAACTAAAGAAAGAAAGACAGAGAGAGCAAAAGAAAGAGAGAGACAGAGAGAGAAAGAGAGAGAGAGAGAAAAAGAGAGAGAGAGAAAGAGAGAGAGAGAGAGAGAGAGAGAGAGACAGAGAGAGAGAACGAAAGAAAAAGAGAGAGAGACAGAGAGAGAGAGAGAACGAAAGAAAGAGAGAGACAGAGAAAGAGAGAGAGAACGAAAGAAAGAGAAAAAGAGAGAGAGAGAGAGAAAAAGAGAGAGAGAGAGACAGAGAGAGAGAGAGAGAGAGAGAGAGAGAGAGAGAGAGAGAGAGAGAAAGAGAGCAAGTCGTGCCTGCAGGCTGGGCTGCCTGTCGCACTCATCTACTGTAACAGGGACCTGTCACTAGGGATCTGTACAGCCACACACACACACACACACACGCGCGCGCACGCACACACACACACACACACGCACGCACGCACACACACACACACACGCGCGCGCACACGCACACACACCCACACCCACACACGCGCACACACGCGCGCGCACACACACACACACGCACGCACGCACACACACACACACACACACACACACACACACACACACACACACACACACACACACACCCGAACCCATGCCCTGTGTTCGTCTTTCTTCCACACTGGTAAAGGGGTGTGGATAGCGGCATTTGAAGAGGGGTTGAAGGGGCTGAGGGTAAAAACAAAAGGCTGAATGTTAATATGGCAATGGGGGAGACAGGGGGGGACGAGAGAGAGAGAGAGAGAGAGAGAGAGAGAGAGAGAGGGAAAGATAGGGGGAGAGAGAGAGGGAGAGAGAGAGGGAAAAGAGTACAAATTGAAAGGGGAAGCAGCAGAGAAGAGCTGAGCCAATCTGACAGCACACAGGAGGGATCTGAAATCTGCAGGAGAGACCTACTTATGCAGACCAAAGCAGAACACCTTGCAGAGCGCGCACACACACACACACACCTACACGCACACATACACTGACACACAGACACACACATACACACAGAAAAAGTAAAACACGCTCACACACAAGAAAAGCTAGCATATGCACACACACCCCCACCACCATACACACACACACACACACAGACACAGGGGGGTGGAGTTGTTTGACAAACATTCTCCTCAGAGAAAACAACCGTGTTACAAACGATCCGCCACAGACTCGGCCTTCACAAAGAGAGAGAGAAAGAGAGCAATAAATATTTATCAGGGCTAGTTAACGAGGAATCAAACCCTGTGCCCGTCTGTCGGGCGGCCGTGTCGTGATAAGTGCACTCCACCAGCTCCAGGGAAACACACCACACCACACCACACAACACCACACACCACACCACAAGCGCAATGGATAACGCAGAGATCTCAGATAGACCGCATTTATCTAGAGGCCAGCCTACAATTCCGAGAGGAACCCAAGCTACTGGCAGCACTCTCCAAGAAGCTGTTATCTCCATCCTCAGATCTTGGCTTCACATCCCCTCTCTTCCAGGGACACTTTCATATCAACGACTTACAGCAACAGAGAGAGAGCGTGCATTTCATTCTACAAGCATGCGGTCTCCCTGGGAATCGAGGGAATATATATATATATATATTTTTTTTACACTTTGCACTAGCGAGCACACAGTCAAGTAGTGATGGTTGCAGTTTGAAAAACCAGCACAGTGCTGTAAGTGGCGGGTAATGTGGGGGGAGACCTACATCCATACATTAGCTGGGGAGAAATGCCACCGATCTGCATAAAACACACCGACCCCCAGCTGACTGGGGCGCTGGGCTGGCCTGTCTGACAGAACCAAGAATGCGGCCGCATATGAATGCACTGCTGCATGCACAAGCACACACACACACACACACACACACACACACACACACAAACACACACAGGAACCCCTTGTGGGCTCTGTCTCCCCCTCCCCACCTCCCTTTTCAGCTTGATGCAAGACTCAGCCAGGCTGGGGTCATGAGGAGAAAAACACACACACACACACACACACACACACACACACACACACACACACACCACTTTTCCTAAGGCACCTCAGGCACCTACTCACTCACATCCACCCCTTCACCAGCACAGTGGCAGGGGAAGGAGTTGGAAGACTGCAGGGGAAGAGTGGTCACTGGGCCCCTGAGCCACGTGACTGCCACAGGGTGAGCTGAGGGGCTCAGCGGAGGGTAACCAGAGACAGGAAGGAGGCTGCACGAGCCTACACTCAGCGTCAGGCGCTCTGTGTTCCCGTGCCAACAACAGCGTAGCGCAGCGGAGCAGAGGCCATTTAGGCAGGACAAGACCCACCTGCGAGACTGTGGAGTGATTCACACACACACACATATACACACAGACACGGTCGCTCTCTGCCTGACTGATGAGCAGTCTGGGAGTGTCTCTAAAATGGAAAAACCATAAGGCCCCACAGAGCCCTGGAGTCTGTCTGTCTGTCAGTACCTAAACCCAGATGACTGCAGCCTAGACAGCGAGAAGAGGGTAGATTCAACACACCAATCATTCTTCTCAGCCAAGACACAGACACACACATATACACACGCAGACACTCACATATACACACACGCACCCACCTGCAGCATTAGTGCTTCAATGCCTGGCCAGCCACAACAACACCTTATGCAGAGAAATCATTTGTACACGTGATTAATGGCTGGACTCAGACCGGGAGGCAGTGAGAGTGAGAGAGAGAAAGATGAGGAGAGGTGTGAAGAGAGAGAGATAGAGCGAGAGAAATGCAGAGAGAGGGAGACAGAGAGAGAGAGAGAGAGAGAGAGAGAGAGAGAGAGAGAGAGAGAGAGAGAGAGAGAGAGAGAGAGAGAGAGATGGGAAGAGAGAGAGAGATGGAGCGAGAGAGAGAGAGATGCGGAGAGAGAGGGAGACAGAGAGAGAGAGAGAGATGGAGAGAGAGAGAGAGATGCGGAGAGAGGGAGACAGAGAGATGGAGAGAGAGACAGCGAGAGAGAGAGAGGGACACAGAGAGAGAGAGAGAGAGAGAGAGAGAGAGATGGGAAGAGAGAGAGAGAGATGGGAAGAGAGAGAGAGATGCGGAGAGAGAGGGAGACAGAGAGATGGAGAGAGAGAGACAGCGAGAGAGAGACAGAGAGGGAGACAGAGAGATGGAGAGAGAGAGACAGCAAGAGAGAGAGAGAGAGATAGAGAGAGAGAAGTGACAGACAGAGAAGAGGCACAGGCATGCTGCTCTATCGCACATCTGATAAGGCCATGTCTGAGCTAATACAAGACCGCAGACACCGTGTTGAAGAGGCACTCATCCTCCAGACGACAAAGTGCCCTCTGTTTCCTGTGCGTGTATCGGTATTAGTCATAGTGCCTATGGGGGGGTTGAGGGTGGATGGGAAGGGGGCTGGGGGCTTAGAAAGCTGTCACGGTCTGTCAAACGCAAACATACTCAATGTTTTACAGTATTAACCTCCTCCGCTCTCGTTCTCACACACTCTCACCCTCTCTCTCTCTCGTGTTTCTCTGGCCCACTCCAGCAGTCACACTGGGATCTGGTGGCCAGTTAATCTGCTCGTCCTGTAACGTTTAATTACAGCGCATCGTTACTACCACTTTCCTGTTAATGAGTGCGTCGCAATGTTGGCATCTCTCTCTCTCTCTCTCTCTCGTCAATAAGAGCTTTATTGACATGACTCATTGAAGCAGTGTTGCCAAAGATGACATACAATAATACAGATATAATATCTGTTTGAGAAAAACAAATAGACGAACGATTTAAAAATATATGATCAATCAAAGGACACTTACTTAGTACTATAGTGTAGAATTAAAAGGACATTTACAGAATACTACAATTTAGATTCAAATTAAACTTACAAAATATTATAGTTTAGCTATAAAATAAAATGTACTTTATAGTGTAGTTTTTGAATAAAAAAAACTTATATGATACCTTATTTTAGGGATAAAAGCAAACTTAAATTTATAATAATAGATAATGATAAGAATGGTGGTCTTTGTTGTACAGTCTCTCTCTCTCTCCTCTCTGTCTTCTCTTTGTCCTATTTCCAGCCCTGCTCTTGTTACCAGCAGTTACAGTTGCTGTAGCGATGGGTCGCCATAAACACCAGATCCGATCTAGACTGTGAGCTGAAAGACAGGAAGTGGCACAGCAAGGAGTTTCCAGACGGAGGCCAGGAGGGAGAGGACGGTGGAGCATAGCCCACACTGAAGCTGTGTCAGAAATATCTTCTCATTTACTGCTGCATAGGGAGGTAGCCACACTGTAGCACTGGCCGAACTCTCGGATGTAGATGGCATTCCCTATATATGGCCCCATAAGGTCCAAGCGAGACACAGAAAAAATAGATTGCATAAGTTGTAAGCTACATCCATCGACAAGGACCATGATTGCATAGCAATTAGTCTCGACCAAACCCTATGTAGAAAATAAGTAAGTCAGAGGACGAGCGGATATTTTGTGCATAGCTTACGAGCAGCCAGGCAATGATGGTGAGAAGATGCCTTTTCTCTCTACGGACCAGTGCGGGTTTCTGTCTCTCCAGGGAGTGGCGAAATTCACTCAGACTCAGTGTTAGACAGGGACTCTTCCGGTCAAAACCAAACACTCTGGACCGCCTCCTCAGACACGCACACACACACAGTATAGTACATTATACACACACAGAAGTATACACACACATACAACTGACCACAAACACAAACATAAGTATGCCTACTCACACACATAAGTGGGCGTATGTAGACACACACGACACACAAAGACAAATACATGTATATACTCAAACACACACACATAGGTACACACTCACACACCTGCCCACCAGCATGGTGTATCCTGGTAACCACAGACTCCTGAGTGTATCTCTGGCCTGCTGTGGGACTGTAGCCAGGCCCTGGGGGTGTCGGGTAGGGGTCTAAATTCGGCAGGCGGCCGCCGCCGCCTCCGCTCTCCGGGGCAGGCCGCAGGGACCACACACAGCAGGGCAGCGCCTTCCCAGGGGCCACAGCAGCCCGCGGTTCAGCAGGTATTAATAGGCAGGACAGACACTAGAGTCACAGAGGACCTCACAGTGGGCACCTTTTTTTCCCTCTCATTCATGGCTACAGGGAACTTAATGGCTGTTTGTGTGAGGGAGCCATGTTGGGGGAGGTAGACTGGGTCGGCCGAATTGTGGGGGTGGGTGAGTATTGTTACTGCTGAAATTGAAAGGCGTCAGAGGATGAGGAGGCTGTTACGTGATTGGCTGGTCCGTGGGATTGTTTCCGGACCAGAGCACCTAATTTGAGCAGAGGTAGCACGGGGTCAGATTTTCACCCTGGCAACGGGAGGGGGGAGGGGACGAGTGTCTGAGCCCATGCGTAACGAGCTTCTGTGTATGTTTGTACGCCGACCGGCCATGGTGGCAATGACGCAGTAAGCAGCCAACAGTCTCCTGAGCTGACCTCCCATTTCAGTTTCACTTTCTCCCCTTCTCTTCTCTCCTCTCCTCTCTTCTCCCACTCCCTGTGAAAGCGTAAGTTGAGGTGCTTGATTTAGATCCAGACAACTAAACCATACACCCCAAAACACACACACACACACTCACACAACCCTCCACTGCGGCTCTTCTAAGAAGCGCTGTTCTATCACTCCTCTCACGCCATCCGTGTCACACCGTCTCCCACATCCATCAGGCTACCAGACTGATCAATACACTCAATGACACTCAGTCATGTTCTATCTCTCTCCGTCTACTCAGTCCGTCTACCTCTCCCTCTCAGACACTAACGAACCTCCTCATTACATAACCAATGGCTTATTCAGTCCTTCAGCCACTTAACATGCTCTTCTGAGAGTCTGGACTTTCTAGTGATTGGGGGGGGGGGTGGGGGTGGCAGCAAATGAAAGGTGTTGATATAGATGGCGCATGGGAGAGACTAGAGGACATCGTCTGACCAAAACAATGCTGTTTTCGAAACTGAAGAGCCCTGACATGGTCTGCTGAGCACTGAACCTGCAGACAGGCAGCTGGACTGTGTGCAGGATGCTGTGGTTTTCCTCCATGTTGCCTGTCCGTCCTCCATTTTGAAGGCGTGTGGGGAGGGTAGGAGGCTGGAGCGTTCCACTGTGAGTGGGACTCGTTTGGAAGGAAGGAAAGCTTGGGTGGAAAGTGGAGAGAGGTAGAGTGAAAGAGAGAGAACGAGAGAGAGAGAGAGAGAGAGAGAGAGAGAGAGAGACACGAAGACAAAGACAGAGACAGACAGAGACAGAGAGAGGCAGAGAGACAGAGAGGAAGGGGGTGGGTGATTGAGGAAGGAACGCAGGGGTGGTGGAAGGTTCACTGAGAGACAAGGCAAGTTTTTTTTTAAAGAAAAAAAAAGACAGACAGACAAAGAGACAAAAAGACAGACAGAGACAGACTAGGAACAAGACAGTAAAACAGTACAGCAGAGAAACAGAAACCCTAGGGTTAAGAGACAGAGACAGAGAGACACAGGGGAGGGAGGAAAGGAGAAAGAGGTTAGGAGGTTAGATAGAAGGGAAAGGGGGAGGGGTGGAAAAGAGGAGAGCTGGTCTGTGGTATATGAAGTCACTGGTTTCCAAATAGAGGACAGGAGAACAGACTTACAGCTGTCTGCACCTCACCACAGCTGCTGTCTCCGCTGCTGCCTCTCTCAAACAGACACACACAGACACACACACACCTTCTCTAACACACATACACACTCTCTGTCTCTTGAACATGCACGCACGCACACTCTCCTTCCCTTTAACACTCACACACACACTCTTTTTCTCTCGCTTTAACACACATGGACGCACACACACACAATGTTCCTTTCTCTTTAACCTGTGCGCACGTACGCATACACGCTCACACACAAACACACATAATCAAAGACATACAGAGATAGAGATGAAGACAGATGGACAGAGAGTTGCGATAACAGCCGAACAGATAGCAGGACACAACGTCAAAGCCAAAAACACAGACACACAGATATACGGAGACTAAACATGCAAAAGAAGGGTAGACAAGCAGGCAGACAGAGACACAAACACAGGCAAAACAAGCAGATAGCTGTACGGCCAGGCGCAAGGCCAACCACAAACACACACACACAGACAGACAGACAGACACACAGGCGTGCGCACACACACACACACACACACACACACACACACACAGAAGCCCAGGGAAACAGACACACAGGCGGGCAGGCGGAGACACAGGGGAACAGGCCACTGGAGACAGTCGGCCAGTGCGGGGAGCGCAGAGCCTCTCTGGCAGCAAGCCCTGTCTACACAGCAGGCCTCTGCAGCAGACACTGTTCCACCACAAACAACCACACGCAACCTTGTTTCAATTCTCTCTCCCTCCCTCCCTCCCTCCCTCCCTCCCTCCCTTTCGTACGCCTCACACTGTCTGTCTGTCTGTCTGTCTGCTCTACAAAACTGCTACAAAAACATTGCTACATATTGACCAATGCACATGCACACAAACACACACAGACAATTATCAATAATGTGAGTAACACACCGCTACACTATCGTCTATATTGTGAGCACACAAAAACACAGACAGACACATATACTAAAGTAACCCCCCTATCTCTCTTAACAGGCAGCTTTTTGTCCTGTTCTCTGCCACTATCGTCACCGCCTCAGCCTCTCAGGGACACCCGGCAGGCGTCAGCTCTACCTTTTGCGGATATGTGCCGCGCTGTTATGGCTTTACAGAGGCTAATCGTGATGTCTACAGACAAGAGCGAAACCCAACACCCCAAACACTTCCTGGCTGGCGGGAGAGGAAATGGGTCCTGCTGGTCAGCAGCTAGCCTCCGCTCGGAGCGGCACACATCGACGTTGCCATCGCCGGCCCAATCAATCCGCCTGACCTTGTTTGTTGTGACAAACAGCTCAAACAAGATCCGACCCTGGTTTTCTTTTTCACAGCGCAGCTTTATGCTAACCTAAGAACTTCAGGGGCCTCTCCTCTTTGTATATTTGCACTTTAATGTTTTATTTCTTGCATTATTTTTGTGTATGTATTATTGTCAATGTTTGCACAAGCTCAATTCCTTGTATCTGGCAATAAAGCTCATTTAGAGCCTTTTGAAGACATGACCTTGCACCTTTCAATTCTAAAGTCATGGCTTTTCAAAAACTGTGACAGTCAGACACTTGGACAACCACCGGGGTATTCTATAGTGGTTTAGTGACTAACCCACAAAAGTTAACTCAGAGTAAGTGGTAAACCTCCCAATACAGGAGTCTAATAGTTTCATTTTCTTAAGAAAAACATCAGCACTCTTCTAGGAAGAGGGTTAGCACTTGCTTTGAGTTAACATTCCCCAGTAAGTGACTAAACCCACTTTATAGAATAGCCTACCTCCCAGTAACACCACCACCACCAAAAACTAACTAAAATCTCTCAGAAAGAGGCCCACAGGGCTGCCTCCTTTCTCTGCACTCTCCTGAGGGCCTTGGCCTGTTCATCCAGCCCTGATGGCCAAGAGCAGGCATGAGGCAGGAGGTACAGGCGCTAGCCTAGTGGGGTGGGGTGTGGACAGGGAGGGTTTTGGACAGGGAGAGTGTAGAGGGTTAAAACAACAGTGCGCTGAGGGCATCCGTCAGAAAGCATGTGCTTTAATAACATCCACTCAGCTTTGGAAAGTCTGAGTCAGTCTCGTTTCGGCTACCAGCACCCCACCACCACACACACAGACACACACACCACCAGACACACGCACACCACCAGACACACAGACACAATATCCCTCTTCCTTTGCTGCTGCCCCACAATAGAGGATCCTTGGGGTGAGTGCCACCGGCAAGCCAATTTGCAAAACACATTTTTGTCTAAACCAGTATACATCCTCACACACATGCTGACTTACTCACAGTTGCAAACCCACACGCACACCCTCAAACGAACGTGCGCACACATACATGCACACACACACACTTGGTTACTCTTAGAAACATATAATTGAGCTCCGTCCAGAGTCTGCTGCCTGCACTGGCTGTGCTGACCTTTCACACACTCACTCTTTCCTGTCTGTTTCCCCTCCAAGCCTGTAGCATAGGGGACTCATAGCGACGCTTACACACCTGTTTCCTCAACACTGAAGAGTATTTGTGTGTGTGTATGTGTGTGTGTGTGTGTGTGTGTGTGTGTGTGTGTGTGTGTGTGTGTGTGTGTGTGTGTGTGTGTGTGTGTGTGTGAAGAGGGAGGGGGCAGGGGGGATTAAGCAATGGCTGTCCTTCCAAGAACACACCCCTGAGAGTCTAGCTATTAGGAGTTGTTACACATGTTTAACAGCATGGGTGAACACAGTGCTCACGGTCAGAAAGAGATGGGGGGAGAGAGAGAGCGAGAGAGAGCGAGAGAGAGAGAGAGAGAGAGAGAGGAAGAGAGAGAGAGAGAGAAATAGAGAGAAAGGAAGAGAAAGAGAGAGATGGAGAGAGAGAGACGGAGAGAGAGAGACGGAGAGAGAGAGACGGAGAGAAAGAGAGACAGAGAGACAGAGAGAGACTGTTGCCGAAGGATATGGAAGTAGACAGAACAAAGCGTACCTGAATCGTAAACTTCACTCATTCGCTGAGGGGTAAGAAAAAAATGCACACACAAGCCATTGGCAATTGAGGTGTAATTTAAAAAAAAAATACGGAGGACAAATACACACCCTTAAAACAAACAAAGTTGTGAAATCCCCCTGGGGAGAATGAATACAGACCAAGTGCAAGAGAAATACGCCACATATGCAGAGTGTGAACCACAGGAGGTTTTTGAGGAGCACCCCCTTCACACACACACACACACACACACACACACACACACGCACACACACACACACACGCACACACTCGCGCACGCACACACACACACACGCACGCACCTGATGGCTTATTATCCACAGAGAGATGGTATAACTGACTGACTCACAGCTCTGACTGGTGTGCCCACCAACCCGAGAGGGCTGGCTGTGTGTGAGTCTGTGTGTGAGTCTGTGTGTGTGTGTATCTATATAATATGGCAAATATGCAGAGCACATCTGCTTCAGATGAAAGGCATCACATGAATGTGTGAAGAGTGGGTGTGTATGTGTAAGTATGAATGTGTGTGTGAGTGTATGTAAGTATGAATGTGTGTGTGAGTGTGTATGTGTAAGTATGAGTGTGTGTGTGTGTGTGCAGACATGCCTCTATGACTGACTGGCCTAAAGTCTGTGTCAGACTCCTCTCAGACTGTAAGCGTTGCGTGCGGTAGACGGGAAGGGAGGGGGTGCGGGGCCAGGGAGGGTGAGTTATGTAGTTTAGGCGCTAGACGAGACACCAGACGGTATTTCCGGCACACTTGCACAAGCACACAGGGAGTGACTGGGGTTTCTACCTCACACTCACTTCAACAGAACAGTGTGTGTGTGTGTGTGTATGTGTTTGTGTGCGTGTGTACGACAAACAGCTTTCAAACACACCTGCACCAGCTATAAATACCCCATTGCGTGTCTGTGTCTGGGTATGTGTGAGTGTGAGTGTGTGTGTGTGTGTGATGGTAGTCACAGCCTTGCTCCCCGTTGAGTTGAGAGTTGAGAGGCAGCTGGGTGTTGTGTGGGGGTGGGGTAGTGTGTGTGTGTGTGTGTGTGTGTGTGTGTGTGTGTGTGTGTGTGTGTGTGTGGGGTTCTCTCTCTATTGTCCACCTCTCTGAGCTGTGGGTCGGTCATGAGCCGCAGCCAACACAAGGCTGAAAAGCTCTGGCCTGGTCAAAAGGTCATGAGACATGGCCAGTCAATGCCACTGAAACAATCCAGACCATTTTCTACTGTAGCACGCAGCTTCAATAGGCTTTGCACTGTGGCTGACTTTGTGCCCTTTTTTCCATCTGCAATAGAAAAAAAAAAAAAGAAAAAAAAGAAAAAGAAAAAGGAAAAAAAACACAGGACCAGACTATGGAATAATCCACTGGGTTCTAACCTCTAATAATTATAGAGCTGCAGAAGGGATGTAGTTGGGTGATGCAACATGGGCATTTCCCTAGCCTGCTCTGCCCGTAAACTCTACCTTGCTGCAATGTGTGGGGAGGGGGGGCAGTGGTGAAGAATGACACAAAAAGCTAAGACTGAGTGGTAGACTCTAAAACCACAACTGAGTAATACCAACATTCGAATTGGACCTCCTGGTCCACAATCAACTCCTACCTCAAAAAAAGAAAAAAAAAGAAAAAGAAAAAGAAAACCAAAGTGCTAATTGCCATCCCCTCCCCCAGGTCTTTTGTTGAGGTGGGTCGTTGTTTCGTGTGACCCGAGTCTGACCGTGGGGACAAATGATGTACTTTCCCCTTTGGCTCTGGCCAGCTGGCCTCTCCACAGCAAGGCTGGCTGCAGGAGAGCAAATGTCACCTGCCTCTCTCTTCCTCATACACATACACACACACAGACACAGACAGACACACACACACACACACACACACACACACTCAACGATGTGGGTCAGTTGAGGTTTAAGAAAACAACCTCGAGACAGAGAGGCCACAGCAGGCCTGTGTGGCTATCAGCAGCAGCCATCTCAGGCCACAGCTGACTGCAGCAGAGATGACCCTCAGCCAACACCACTCCTGCTCCCCCGTTAAAACACCCACTGCAGGGGCGAGGGGCAAACCCAGAATAACCCCCCCCCCCCCTTAGAAACCCAACCTACCCAAGCAAGCACAGCAGCAAGACAGAAAGAAAAAGGGAAAAGAAGGCGGGGGGGGGGGGGACGTGAACCAAAACAAAGGAAGCAGACGAGGCCCCAACCCAGGCCCCCTCGTAGAGGCGAGGAGGCCAGGAAAGACATAACAGGATATGCTTTTTCCCTTTTTTTCTAGAAGGAAAGAAAGACAGAGCAGGAGGCCCACTTACTTTGTCAAGCAGGAGCTTGTGTTGATAGTGGAACTTCTCCTTCATCTGCTCCAGCTGCTGCTTCAGACGCGGCTCATCGGTGGAGCCCAGGTACTTGCGGGCGAGCAGCAGGTAGCAGGGCCACTTGGCCGAGTCGAACCCCCAGTGGCACGTGCGCTTGTCCGACGACCGGTGGGAATGCATGACGAAGTTCTGCGGCGAGAAGAGCAGCTGGCACTCCACGCACTGGATGCAGGGCGCGTTGGGCGTCACATAGAACTGCGGCACGAACAGGCCCTGGCACTTGCCCAGGCAGTAGTGCTCCACCTGGAAGGCATCTCTGCTCTCCTTGAGCAGGCCCTGGGCCGACAGCTTGGCGCCCAGCTCGGGGGGCAGGGCCGTGCCGGGCCGCAGCAGGGCGTTGCAGAGGCGCTGGGCATCGGTGAGCGTGATGAGGCCGCAGGAGGGTGCGTTGAAGGGCAGGATGCCCAGCACCTTGAGGATGTGCAGCTGCTCGGCGTCACAGCGCGAGCAGTACACGTACAGCTCGTCGCACACAGCGTTGATCTGCTGCAGGGAGAAGTCGCGCAGCACCGAGTTGAGCACCTGAGGCAGGCACAGCCGCTTCTCCCCGCCCACGGCAAAGCAGGAGATGGACTCGCCCTCCAGCAACGAGTGGGTGAGCTCGGTGGAGCTGTCGCAGGGCACCAGCAGTGGGCCGCTGCCCAGGGCCGGTGGGGAGGGCATGGGGTTGAGCTGGGCCACCGGGGCGGCCTCCTGGGCCGACTTGGCAGAGAAGGCCGCGGGGCCGCCCAGCGAGCTCTGGCTGCTCAGGGTGAACTGGGCCAGAGTGTGCTTGAGCCCCGGGCTGAGGTCCAGCGCCTTGGTCACGCCAACGCCATGGATGTCATGGGCCTGGGCGTCCATCTCAGCCCGCAGGAGCTCCGCGTCGATGTGCTCATTCTTCACCTTGGGGGCAGAGGGAATGGTCTCCTGGCTGCGCCGCTTCAGGTTGATCTCCGCCATCACGCGCTTCTTGATGGGCGCGTAGTCCAGGCGCTCCCGGTACAGCCGCTTCATGTTGCCCTTGAACGAGGTCAGGCCTTTGATGTGGGTCTTCAAACTCGTCTGAGTGCTGGCCATGGTCAAACACAGGTTCATTCAGCTGATTGGACTTGAGCTCTTGTTTTTAAACTGGTAATGTTTTGTGCGAGGTGCCTTGTAATGTGTTCTGTGTTCTGTGTCAAAAAATACAAATCCTCTTGCATCCAGATATATACATGGTGGTGAAAGAATCGAGTGGGTTTTCTATGTGTCCTGAAAAGGAAAAGAGTAACATGTGTAAATAAGGAAAGAAATAGCTAGATGCATCACTCAATTTTTGCACAACTAATGCCACTCCAGTAAAATCATGGCTGTCTTTCAAAAAACTCAAACAATCATTGGGGTGAAAATGGTGGAGAAGAGAAAAGTGTGTGGGGGTAGAGTTTATGCATTACTTGACACACTCATGGTTAGGAACGCATAGGAAACGAGCCAAATGGCCATTACCATACATAATGGTCATTTCACAAAAACAAGCATTTACCCCCTCTAATAGGTCTGGACCAAAGAGGAATTAGCAATTCGCCTCTAATCAAGTAGATGTTTTGATCAAATACGTCTTCTAAGCCTGACTGAACTGTGCTCACACTTGGTGTGATAATACAATTAGCGTTCTCCCCAAACTGAGGACGGAGTGAGCCAGCGGCCCGCACTGCTGTGGCTTGTCAGCGGGGGAGCACTCTGTCGGGCTACGGTGACTGCCCGCTGACCCCATCACCCAAGTGAAAAGAGTTGATAGACTAGCAGCACTCATTCAGCGCATCCATTAAGGTTACCGAAAAGCACAGCAAGAAAAAACTGTCGAACAAAAGGACCAATGGGTATGCAGCGACTACTGCGAGTACAACCCGACACGAATTTCTTCGAAGCAACCTATTCGTTTCACCATAATACGATGAAAATGCAGGCAATATAGGATATTGGTTGAGGTATTCACATAACACATAGGATAACGAGTGACAATTACAGAATGCACTGTTAGATATCTACTGCAATCACCTTTAAGCTTGGAAAACAACCACACTTTAACGAACAACCCAATTCAGGATGAAACCAGGGTAACGAGCGAGGGATTGTCCAAAAAAATTCTGGTGAAATCTGCGGTAGCTCGCTACATGGTTTCAACTACGAGCACACAAGCGTGAGATTCAGATATGAACAACTGCTGGAGACGATATCGAATTTTTTACATGGACCTAAACACCTAAGTAAAATCACAACATTTGAACGATTTAAATGGTCTTCCTTTTTCATTTTTCATACATCGCAGACCACTATCGCCATCAGCAGCGGTTACTACCTTTTCTGGTGAAGACCGCTACGCTCATATCACACATCACCAATATTTCTCTAGGTTTCATATCCGACTAAGAATAAATACTACAATTCTACATTTGAAAAAACACACCACGACATAACCATCGCACCGTCGGTTCCTAACGCAGTAGCCCCGTCTCTCACATATACCAGCAAGGACACAGCGCAGAGCTCTCCTCTCCTCCACCTCCTTTCCTCCCCGCTCGACAAGCAGCGCATACAAGGCTTCCCCCCGCCACTGTCTCACCCCAAGCGATGGCATGCAAACAGCCGTGATAGTGACATTCACAACCCCGAAACAAGCAAAACCGGTCACAATACAAGAGACCACTCTTACAGGAGAAAGATGACTGACCCACCAAGCCATTTGATTGCAGACATAGGGAATGTGTCAATTGGTCGGCTTTTCTACATAAGCCTTCGGAATTAAACCAGGCACATAACCCCGTAGCCCATTAGAAATTTCTTTGCAATGGCACATTTCACAGTAACCTCGTTGTCGTATTGCTGCTTACCACTTCAGTGTTTTCGACCAAATATTTTATAGATCAATACGTCCCTTAATGATGGCTATTTCATTTCTGTATGCCGGTTGGTTATCGTCTGGCACGGTTTGACATCGAGGCATAACGCTAACAACCATTTAGCGAGGCGCTCTCGCTAGCTAGCCAACGGCAGTGGTGTTACCACGGGACTCTCAGCGACATCACACAGCCCCTGCAATGAGCAACCCCAAATTTCCCCAAATGAACAACAGAAGCCACGTTATTACAGGGACGTAATTTGCTGACATTATATGATTCTATCCTTTAACCAGTGAACAACTGTTTGATAAACCATTTTTGTAGACTATGACAGGCTGTCAAGCAGCCGAACCCGCTTCATGATTCCTCTCGTCAGAAAAAGCAGGGCTACGGAGGAGTTGCTAACTAGCGCAACTACGGATTCACTAGTTTAGAATGAGTGAACCTTGCTTGCTAGCTAGCTTTGCTTGGCTAGCTAGCTAGCGTTGAACCCTCTCAAGCGTAGCTGGCTTGCTAATGTTATCCCATGTTCGTGTAATACAAAAACAATTTGTAAAGAACGCAACAAAGACGTAAAATGTAATTTTCCAAATACTAGACGAAAGCGAAGAATTGCCCGAATTATGTATTACGACCATTAAAAGAATTGCTTCGAAAAAATACTTACGTTCACAGAGCTGGCTCCGTGTGTCTCCTCTCTCAGCCTGTCCGACCATCAACAAGACGCAGTCAGAAACACCACTACAGACAGTCACAACGTCACAGTTCTAGTCGAAAGCATACGTCACTAGACCCGAATTGGGCATGCCTCGGAAATGGAGCGGGGGTGTCTGTCTCGTCTGGCTCGAGGTCATTAGGCTATGTATACCTGCAGAGGGAAGCGACTGTGCAGTGTTATCAGCCCTCTGTGTCTCGTTTTAATCAGCTGAACTGTTTCGTGGTGTAACGATCAGTGTGCTAAATACAACACATTCGGCTATACATCTAATCGACAGAATAGATGTCACTTTTATAGATGTCATAACAAAAACAAAAAGTAGACGGTTGTCTACTGGGTTCTGCGTATTAAGCCTTTACCATAAATTAATCATTTTTAGATTGTCCTGAAAGATGTGACCCCTAGGGTGACACTGACTGTACGTTCACACAGTTAGACACCATGACATTCATAACTAACAGACTTGGCAGTAAGTTGTAGCTTGGTAACAGGAGTGAACAGAGTGCCTGAACATTTTATGGCATTGATTTTCTCATCTTCCTCCTCGGATTGATAATTAGGGCAAAAACTGTTGGGTAATTTAATCCTATGCCTTTAATTGAAAGCTTGCCCTCTAAAAGACGTTATATAAAATGGCCAAGAGTGAAAGCGAAGAGTGTATGGGGAATTGAACATAAACATCAGTTGGACAAGTGTAAGACCTGACTCTATTAGTCTGTCAGATGTGGCACTAAACAGCCCCCTGAGGGTTGGGGCTTGCAAGGAAATCTTTACATACATCACCTGGCAAGACAAATGTACACTAGTTGCCGCATAGGTTTGGGATGGCATTAACTGTGTCTGTCCCTGAAAAAAAATGCTTTTTTGCAAAAAAACTCTCCTCAGTAAAACACTTTATCTACAATGGGCATTATCTTATGTCCAGTGGTTAATCCCTGGATTTAGCGCCCAGACATTTTAATGTCTGACAATATTAGCGAATGTGATTTAGCAAAATTATTAAACATTCTGCATGATCTGAGCATTTATTTCAATCCTTATCATGCCCAGGGTGTTCTGATATATGCTTACCTTATTTAGGTGTTTAACAAAGAAAAAAAGCATTAGAACTATAGACACACAAAAAAATAGTAATAAAAAAGCAGATTTCCAGGAGTTTATTTCATGAAACCTGCCTTTAAAAAAAATAAATTATAAACAAAAGATGTTTCAGATGGCACATGGTCTCTGCGGTAGTTTGGAATCAGACAGGTTCTGTGTCCTCTGAGATCTGTGACATCTTATAGCAATGTCACAGTCAGCAAGGCAGACACAGCCTTATGCCCAGCCACCTCCAACACCAATTCTCACCCCAACGACAGAGCAGTTCTTGCTCAAAGTCACCCAAGGTGAGTGTGTGCAGTGGGTCCATTTCACATGGCATGGTGGACAGGGGTCCTTAATAAGCCAAGAGAGCCCTCCACCATCTGGTAACCATAGAGGTGGGTTGTAAACGCAGGCAGGGAATTTAATTACGAGCTACAGCATTGTGTTACAAGTCTTTCCTTTCTCTTCTTCCTTGGCTTTTCTCAATGGAACTGTGAGCAGGCATAGCCTATCAGTCAATCTTGATACTAGCCATTGATAATGGCGTTGCATGTGGAGATCAGTTTTGAAACTGTTCCTTCTTTTTGTGCCTGCTTGTTCTTTTCCACACCATTCTACTTGTGCTTCCAGATTGTAAGTACATTTTTCAAAAACAACAGATAGGGCCCAAGCAGCTTCTGTTATATTTCAACCAGACCAGCTGGCTGGGAGGTTCAAGTGGCTTTACGAGAGCCAGCTTCCCAAAGGCTCGTGGATCTAAAGTTACACTGAGACATGAATGCCAGTTCTTTTTGTTTAGTCTAGGCCGATTCTCCACAGGCCCCGACAGAGGACTGGAACACTTACGCCGCCTAACAAAACAAAACACACAGGGTTGGCATGGAAACCAGAGCTCACAGTCCAGTGGGATCGTTAGTGAGATGGAAAGGGAAACAGAACAGTATAAAATAATATGAGGTCATTTTAAATCTTAAGCTTACAAGAATCATTTTTGTACCATGTAAACACATCTGTAATAGTTCCATGTTATTGTTATGTTTTAATAATGAAAAGAAGATCAGAAGTTGTCATTCTTTTTTATTTTGAATATCATTTCTGCTTCAGAGACATTTCACCAAATAACAAAATATGAAACTGAAGTGGTGTAGTCATTGTTGACATCATCTCAACACAAAGTACTCAGTAACTTTTATTTTCCAGCCATTTTTTCTCAAAACTTTTGAACAAGATTTTCACTTAAATACTTTAACTAAATGTTGATAGGTGAAAATTAATTCATACAGTTTTAAAGTCAGTAATGTGCTTTTCAGAGAGTGCTTCACCTGAAGACAGATAAAAAGACAAAAAAAGCAAATGGGGTTTCTGAATTTTGTGTGGTGTCCACACCTCCTACTTATACACTTGTTTTATGCTTACAGTTGCTGGCTGGTGCACCAATCACTCTAGGAATGTTGGAAGGGTTCTAAATAATCAAATCATTTCTAACACAGGGGTGCCAATGAGTCCCTCATGCTCAGGAACCAGCAAGAGTGTATATGGGTGTGCGGACGCCAGTCCCGCATGGAATGAGGGAGGGAGGGAGGGAAAGGTGGAGGGTGTATGCGTGTTTGTGTGTGTGTGTGTATGTGTGACAGAGTCCCCTCAGATCGGTACATGTACCAGTGTTTGGTCATTGATCTTTCAAAAATGTGATGCACTGTTTAAATACAACAACAAAAGTGCAGCGTCAGGTGAGCTTAGTGGAAGGATGTAGTTTGGAGAGAGGAAGGTGTTGGAAGAGCGTGTGTACAGGGTGGGGGGTGATGCGGTGTGTGGTGGGTTGTGGGGGGTAGAGGAGGCTGGACAAGAGACGTCCCAGTAGGAAGCACATGTCTGACGTGGGTGTTGCGTCAAGGAAAAACTTTTTCCATAGCTTTCTTTTCCTTTGTAATTTAACAGTAATTTAAAGTAATAATGGAAAAAATGAAAAATGAATGAACAACATCAATAGACCAATAGTGTAGATTGTTGATCGTACAAAAATAAAATGTAGAAAGTACAGAACCAAAAAAAAAAAAAAAATCAAAATCAGAAAGGCAATGTAGTTTTAAAACATAAAAAAAGAAAAAAAAAATCAAAGATCTCTATGATTAATCTTGAAACGGCACAATGCTCTACAGTTTACATCTACCAAGAGTACCTCCCAGAACATCCTGTTCTTTCCTAGCATTAGATATTCTCTTTTTTTGGTCCTGTGTAAAGGTAACATTGCATGGTTAGTCCTTTCGGTCATAGTTTGGGATGGGGTTGGGTGTGGAGTTTGTGTGTGTATGTGTGTGTGTCTGGGGGGGCGTCTTGCGTCACAGCCACTGCTATTTCCTCCCCTTTCCTTGCAGAAAAATCTCTCTCCATTCACAGTTTGTCAGTATTTACATTACTGTTAATGTTCCTGCACTCCCTCTGCAACCCCCCCCCCCCCCTCCCCCCCTCCGCCCCCCCCCTCCACCAGGTGGCTGGGCTCAGAGGCGGGGGCCCCCCTGTCTTCACTACATCTGCTAACAGACCATACAGGGGCTCTCTCCTCTCTCCGGCACGGACAGGAAGCCTGGCTTTATAGAAACACTCTGTACATTTTTCCATATCGCCATGTCATTAAATAGGCTGAAGGAGGGAAATAAACAACACAGAAGGGTGAGCGTAAACAAAGGATAGTGTTGTTTTTTCTCCGCATCCACCCCCCCTTGCACTAAGCAGAAGTGGCTGTAGAAGAGGTAAGAGGAAAAGTGTTCGAAACATGCCCCTGGTGAACAGTGTTATTCTTAGTGTTTTATTTAAAGGACCGTGCCGACTTCCCTACACCCACTTTCTTACAGATATGTACACATTAAATCTTCGCCATCACACCAGCCATACAGGGGCCAGGAAAAGACAGGGCTGTGTGTCGTCTTTACTTCCTCCCGTTTTGACCTTGTGACCTCTCACCTCTACCTCACAAGAGGCCACTGACAGAAGGCACCGATAAATACGCTGATCAGTGTGGCTTTACATAATACAAAAATAATTAAGAAACAAACAAAAAAATAAACAAACCAGGTAAACAAATAAAAAACAAAAACAAAAAGTAGACTTAAGGACTAGTGGTTGTAAATGGCAGAGTGAGATTGGTTTGGCAACTAGCGTCTCAGAGCACACAGCCACTCCGTCAGCAGTAGGATGAAGATCATCTGGGTTTCGTTTGGTTTAGTGTTTGTACACATGTTCGCAGGTATGTCGGTGCACATTTAACCATGCAGTGTTGAACAAAAGGCAACATGGCAGCCGAGAAGGGTATTCACACACACTCTTCGGCCGACATCAGGAGGGGGTTGATATACTCGAAACCCTCAAACTCGGACTGGTCAATCTTCTTTACAGCATCACTGAGAGAGAAAAAAAAAAAAACACGATAAGCAAGGCATCAAACAACTGACTTAAAATGGTCAGCCATATTTGTAAACTCATAGGCAGTCATGAGTGTGTGATGTAACTAGGAAGGAAGCTTACTCATCGTCTGGCGTTAGCTGGATGGGCTCATTGGTGAACTGAACATCAAAGTTATCCAGTCCAAACTCGCCAGAAATATTGGGCTTAAACGGTGGCACCACTTGTTTCTGCTCCATCTAGAATTTGGCAGAATAAAAATTTCAAAACACATTTAGACAACTAACCAATTCTGTTCTCATATCATACCCACTGAATAGTTCATCTTCTGATATTATAGTTTCAACCAGCCAGTTCTGTTTTGGAGTGTACAATGAAGATATTAATCAATAAAGTAACAAGCATAATCTAACCTAAATTATTAAAACAGTGACCCTTGCTACACCATTTTGGGCAGAATGTGCAGACAACTGAGTGAGGTCAGTGCTATCGCCCCCTGCAGGTTGGCTGGGGAAGTGCGCCCCAGCTGTCAGAGGAAAGTGTAACCTGACCCAGCCAGACAGACAGTCTGACCGCCACTTCCCTCCCACCCTCCCTCCCGTCGCTCGCCCAGACCAAACAGGGATAAAAGGTCACAGCGATCCTCTGCCTTCTCCTTCTCTTTCTCACTCTCTTTCTCTCTTACTCAATAGCACAGAACAAGCAGTTAAGACTGGCTGGGGAAAGTGAGAAGGTTCCAAACCTGTGCAGTAACCCAGTGTGAAGATAACTACTGCAAGATAACATGGCTTCTTTTGACTTTCCCTTTACTGAGAGTACTTCACAAAAAATCTGTCTAAAGTAAAGACTGAACTGTTTATCATAACCAGTCGTTTCTAGAAGTTATACAGCTCCAGAGGTTACACTAACGATACCAATTTGCTTAGGTCTGTTTCCAAGTTGTCTTGGACAGCATTGTAATTCAAGACTGACAACAAATCTATTAACCAACATTAGGAAGGCATTATGTCTGAAATACGATAATGACTCACAAGGTCCCAGTCCACGTTTCTGAAGAAGGGGTGCCCCATAATGTCAGCGAAGCCTGTCTGAGGGTGGCATCCCAGGCGCTCCTTGGGGTCCTGACGTGGAAAGAGAAAATCGGGTGTGATTGGGTGGGGTAGAGAGAGTGGTATATTGGAATGGGCGGGGGTACACAAAGGGGTCATTGCATCACTCCCAAAGGGCCTTTGTCCAGAGACTGGCGTATCAACCGAGTGCCAGAGCCTGGCTCTTGCTTACCTTATTTAGGAAGCCTTTCAGTACGCTGGCCGCTTTGACTGATAACGACCGGGGGATACGAATCTGCTTCTCCAATATAACTGGAAAAATGCAAAAGATATGGAATAAGCTATGGCGTCACACAGTCAAGGAAAAAGTTGAGATACAGAAACAGAGGAACAAAAACAAGTACAAGTGACGGTCAAATTACCAGACAGACAAAGGTCGTTGTGGAAGACATCTTACCTTGGAAAAGATAATCCTCTGTGTTCTGATCAGGGTTATCTGAGCTGCCCACAATATCAAAGGGTGACCTTCCAGCCATCATTTCAAACATTAGAACTCCTAAAGCCCACCAGTCTACACTGAAGCCTGAATAACAACAAGCAAAGACAAATATATATTTTAGATTAAAATAATATGCTGAGTGGAGAGGGTCATCAAAATCCCAACATTTGTGAGTGACTGCTTTTAATCAGTAGTTAACATTATTCTGGACGATGTGTACATCTCTAAAATTTCCATGCAGTTTGAGGAACTGGATATGAACATGTTACTGCCCTACGTCATGCCCTAGATGATTATCAGAAGTGCGTGCATGTGTCTGTGTGTGAGGCAGAGAGAGTGACAGACAGTGGCAGACTGAGTGTAGCAGTGGGGATCCACTACAAGCGTTAGATGCGACACATCAAACGCCTTCAATGCGTTGTCAATGGAGACCGCCAATTTGTTACTGATGCCTTTGGAAAGGATCTTGGGATGGCAGCGCATCTGTCTGACCAGCTCTGTCATGTCCAAGAAGTTGGGCTCTGCTCAACTTTATGCAAATGTATCCATCAAACTTGAAGCAATTGTCCAATGGAACTATATGCTTGCTGGACTATATTATTGTTTGTGCTTGTTCACAAGCACAAAGACCTCAGGGAGGAGGCTTGTAAAGGCGTAGCAGAAACTGTTGATTTATCTGGGGAATGTTATGTGCGTGGACTGTTAAAATAATGTGTCCAGAATTCTGGTAAGAACACAGTCATTCGTTGCTATGAATAAAATGATAGCTAAATAGATAGATATCTTGCCACCACCTCCTCGTTGTGCCCCAAAAACGTGCTCCAAAAACACCCACCCGCGCAAATGCAAAGACACGTCACATATTTAAAAAATACAGTGTTGCATCCGACACGTGCAGTGGAATCGTGCCATGCGTGTGTATGTGTGTGTGTATGTATTTACCGTAATCCTCTCCCCTAAGAATCTCAGGGGCGATGTAGTTAGGGGTTCCGCAAAAGGTGCTAGTCGTGTCTCCTGGCCTCAGACCCTCCTGTAAAAAAATACAGAAATAAACATACCACTAAATTGGACCAACTCCTAAGACAGACATGGAGAGTACACACACTCACACCCGATGCCAAAATAGCCAAACTCAGAAAACAATTGAGTGTAATACCGCCACGTGATATCTTACGTCTAACAATAGTTTGAGGTATATCTGTGGCAAAGGTTTAGTTTATTTCAGAGCTACAGAGTACAATGTGCTGCACACCTTCTGTAAGTAGTCAACATAGTAATATTCCATCTTCATGACTTCTGATAAAATCAGTTAAGATGGTGGAAACTAAAACTAAGCACAAAGCAATGAGCTTTGGACACCAAACGTTTTCTGAATTCTCATTAGTTTCTTGGTCCATGGAAACTCTATGTATGCTTCAGTTGTTGTGATAAAGGGTAAAGTGGTAAAGGGAACTACCCATCTTCGCTGAATCACCAGAGGGGTCATCCTACGTTCAGTTGAAAGTTTACAAAGGGTGACTCACACAAGAAACAAAACTGAAAAAAGGTTACAGGTTTTCCAGCACCTACCTCTGCAGGCATCGTTCACACGTTAACCAAACCACCCGCCCACACACACACACACAAGAACTTTCTTTCTGCAGTACGTAGAAAGATACAGTACAATGGCATAAACGTCCAATCATGAGAACGTTTCCTGTTTTATGCACCCATGCCCACCTTGCACATGCCGTAGTCTGTGAGTTTGATGTGTCCCTCAGACTCGAGCAGCACGTTGTCCAGCTTCAGGTCTCTGTAGATGATGCCCCGCTCGTGCAGGTAATTTAAGGCCAGGCTGATTTCTGCTGAGTAAAACCTGTCCAGGACACGAGCAGGTGGGAAATCCCATCGAGCAAATTTTACTCCACGCTAAGCAACAGCCAAAAAGTACTGGCCCAAACACACACATACACAGGCGTAGAACAAAAATTACAGAGATTACTGCAAATGTGACCCAAAACAGCTAAACGTGGGTGCACTTCAGCATATCGCTGCCTACATGAGTACTTCACAACAAAAGAATTTCCTGTCATTTTATTACTCACAGATACATTTCAGATAATTAATTTCAACATAAACAGACATCCTCTATCAGCTTCTCTGTAAAGATGGCACATGCCTAAAAGAGTCGCCCACCCAATACTGCCAGCCCTTCTCTCTGCGAGTGAAACTAGCCAATTTTTAGCTCGTCCGCCACTGACAGTCTACTGAGCACTTTGGGGGATGGCAAGGGTGCCCAGATCATTACATGAGCATAGGACACTTGTGTAGAACAAGCCCGGGGACGCACAGACAGGCTCATCCATCATGGGGGCGAGGTGGGGTGGGGTGGGGTGGGATGGGATGGGGTGGGTTGGGGGTGGAGGGGCATCCGTACACAGTAGAACGGGAATGGAGGAGGGGTGTGGGACGGGTGTGGTGTGGTGGTGAGGGGGGTTCCTGGTGGCAGGCGGGCGGACGACCGAGGAAGCGAGCGAACGAACAAGAGTGTGCACTCACCTGGCGTGCTCCTCTGGGAGTTTGCGTTGCCGCTGCATGTGGAACATCAGGTCGCCGCCGTTCACATACTCAATCACGAAGAAGAGCCTGGCGAACGCAAGGCGGCAGATTAGACCAGATGGGAAAACCCACACTGCCGCAACGCTTGTGTGAAATTGGAATCGCTGAAGCCTCTTCCACTGCTTATTAGTGAGTTACCACACTACTGTTCTAACATTTGTGCAACATCATATAGGCACATGACAGCAGCAGGCAACTTAACATAGAAACATATACTAACACATCTCAACATGAATTCCAGTGTTCTCAAGCCATGAATGGTTACATATGTGTGTGTATATACATATACACACAAGCAGACACTCAAACATACAATCAAGTATGTGGGCTAACGATACACAGATTCCTATCGTGTCTGAGAGTGACACTGACCTGCTCTCCGTCTGGAAACAAGAATGCAGTCCCACGAGGAACGGGTGGTTGGAGGCCTGCTCAAAGACATGCTTCTCTGTCTGGACCCAGTCAATGTCCTGCAAGAGGACCACATATAGAGAAGAAACACAATTAGGAGGACAAGGTCCATGTGAAGGTGATAGAAGGAGATGGCAAAGAGGGAGGAAGGACAGCACTAGCCCATCTGTCCATGTGTATGACACTATGAACTCTAGGCAAGGCAAGGCAAGGCAAGTTTATTTGTATAGCGCACTTCATACACAACAGTAATTCAATGTGCTTAACAAAAATAAAATCAAAGGGCAATATATAAAAGCATAAAGATAAAGTATAAAAGCATAAAAGATAAAATAAGTGTTAAAGCTGCATAACGTATAGTCTATAATGACTGGTAATATAATAAAAATATATTAAAAAAAAAAAAAAAAACTTGTAATGATTTTTTTGTGAATAGACAAAAATAAATGTTCCTGTTTCCTAGGTTGAGTAATGATGTACACTTCAGCACTGGACGTGTTTGCATTGGGCTCACACCCTTCTCAAGGGTCACGCCCTTGACTGTGGGAGGCACTGACACAGCACTGCAGGTGCTGAGTGAGCACGGCTGCTATATATATCCATCAATCAGTCTGCGTGCTGGGGATCAATCAGTGTGGAAGGCTTCACTCTGCCCTGTATCTCTCTATGGGCAAAGTTTTATTCGCACAGTCTGAGGAGGCCTTGGACAGCACAAACAGTGCTCTCTCTGCCTTCAAGGAAAAAGTACGACCGAAAACTTTGACTACAACACCTCCCACTGGTAACACAGAAAACTTCCTTAACCCACCAATTAAAAGACAATCCATAAAAATCTGCCACAAATTAACTTCACTCCCACAGACACACTCAACTTGGTTTAGTGTGGTGTTCAAAAGCATTAAAAAAAGTGAAATGCAATGTTGAGAATCCATATGTTTTTTTTTACATAATGTAAATAAATATAAGCTTTAACTCTTTAAAAGCTGTTGACACTGGCTGGGCAAACTAATGTCTGCAGTACTCTGGTGTCATTTGCCTAATTGACTGCTTTCTGAAGATCATGCACAGCCTCTTCACTGCTACTGCCTTTCTCACCACTCTCCAATAGTTTCCTTCTGGGTTCAAGTCTATGGCCTATCCATGTAAATAACAACTCAAGTGGCGTTCTTCCTTTAGTGTTTCTATTTTATCTATATTATATATATATATATATATACACACTTTACAGCATTTACAGTTCATCCTGGGCTCATGATGTAAAGAACAGGTATTCAGAGACTGAGCACAGAACACTTAAGATACCATCACTACTGCATGTTTAAAATAACTTATGATTTTTAGGAGTAAGGGATTTCCTTTTAGCATTCCCTGACCTTTACTGAAAAGGGGGAACCCCACATATTGTAATGTTATACTGAATATATCATCCAGATTACACCAATTTGTATAATGAATTACAAGTCAAGTGTTATGTGCGTTTGCCATCATTTCAGGTCTGTGGGAAAATAGGTCACGGTCACAGCTACCCCACTAGCGCATCCATACAGCTATGCAAGTTCTTTGGCTACGGGGACAACATAAGTCTATTTTTAAATATTATACAATACTGGGGGGGACCAAAAAGCATCAGAAAGTGCATCATTGTGCTTGTGTACATGTATGTATCTGCATACTCCAACGACCTACATGTGCCATGTCGACGTAGTATGCAAAAGAAAAAGGCGAAATAACCAACGCTTTAAGCCTCACCTCGTCATCGTTGACCAACTCCTTCTTCACCACCTTCATGGCGTAGATGCGATCCGTCTTCTTTAGCCGCACCAGCAGCACTTTGGCGTAGCTGCCCCGGCCAATCACGCGCAGCAGGTCAAAGTCGGTCAGCCCTAGGCTGGACGTGGCCTTCCCAGCATCCCTGCTCATCGCCTGCCGTGCCACAGAGAAGGAGGTGTGAGGCATTGGGGGAGTGCTCTTTGGTCGTACTCTCATCATGTGATGTACATTCTCAGTAAGCAACACTAAACTGCCTCCTTAATTCCTTAGTGAACATACAAACATAACTCTTAAGTAATGGAAACTCAGCAACCTGCCCCCAAGCCTCAAACGACACACATATACCCCCCTCGGCATCAGATCTCTCCCTCTCTCTCTCTCTCTCCCACGAGTCTCCGTTTTTCTGCATGCATCAACACCACAATGCAGATGTTCAGCACTCGCATCGCGGTATACTATTCTAATCCCGCATCGCCATGACCCCTTGTGCGTTCCCCTTCGCTCTTCCCCCTTCTTCCCTACAACAGCACCCTTCTGCTCTTCCTCCCAAAAGCCCCACTGTTCCCCCCCCGACCCCCCTCCCCCGCCCCCCAGAGAGAAACCTCAGCATCTCGGGGCCCCGCCGATCCAGCTGCTGCTGCACTGCGCCCGCTGCCTGGGCCCGTTCATCATGCGGCGCCACAGACGGCCCCGCCGGGCCGGCACTGACAAAGGCCCTCTCCCACTTCATTAGCGCCCACGAAAGGAAATCAATAATCCTGGAAGGAGCTCGTCTGTCACTGGACCCCACCACCCCTACTACATATTTTTCCCCCTACCCCCATCCCCTTACCTAACACGCAAAAAAAAAAAAAAAAAAAACCCTAACCATCCCCCACCCAACCACCTCCAGAGACGCAGTTCTGCTTGAGCACACACACACCTGCATGACCTCTGATGATCGCGTTTAGACATCGAGCAGACTTTTTTTTCCTCCCCAGTGACACTTACAGTACTACAAAGATATATCTACTGGTATCTGTGCTACAGTGATTGGGGGATTCTGTTCACATCTCGCTCTGCCGGTCGAGCTACAGGAAGAGCAGTGTATAAATTGTGTCACCGTGACATTGTGAAACAACTCCACAGCAAACCACAGACGTGCAGCGCCACACTGTGCATGGGGCACATGCTCACAGCCGCTCGAGACAGCCAGGCAAGGGCCTGGGGCTCTCTAATAAAAGCTCTGCCTTTGGTGTGAACCACCCACAAACACATTCATTACAGCCATGGGGGGGGGGGGGGGGGGGACGGACACAACAGCATGTTATAAGCCAACTGATTGCATCTGACCACCTCTATCCTTATAATACAGCCGTTGGTGAATAAAACGTAATGATCATGGATAGTGTCACTTGTGCTTATTGTCGCACCCGCCACCCAAACCCCCACCACCACCCCCCTTTTCCAGGCCTGTAAAACAATAGGAGCAACCTCAAGAGTGACGGACTGAGAAGAAGTGTAAGGCAGGCCTATAACTCATGGTGACAGACAGTGTGGGACGGCAGTGCTGCTCTGAGTGTGCTCACCTCTTTCTCCTCCCCTTCATGATTCAGGCTCTCGTTGGAGAATTTGTGTGGATGGACTGGAAGGAGGAGAGACAGCAGTAAGTCATTGCCCGACTTCCCAGAATGCTTTGCTCTCTCTCTCTCTCTCTATCACCCTCAATCACCTTCCGTTCAAGTGTCTGGTCTAGTGCTCTTCTGATTCGTGTCAACAGATGGACACTCTTGTGTATGTATGTGTGTGTGTGTGTGTGTGTGTGTGTGGGTGTGTGTGTGTGTGTGTGTGTGTGTGTGTAGTCTTTGACAACCATTTCTGAGACTCATGCTGATAGCTTGTTAAAATGAAACATTCCGGTAATTACAGCTTTCACTCAAGACAACCACTTAACACACTTAAACGGCGGCCTGCAGAGTGACCAAATAAATCAATGACTTTAATCGAAACCTGAACATCTTTGTCAGTTAACCGGGACCGTGCGGCTACCGATGTCAGATATTCATTGCTGGCCCTATGCAGGAACGTTGGGACTGTTTCGAGAGCAGCCTGATAGGACGCGCTTCTGGCTCGGTGTAGCTGGTGAGAGCTATGGCTAAACTGGCCCTGTCTTTTTTTTTATTTCCAGTGAATGGTGTGCGTGGTTATCAAAGACAAAGAGCAAGCAAGAGCAAGACCGTTAAATCAAGCCTAACCTACACTACAAGGAACAGCCACAGCCTGTATATTAGAGTGGGTGTGTTTGTGTGTACATGCTTGCCTGTCAGTGGGTGTGTGCATGCCCCTGTATGTTGATGTATTTCAGTATCTGGCTGACTGCAAGCCTGTGTCAAGAGTTTTTGTTAGCCAATATTTCTTTGTATTTTTGCTAGTAAATTTGATCAAACCTTATGGAAAAATTAAAATGTCAGTCAGAATGTCCAGCAGTAACTTGCACTTATTCAAGTACCTATAAACCTTTGATAACATGTAGCCAGTCTAGCACATTACATGTCACAGATGGTTTACATGTTTGATTTACAAATCACTACAGTTTTCAGCTAAAACTATGTGGATAATTCATGCCTTTACACTCCTACATAACTTAAAAGACTTTTTTGTAGGGTTATGTCAACATAACCAGAAAAAGAGTGAAGGCTTCCACAGAAATCTGTAACTATCTGATGTCCAACATATTTACCACAAAAACACACAAGCTATTTATCAGACCTGTTTAAATGAGGATGATGTAATTAAATTCTATGGTGGCCATGCTACCAGCTCAAAGACTATATACCATCACACGGTATCAGTTATTGTTATACACACTGAAACAGTCAAACAACTACAAAACACCACTGGTTATGGCTCCGTAAGCTTTCAGTTGTCTGGCCCATAAGTTGACTTCAAGAATTAGTAGTAAACTACTATTGAGAAAATAACTGTACCAAAAACTATGCCTTGATACAAATTGTATTTGTTTTGGGCTGGTTTTGAAACGTGACAATTTGATTTGTCAGGTAAAAAAAACAAAAAAAATCTTTTTGGACATTCAACTGGCAAGGAAAACTGTGATCTGTGTGTCTGTGAGTCTAGGTATGTGCATTGACATGTGAGAAATAGCAGTAAGTACGAGCGTAGCTTCAACGGCGGAGGGCAGACACATACCTGGCTTGGGGTGCTCTGAGGACGCAGGGACCTGATCCATGGGGGGCATGAGGGGCTCCTGCATAAAATACAGAGAGGGAGGGAGAAGAGACAGAGAGAGAAAGACAGAGAGAAAAAGACAGACAATGAGATACATATAGAGAGGTGAGGTCAGGTCCTTCTTTTCCAAATCAGTTAGTTAAGTTAAAAATTGGGGTAAGGGGTAAGGTTTATAAGCTCCCTGCTCTGCCCTTATTTGTGGTTGTTGAGTAACCTCATCGCGGGCAGTCGGTTCGGGCCACCACACACACCTGGATCATCTGCCTGCCGCACTCCACAGTCACCAGCTTGTGGCACTTCTTGTGCACCAGCAGCTTGCAGTTGACGCACTTGTAGCCCTGCCGGCCCAGGCCCCAGATGCGGTCGGTGCAGATGGCACAGTGTGCCCGCTGCTCACAAAGAGGGGGGCAAACACACCGTCAGTCCAGTGGGACAGGACAACCGTGCACATTAACACACACACACACACACATATGTACTTACATACAGATACAGATACACACACACACACACACTAACGCATAGCAGGATATATATATATACACACACACAGAAAAACAAAGATACACATACACACAAATACGTACACAGATATAAACACACACACGCATGCACACAACCTTGTAAGATGGTAAAGCTGAGCTTGGCCACTTCAAACCCCAGAGCCAAATAAATATTTTATGACCCCTTGTAATTACTCTAAACACAATCAATGTTTGAGTACCCGCTTTAACAAAAGGTTTTCACTTCTAATTGCGCTAAACTGTCGGGCAGCTTTACATAATTGATGTAGTTGGAGTGCTATCAGATGTACTTGGAATGTGTGTGTGTTTGTGTGTGTGAGGGAGAGAGAAAAGGAGACTAAGAGACAGTGAGAGTGAGAGAAAGAGCAAAAGACAGAGAGTGTTTGCGTGTGTGTGTGAGAAAGAAAGAGAGAGAGAGAGAGAGAGCGCGTTTGTGATTCCTGACCCGATTGAAGCGTTTGGCCTGGAAGGCGTGCCCGTTGGCATAGTACAGCTTTCTCCAGCGACGTGCCCCACGCCGGTATATGGACTCTGGTGAAAGGGAAGAGAGAGGTCACACTGAGATGACAACACAGCAATGACCACATAAACACCCAATACAGCCACAACAGGGAGTTCAAGAAAGAAGCCTAGAGACAATTCATTTTGTCTGTTTAGAAAAAATATTTTCGTATGGCATAGTGATTTTTAGATTACCTATGGCTGGTAGTGTTTAACAACAGCCTATCAGCATCGAGTTTACCACAGGCTACAAGCTGAACTTTTTTAGGGCTGAACGGAGTACCTAACCCCTTTAGGTACTCCGTTGGTCCCTGTAAAAGTTCCGGGAGATCGCCCATTTCGGAACTGCCCGATAGTGGAGACACACGCCAACCGTGAGAAGGCCGAAAAATTACCCGGAACTCACTGTAGTGGAAACGCGCCTATAGTGTTTTGAAGGTGCTCTTTGGCTAAGACATAAAAGATAAGAAAAAACAGGCAGGATACCAAGGCACTCTTCTGAAGTAAAACCGCTTTAATCGAACGGCTAGTTCATATTTGAACTTAAAACATTAAAAACACTGCCAACATGTTTCGGCCACCTACAAGGCCTTCATCAGGGCAAGAAGTGAACCAAGCAACATTGCATGCCAGATAGTTAAACAGATCAATCAACTAATTAACTCCAGGTAGAGTGGGCAGAGTCCACTTCTGCAGAGCTGCAAGGAAATAGCACACAACCACAAGCACTAGAAAGTTATCCTAGAGGTCATAATTTGTATTACACACACGAGACATCATCCATAGGAGGCCAATAGAAAATCAAAGAAAAGCAATCATTTCAATGTTATCATTAAGACCAGGAGAGCACATTGCATTGAGTCTATGGATCCAGCGACTCTCTTTCTGATTTAACATCTTTTGTCTATCCCCTCTCTTAGCAGTTAGAGGAACATGATCAATACCCAATGCAGTGAAAGAAGCAAGAGTATCATTGTGTACATCCTTAAAATGTTTCACCATGGCATAATCATAATTTCTAACTTTGCCAGCATATCTATGCTCAGCAAGTCTATCCTGAAGGTGGCGTTTAGTGCGCCCCACATAGAAAGCAACACAACGAGAGCATTTCAAGATATAAACAACAAACTCAGTTTTACAATTGATAAAATGTTTTGTTGTGTATACTTGATGGGTTACAGGGTGAGTAAATGTTTTACCCTTAGCCACAATATCACAAATCGTGCAGTGACCACACTTAAAAGTGCCATTAGGAACTCTAGGTAACCAAGTAGTCCGATGTCGTGCTGGAAGGTGACTATGTACCAACCTATCGCCCAGTGTTGGAGCTCTTTTGAAAGAGACCACAGGGGGATCTTCAAATATGAAATATTTCATCACATTGAAAAAGCTCCCAATTTCTTTTAATTATCCTCCGTATTCCTTCTGCCTCAGTGCTGTAACGTGTGGAGAAGTATACTCTCTCTTTCTTTGTAGCCACCGGCTTTCTTTTAAGTAGAGACTGGCGTTCTAGGGAGGAAGCCCTATTCAATGCCAAATTTAATGTTTTGTCAGAGTAACCCCTTTCCTTAAAACACCTATACATTTCAATGCTTTTAACATTGAATTAACATTTCTATGCTTTTAACAGCCACAACAGGCCCTGCCATTAGCTGGGCACTCAGAAACAATCATCCCGCCATTATGGCTCCATTTACTGGGCTGGGCTCGCCGCAGCTGCCCACATCACTAGTCCCATTCTACAGCTCTAGTTAGTAACTGAGGCCCTAATACTGCATCAATTTGGAAGGGTGGGAGGAGGGAGAGAGAGGAGAGGGACTGTGAAGGGAGCACTTACTGTCTTCTCCAGGACAAGGCATGCCAGGCTTCTCAGGAACACAAGGAAACACTGCAGAGAGAGAAACAGAGAAAGCAATCCATAAGATCTATGCGATGGCATCACGTTCAGAGCATCACTTTAAAAAACATGCACTGGAAGTTACTGTGTGTGGGAATTTCACAATGCATTTCAGACCTACATGAACTATACTGTCATGAAACTTCATGTTTGTGTATGTGTGTGTGTGTCGGTCAATCAGTGTGTGTTTCAGTGCTGTTTGTGTGTATGTGTGTAAGTGTACATATGCATGTAGTAGTGCTGATAACACTGGGTTAGTTGGTCGGTTGGTCGATGGGAGGGCTGTCAATAAATGAAGAGGGATCTCTCCTCACACGTTGACTCTCTTCATCACTCTCTTAATTACCAGAGAGCTCTCAATGCACACCTCATTCACACACGCCAGCCTCTCCACTCCTCCTCAGCATCCATCACTTTCGCTCACATTCTGAGTGGCAGACACCTCACTAAGAGCGGGGTCAAAGCCAGATGCATGCCGGGAAGGAAGCTACTCGTGCAGATCGGCTAAATGGCAACAAATCAAATCGGCACGGAATGTGCAGAAAGCACCAACTACCATCAGGAAGATCATTCCAGGCCATTGTCTCTCTGGGGATCTCGCAGCTATAGAAACACCAACATGACGACTTTAAAATGCCTCGGGGTAAACGAACAGTGGATGTATCTCCGCCAAGGTGATTTTTTTTTTTTTTTTTTTTTTACGCTGCCCCAATGATGAGCCATGTGATTTGGATAACATGAAAGGTGCCCTTGACAGCACCAGAAGGGCCTTTTTTAGACATTTCACAACTGTGACTGCACATTCACACAACACCTTTGTGACTCACACAAGAAAATGCAGAGTCTTCAGGAGGAAACTGATACAACTACAGATATGTTGGTTTTGTCCACAGAGACCTAATTAGAGCGATTTTGTAGAGTGCCTTCTCACTCTGCTGTGCTGTTATGTTTGGCCTGGTATGTGTGTGTGTGTGCATTGTAATGTGTCTCCCCATGTGTTTTACAAATGCACACACACACACACACAGGTAAAGGTGTGGCGGTCAGCAACTACCTTTCAAGTTCAAAGCAAGAGTAAGTCATACTGACTCAATGCAAACACCACAGTAACATGCTCCACACAGAAGCCTTTATGTCTACTTCTGAAAGTCTTCAGTTGGAAAAAAACAACACTTCACATGCCTCTGTTCAGTTTCTGTTCTTTAAAATGCGCTCTGACTAAATGTAAGCGTTCTTGATGCAAAAAACTGTCTTCTCCTAACTAAACTTGTTAGTTTACTCCTACTCCAGTGAATTGTTTCTCATGTACATTCAAATAATTTAAATATTTCTCATATTCTTCGTGCTGCACGTTGATGGTCCGTTTCTAACATTTGTCTAGCAGTTCCCATTTATGTTTGGGTCTGTGTGATTCAGTAGTAAGAGGTTTTTGTGATAGAGCAGCAGCAATGTCACCATCATAACCACAATTCGAACTAATGCTTTTTTGCAAACTGCAATTAGTATTACAGTCCCAAACTCTATTCCTATGGTTAATCTGGTTACATCTATGACTTTGATATACATGCCATGCTCCATGTGGGACAGAGAGGAAGGCTGACCAATCAGGAGTGTTGTGCTTCTCATGCACTAGGCATGCCCACCAATCAGAAGTGTCCAAGCTTTAAGCAAAATCTGAAACACTGAACTGAAGATTGGATTTTTAACAATTTTGGTCAAATTGCAATATCTCTCAGAAATACTGCATTTGGATATTTATCTAAAATCGTTGTATCCTACTGAAATTATAGACTAACAACAAAAAGGTACCATAGCATCATGCAAACCAATCTTCTTCTCATGAAACACCCCCCCCCCCTCCACTTCCCAGTTTTTTAATTTCCCATGTCTGCGTTGGCCCGTCCTGAGACCACCATACCGTGGATAATTAGCTCGGAGTCTTTGTTGAGCTCATAGAGGCGCAGGGCTTCCTCCAGCTCCAGCTGCGATGACACTGTGCATGGGTCTCCTGCAAGAGCACACACACACACACACAGACACACACACACACACACACACACACACACAGACACACACACACGCCAAAGAAACACCCATCAGAGATAAGGCCCATGAATGACAAGAAACAGCACACGGGGCTCTGCCTCCTCTGTCCAGACCCTGACTGGTGCTCAATGACAGCTGGAAGAACTCGTGAGGACGGGGGAAGGGATGTGGAAGCGAAGGGCTGGGGTGGGGGCGGGGGTCCAAACACACAGGTCATGACCTTGCTGGGGGGTAGGAGGATGTGATGAGTGCGGGTTTGGAGACGGCAGGCAGCTTCCCCCTGTGAGAAAAAGGGGGGGTGGGGGGGGGCATGGTCGTGGGGGTAACAGTGAGCCTGAGGCAGAGAGGGGATGACTGCTAGCAGCCTGACGAAGGTCCCCATGGAAGTCTCCCCTGACAAGTCCTATCCCAGTGCGTCTCCTCTGACAAGTCCTACAACCTCCACACGCACGCCAAACTCTGACGACCCACCTACTGGGGAACAGCTGGCATGTTCGTTTACACTGGGGCAGGAGCTGCTGGGGCCATGTCCCTGTTTTTTTTTTTTTTCGATTTTCATTCAATCATTTTAACCTCTACAGCGAATAAAACCAGACAAAAACAGGTACTGGGTCATTTTAGAATTAGAATTAGTAAATCAGGTGGTATTAAATGGAGCCAAGCACAGACAGGAAGAAACAAACCCCTTGAAGGTTTCAGCACACGATTATGAAAGTAGGGTACAGTATAATCGCCCCACTTTATTGACACACTATTCTTAGCCTCACAAAAGAAGGCTACGGTAGGGACTGGGGTGGAGAGAGTAAAAATATAACACTATATCAATGTTTCTCAAAGTTTTTCAGATCAAGGACCACTTCCGCCTTAAAAACCTGAAGGACCACTCCCCCCCCCATCTGAGGCTAACAGGGCTATGTAAATGCATGAATTGGTGCAGCATCACAGCCCTAACTAGGGGATGGCATGAAGATGATATACGCATTTAAACACACTGTGCATAGCATAGGTTGCGTAAGAAACACAAGAAACAAAAATATATTTATTTTAACACATCTGCTCGCATACCACTTAGGATTTCTTGTCGACCACAAGTGGCCCACAGACCGCACTTTGAGAAACACTGCATTACACAAACAACATCAACAACAAGGGACAGTAACAAGGGGGCACTGACCTTCCTCGTCGATCCACTTCATTGTGAAGAGCTGGTCATTCTCCAGAGCACACATGTCTCGTACCTCATTGGTCAGCCCCTCGTAGGAGATGGAGGGCTCGAAGTGTGTGATCATGATATCCCTAAAAAACACAGAACACATCAGTCAGATACACGGCTAGTCCAGAACACACACACACATACGCAACATATTCGGCATCAGACACTGTCGGTGTACACTTGCTGTATTTTTTACCTGCCCTGTTAGAAGGTGATTCTCCACCCTTCTCACCGCTACACTGGTGAACTCTGTTTTTACATGAGTAGCGTTTGCTCGTGGCAGGCGCCATTGTTGCCTGCACAAGTTGGAGAGCGAGGGAGGAGAGAGACTCGCGACTCACTCACACACACGCACACACCTGCACAAACTGTTTTTTTTTGGACATTGGGATGAGTTGGGGTTGGTCTGTACGTTTGTGTGAACGGTGGCGAAGCATTGGGAGTGGGAGACTGTTTTATTAACTGTGTAGGTGTTGGGGAAATGTTTGGTGTTTGGCCGACACCATTGACAACGCGCTTCAGCGTTTACAGCACGATTCTCCCGACAGTTACAAACACACTCGTTATACACTTGTCCCTCCTGCCATTAACTCCATTTACACCAACTTGGACACATAGTGAGGTACCCACTATTGTGTCTCACATTCACACCATATACCTCCGTTAATACCCTGCCTAGCCTCAAACACAAACACAAAGTTCAAGACGGCATACTCACAGGTCTGCTTCAGCACCACTGCCCTTCGCGGAAGCGCACCCGCTGTGGGAGCCGTGGTTTTACACCTTGCCTCGAAGCTCTGGTAGCGGGCACGATGGGGGGTAGTGTGTGTGATATTTTTTAATATGAGTGTTTATTTCCTTTTGGTGAAATGTTATGTTGGTGGTGGGTTATTATGATTATGTTTGCAATACTTTTGAGGGGCTATTGAGTTTGTAAATACTTTGTTTGAAGAGTTCACCTGTTTGTAAATGGTAGGGTCCAATTGAAGGCAACGGTAGCCCTATAAAGAGGGCACTCATTCTGCTCTCTGAGAGCGTGAGGGTAGATGCTAAGTGTGTTGTGAGACTGTTGTTACTAATGCTGTGTTGCTATCGCTATTGCTATCGTGGTTGCTATTTGCTATTGCTAACTACTGCTAATAGCTTTTCTGTTTTGCCCTGTTTATTTTTTGCATTTTGCAAATGCTGCTTGGTTTTAATAACCAGCTTTTTGGAACACCTTGCTTGCTACCTGCTTCCGTTAACCCTCAACGGTCCAGTTTTGCCTCACGCGTACCCGGGGTGACTGCTCGCCGTCTCATATGCCCACTGTTCTTGAGCAGGACGTATTCATCCACACAACGGCACCATACCTTTGCAGTTATGTATACTGATACTTACACTGCATACTTACTAGGGCTGGGTATTGCCAACAACCTCACGATACAATACGCATCACGATACAGGGGTCACGATACGATACGTATTGCGATACATGTGTATCCCAATACATGACCTTCAAGGCAATACATATCCCAATATTTTACATTACTTTACATGCATTTTTAAAGAAACCAGTCATGTATACCCAAATGATATTTTTATTATGCTGGATAGCAAAAATGCCAGACTGCAGTGCAGTTACAATGTAATGCTGCCTTTGAACTCATAAACAGTGGCAATAACAACAACAGTTGATCTACATGATCTGGTTTTAAAACACTTTTCTCAGCTGTAAATGTAGGACAAAGAAATGTAAAAAGGAGTGACAATAAATAAATATGAATGCTGAATGATAAATGAATGATGAATAAATGTGAAATATCGATACTGACCCCTCCGTAACGATACGTGTATTGTGAAGAGGCACGCAACGATGTATTGCCATATCGATATTTTGAACACGCCACTAATAGTTACAGTGTCAGCTGCCCTACCTGCACTCTAAATCTGATAGACAATAACAGTACAATAGTAAAACCACTCCTTTTACACAGTAGTGTACACGGAGTGTTTTGTCTTTTGCATTTCATTCCATCTCTACTATTTTGGGAGTTTTTCTGCTGTTCAAATTTGTGGTATGTGTGCTGCTACCGGAGGCCTCCCTGGATAAATAAAGCATCTTTCTATAACACACACAGCTGAGTGAAGGCTGTAACTAAATAGAGAGAGAGAGATATATAGAGAGAGAGACATGAGCTGGAGAGGTGAAAGAGCTAGGATAGTAGTACAAACAAGAAGGGCTCATCCTCCACCAGCCTGCTCAGTAAACAGCATGCAGTGTATCCACTGCTTCAGTGGGCAAGGGTGGCTGTTCTATGTCTGCTCACTGAAAGGGAGAGATGGACAGCAACCCCGTGACACTGTGACATCTCTGTCCTGCACGGTGACGGGGCAAACTTGCAACAGAGGCACTGCTGTCTTGGCAAAGTCTTTTTCTTCACAGCCTCTGCTGAGAGACACATTTAATTGTCCAGCAAGTACATCAGCCAAGATCCTTATGGTTGTTGATATGGTAAAATGGCTGTGGCAACACATCAGCATTAACAATCTCAGCAGTACTGTATTTCAAGCCTTCTTTTACTCCCGGGACAACAACAACAACAACAACAATATGCTTCTGTTAACACAAAGGTCACTGCCACTGATAGCCCTATACATCAGATATGATGCATTACATTGGGCAGGTTAGATAGAGTAAGAAATGATGAAAGGAAATTATAAAGTAGCGAGTCTTGGTCCAGCAGACCACATGAATCTGGCTGGCCTAAAAAGCATCCTGTGCTCCTCCTCCAGGCCCGAACCTCGCCCTGGCACTCCATCTCCCACAGCAGATGCTGTTAATTATTAATGGCCGTGGGAGTCCCCTCTCCCTCTGGCCTTCCATCACTCACTCACTCACCAACGGGTCTGCTACTGCCAGGCCTCAGCTTACTCCTACACACACATTCATGAACTCATAAGCACATGCTCATATACACACACACATGCACACACACACACACACACAATCCTGCGCACACTTCCACACTTATATATACTGTATATGTATATGCACACGTTGACACCTTTCCACCCGCATATACATCCAAATGAACAAGCACTGAAGCATGTATGCACATGCAATGCGCATGTTGACAGACTCACACACACACACACACACACACACACACACACACACACACACACACACACACACACACACACACACGATCGTCCCAATGTAAAGCAGGAATACATCACCAGTAGAATAAATGTTAACAGTCTTACAGCAGGTGACAGGTACATGGTAACACATGATAAGATCAACCATTAAAAAGGACCCTCAGAGGGAAACAGCATGTGAGCATCAAACATGAACATTTGACTGGCATCATGGGCCAGCATCTGTTAGGGTACAGCGTCTGATGTGCACCTGAAGGTAAAGCTGCTGTAGGTTGCTGCTGTGGGGTGAGTTTGTTTCTGTAGGCCCTTCTGCACAGACACAAACTGCTGAAATGTAGCCTGGCCGGAGGAATGTGAAGGACACTTTCGTTGATAGTGTTCCCGCCCAGTGGCAAAGCGTACACTTGGACTGGTAGGGCTGCTAGCGGTCAATGTCCTACCCCCGGCTGTGGGTTAATGTTTACTCTGTGCCGGTATGTGAAGAAAACAGTGGAGTAAAACTTCCTCATTCCCAAAACACTGTACGAACACACGTAATCACTCACACCACTGTTAGCAAGTGGCATGAACCTCAATGCTCGTCGCAGGCAGAAAACAAGTGTTGCCTCTCTGCGGAGATGTAGGAAAAAATTTGCGTTGAAAAGAGGCATAGACTTCTCTCTACTCTGCGTCCATTAGGATGATGACTAACAGAAACTGACTACCAAGTTGACTGACTAAGACGATACATTCCTCAGGTGTGTTGTCACACCAAACACATGGCTACGTATCGCTCTCTCTCCATCTCTGCCCTTCTCATAGGCACGAACCACATCATGATCAATTCTGATCCACCACTGACTGCAGTCTCCCATCAAGATACTGCCAGGACCCCATGAACCCAAAACACAAAGCCCTTTAAAAGGCTGGGTGTGTGGAATCTGGCTGAACCGGCATTAATCTGGTTAGAGAAATTAAACAGGCAGGGAGGTATGAGGGTATAAGACCCCTGACGTCTAAATCTCCTACAAAAGCCTCGTCGGCTCCATCTGCTGAGCAGAAGGTCTGTCTTCACTGGGCCCAGTGATAAGGTGGTGGCTGGGGGTGGGGGTCAGTGGGGGCGAGATGGGTCTGCAGGCTTCTGGGTGAACCATGTCTTGCTCTCTGCTGTCCTGACATTCAGCCAACACTGCTCACTGCAGTGATCTACAGTATGGCCTCCCCTGCCACTATCTCCTGTAAGTATCCTCTTTAACGGCACATTTTTTGGTTTGCATTATTTCACAGCAGCCCACAACTTCCACTGTTTTCTGTCACAGAAAAGCTTATATTATGCAAACTTGTCTGTACTGATGCAATTGGCAATATTAAACTAAGCCACATCATGTACCATACAGTGCATATTTTCTCCTATAGGCATAGCCTGTGTACAGATAATTATAATGGACAAAAGCCTGAGCCAAGACACTCTGCAGTGCAGGATACTAGCTTACATGACCCTGTATCAGAACACACTGAGCTCTTAACTGCTTAAGCATAATGCTGCGCTACATCATCATTCTGTGCATTAAATGTATCTTACTTGTGCTTAAGGGGCTTTCCACTAAAAAAGAGAGAAGAATACATTGGCCAGGACAGAGAGAGAAAAAAAGACAGGGAAAAAGAGAAAAAGAGAAGAGTGATGCTTCCACAGCATGCCACAAAACCGGCACTGTGTGCATTCATGCAGAGAGCTGCTATTAAAAGGCGCACAGTGAAGGAAAGGAGACGGCGAGAATAAAAGGATGAATAACTCCACTTGGACTTGCACTCTTCGGAGGCCTCAAGTACCTCACAGCAAAGTGCTGACTGAAATAGGCTTCTCTCAGATAAAGAGAGAGAGAGAGACAGAGAGACTAAAAAGTAGGGAGAAAATTATTTCCTTGTGCGGAAGGCTGGCACAGCATGGCTCAAAGCCGTGTGAACACACAGGCCTAAATTGATGGTTTCATACAGAGTCGACGCCCAGGCTTTTGGTCAGAGGATGTTTAAGGAAATCAGAGTATTTTTGTATACAGACATGTGTTTACCCTTTAAGAACTTCCCTCTGAGAAATCTGAACAGAGTTGAACTCAACAACAGGCTTCCCCAAAATAAGATAGGTTAAAGGCAAGAATGCAAATTGACTAGGCCAATTCTTACTGGCCTAGGAAGGGTACTCAAAGGGCAACTTTGGTTGCATAATTTAGCCTAATCCAAAAATGTAGTCAGCTGCATTTGCAATGACAGTCCTGGCTACTATGCAAGCTGCCAAAAAAGTACAATAGAGCAGGGTTATGATCATGTGCACAGGTCACAAAACTAGCCTTCCTGGGTCAACTCATCACATGCCAATGCCAATTTCACACAGTAGGTCTAGGCTATTATCCTTGATCTTGAAATTATATGTTACCTTTTTAACAAAGATAAGTGTCAAACGGTCCTGGTTTGAGTATAAAAGCATCTTTAAGTCAGGAGTGGAACCCGTGTCTGCTTCTGCTTCTTAAGGGTGTAACTCAGTCTGACCAGAAGTTGATGAAAAAACCTGCTCCATGTGTAGACAGCAGGTTACAGCTTTGTGCACTTGTCTACAGCTGATTAGGATTCAGATGCAGGGCTAACGATCCGGGCAGTCCACATACAGGCCGCCACATAAAACCACTGTCTGCTGAACTATCTGGCTTCTTTAGACATTGTTCAAATTCCTTCACAGTCATCACATAAATAGTTTGACGTTATGTTTGCAGCAACACCCGGCAACCCATTGAAGACAATACATAAGGGTGAGGCAGGCTGGCAATGCGAGAGGGAAACAACTGGTCCATCTGGCATGAGGTTGTTGCACAGCAAGCTTTTCAGGTTGTATGTGGATGATGATCACTTACACACACATACACACGCACACACTGTGACTACACCTCCTACACACATTACACTGTGTACACACATCAAGTACAACCTATTTCATCTCCTCAACTCATTTAAAGTTCCCTCAGGATCTCCATTTCCACTGCATTAAGCATCACTTTACCAGAGCCACATGATCTATCCAGACAAGTAATGAGTCCAATATGCTTCACTAACCACTTCAAAATGAACAGGCTAATGTACTTTAATTGAATCAGGAAGGCTAAAATTTAAATAGCTGAGAAACATGTACAGTATATTAATACAAGGCATTACATAGCCGATACAAGAAAAGGTTAACTGAAGCCTACATAGTGCATAGTGCAACAAAATCCTGACAACTTACAGTAGTGTGTTAAATTGGTAAATTCCATGTTTCCCATCGCGGGTATTAAAACGCATACATTATTATGCTGTACTTGGCTGTGCTGCTAATCGTCATTAATCAGAATTTTTCTATCAGTTGAGAGACTAACAATACTGAGACACGAAGAACCCCGGAAATCTGAGTTTCCTGTGACAGTGGCGTAGCATTGCTACAAAATGTATGTCCAGCCACCGTGAAATCGTAACGTTTATTAATGTTTCACATTTCATATACCCTTAGCACGGACCTATTAAAATGTCCACGCCTTCAACACCCAAGTTCACTTTAACACCCTGATAACGTCCAATGTTTGGCTAACCAAAGGAACAATGTCTAAGTGACGCTAAATGACTATTAATACCTTAGTGACTAAACACTTCATAATCCTTGATCGGCATTTCTCTATTTAAACCACTGAAAATGTGTACCATTGTAGACAAACAGTAACAACGGTGTCAAACCTGCTAATACTGCGCAGCTATACCAAACGGTTTTGTTACTCTTTTTGGTTTTGCCACCCTGTGTTGCTGAACACATTTCGATAACAGGTCAACATGGGAGATAACTTTAAACCAGCCTATCTAACTTTTATCCACCATCCAGACCGCTTCCGAAGTCAAAACACAGGTAGCTTAACGTTAGCCATGCTAACAACCTGAGACAAGTGCTTCGATAGCGCCTCAGCTAGCCTACGAGTCTAAGTTCGTCTTCTAGGTTTGAAACCTAACACTTGTTTTGCAGAATAGAAACAGAACAGAACCGACTGAGTAGATTCATACTACACAACACCCAAATCAGCTTTACGCGAGTAATGTTATGATAGCGCATCGAGGTCTAACCTAGCTAACAAGTGAAGTGGTATAGCTAACTACCTAGCTAAGGTACCTAGCGCAGGATACTGAAACTGCTAACTTGGTCAGCTAGCTAAATAAATATCCTGAGATTTTATTTTACGGCAGTAAATCAGCGACTCCGATTATGACCATCAGGAACCCCTTAGCTACTAATTTTAGGAGGAAAACATCAAATCTTACCCTTTATAGTAGGCTTTCACCCGGACTTGGTGAGGATTCTCGCCGGGGTGGGACATGGTGCTGTCCCGCAACGTAGGCATCATAAGCTTTCTAGCTAAGATTCGAACTCCACTTGCAGTTACCAACGACCGGACTCTACAAACTATATTTTCCTTTGGAAATTATCCAAAGGGTAAATATCTTACTTTTGAAAATAGCGTTAACGTGCCCAGAACAGTTCGGATAATTATATCGGTTAAATCACGGATACACCACACACGCTACTGTAAAAGTTTCTTATTATCTACAGGAAAACACTCCCAGAATTACTGGGCCTCGTAATGGATCATACCAATCCCGGAATGTAAGGGGAGGCATACTTCAGATTAAGCGCGAATATTAGTTTGCAATATATATGATTTAAGTCACATGAATTTTAACTTACGCCAATATAGTCATTAAGACTACATATACTTCTATAGAATAATGTACAGTATTCACAATTTTACCATCAACCCAATACAAACAATGTAAACTGAGAGTGTTGAGGGGATCTTTGATGTAAGAGCGTGCATTCCGACTATACCAAGTCGGGAAACGCATATACGAGACTCCTTTTCTGACAATACAAATTATTTCATTGCACATTTAGAACTTTGCCTGAAAGAAAAACGCATCATACTGACAGTAGGCTAAGTTCCTCGTGTGTCATAACACTGCATGAACTATGGTCAAAGAAAGGAGGTTATTAATAGGGTATTTTAGGGTATAGGGTATTTTTCCGTGAATAAAAGTGCAGTGATATGTTTCTTAAAGCTGCTAGACAACCACTGGAAATGGGAAAAATAACCAGCACAGGGTACTTATTTTAGCCTACTTTGTGGGGTTATAAGCCTATCTGCATGCTTAAAACACTCTTGCCAGCCTGCCAAACGCAAAATTCACGTGAAGTCAAAGTGTTTAACATTAGCTGGAGCAACTTCTGTTTAGCCCCCATTTCTTCTCTTTACAGAGTGGGCTTTCATTTTTCCTTTTTTTGGACACATAAACTGTTTAATCTTGGTGTGCCAACCAGAGTTCCTAGTTGTATGACCCCCGAACCACTACATATACACACACGAGTTGACAGTCGGACAATATTGCTTTTTAAACAAGTGGAACAATACTTAACACCACGTTTTGCACGAATGTGAAGACGTCAGGCTGCAACGCAGAATATTTAATAACAGGGAACAGATAGGCTAACTTGACGAGGTTATAAGTATATAATAGACGACTTAAATGCATTTTTTAATGAATACAGCTTTGAAGTAAGAATGTATTTAGACAAACTGGCAGTTGCAAACCAAAATAATAACACCGAATTTGTTCGCACCGAATTTGAGTCTCTGCTGTCGCGCCTCCAAGCATAGACAAAATGAAATTGACAATTAACTACCTATAGGAAAATAGTTCCGTTTCAAATATCATAAAACATCTGAGCTTAAATCTTGTACGAGGTCCTCCTACACTGCGAGTGGTGCTGTGCCCGACTTTTCTTTCCGTTTGCCGTTTTTCTTTTAGCCCCGTCTTCTAAGCACTGACGCATCAGAACATAACTGAGACCATGACAGTCCAGAGATACCATATGCTCACCTAAACAGGCATGCATTATGAACAGTTGGATACAGGTAATATGCGCACTCGAACTTGATGCATGCCTGCAGTGATAGTATATTAATGCAGCGACCGTTGGCCATAGGAAATTTGGTTTGCTGTACACAAGCCGACTATACAGCATAAATGTAACTGAAATACTTAAAATAACATGTTTGGTTTCCTGCCGAAGGCGTCCTCCAGATCTCGAGGTGATGCACACAGCTAAACGTTCTTCCTTCCTTATGAAACCAAAAGCTGTACTGTTTGTTTTTAATTAATGGTGCTGCTGTTAAGGCAAAGTGATTGCAAATCACTTTCTTCCCAGATAGCCCATTGCAAAGGGAAAGGTTTTAAATGACATCGTTTTTCATGAGAGAAAAAAAAATCAGGGTGTTTTTTTCCTCAGTTACAGCATTAACTGCTTAATTGCCTGCTATGTGTAAAGAATTACTATCATAACAGATATAGCAACATCCAGTATATGAGTAGCCTAAAGAGTTAAAAAAAAACACCGTACAGAACAATTTATTGTCACGAATCTTCATTTAAGAAGCCCATAAGTGTGAACTTAAGTTTAGCAACAACCTAATTGGTTGTACCCTAGTCGTGGTATAGATGGAGCTGATAATTGTATAGTGATTTGTGGAAGAATTTGTGTGCCATGCCCTTTTCGGTGCTGCCCCATGGTGATTCCATTTTAGGATAAAGGAAAGGATGGGAAAATAACAAAAATCATTTTGAATCATATAGGACAGAGAAAATCTATTTGCATTGTTGCATTGTTACTGTTTCAATATCTCCTATGCATTGATTTCTAGTCATTATTTTGGTATACTTATTCTTATTCTAGTGATTAATTTCGTATACTAAACCATTCCCTTTTAAAACTTGTTTTCGTCATTTTGTGAAGGCACAATTAAATATAGAAGGCAAACTTGCAAACTTATGTTTATTGAGATGGTCAGACAATCATTAGCCAAAACATCGGTTCCTCTCACATAGTGAAAGAATGTTTATAAGTATAAATGTGCTGTCAGATGAATCGGATGTCTTCTTTACCTGCTTCAGGTGTAGTCTTCCAGGGTGCAGACGGATTTGATCTGTGAGAGATGGACAGAAACAGTCCGGGAGAGACGAGTGGCGCAGCAGGCCTCGTCACTCACGCCAGCACCACACCTGCCACCCCCAGCACCACCACCAGCAGCAACACCACTGCAGCCACCAACCCAGCCAGACCATCCACCCCCAGCCGCACCCAGCAACTGCCCACACCCTCCACTGAAAGACAGGCTGTCCAGGTACACTCCGCCACACAATGTGAGGAATGAAATGTGTGCACTTACTTCGATGCTGCTGTGGTGTAGGCCTATGTTATTGTCTCCTTCGACAGATGAAAGTGTAGTTGTAGTAGTCAACAAAACAGACAGACTGTGTTGTCATGAAACCAACATTTACTGATTATTCAATTAAAACACAAAATAAATAAATAATATTTTTGCATTGTTAAAGAGATACTATGCAACTTTGAGTGCTTTTTCTGAATGGAGCTTCCCCTAGTGTTTCCAAGTAAATGGACACTTTCATGAAAATGGACTGTTTTCCCTTCCCCTCACCCTGTGCATGTGCTTTCAACTCAACTCATCAGAGTAACCGGCAAATACGAAAATAGTCATGTCCACTGGGGTAAGTCAGAATTTCTTCAGAATTTAACGTGATCCTGCTTCTCATGATATTGAAGACTTTGTGAGACTGAGGGTGCCGGGACAGACACTCAGATATTGCAAGCATCATATTCTGTCTGACAGCAGGGGAGGTCGAGAAAGTCTCAATTCGCTTTGTAATGACTCATTTAAGCATCTACTGACTTATGAAGATGATCAATTAACTCAAAAAAGTTGCATAGTGCTGCTTTAAATAAAAAAAAACTATGAAAATGTCTGACCATTGGCTGACCATGGCTTCCTGTTGGCAGGTGATCCAGCAGACAGTGCAGCGGCCGCAGAGCACGGCAGCTCAGTACCTGCAGCAGATGTACGCAGCCCAGCAGCAGCACATACTGCTCCAGACAGCAGCTCTCCAGCAGCAGCATGTCACTGCCTCACAGAGCCTGACCACTACACAACAGGTCTGCTTCACAGAGCCTCTTCCCCCACACAACAGGCTGCTTCACAGAGCCCCCCCCCCCCCCCCCCCCCCCCCCCCCCCCCCCACACACACACACACACACAACAGCTCTGCTTCACAGAGCCTGACCACTGCACAACAGCTTTGCCTGGGACTTCCGGCAGTGCGACCTACATTATGTTAGGATAATATATAGGTAGCTCTGTTGTAAGCCTAAAGAAAATCCTGAGACTGAAATACTGTGGTTCTCAACATTTGTTTAAAACAGGAAGAAAAAGAAGAAAAGCTCCCACACACTAGCTGCTAAACTTGCAGTGTACATTTTATGTTTACAGACTGGATGGACCGAGACAATGTGCTAAAATTTCTATTGCAAGTTAAGCAGCCATTGTGTGGGACAGCATGGCCCTTGTTTTAGTGTTTCAGGGTTTCGCTTTTCTATGCAACCATTTAATATTAGTTATTTTGTATTACCTAGACATACACAACAGGCATTGCTTTAAAGCATCGTCTGGACATGACTAAGCCTCAGTGTATGTATGTAGCCTATGTCCAAGAAGCCCATAAGGCCATGTGTACTGTGTTAAATGAGAAACCAGTGTGATGCCATATGCACTGTCCTGTATATGACACCATATGCACTGTCCTGTGAGTCTTACCTGATGACTAACTACCACCCACTACAGTCTGTCAGCAGGCCATCTTCCTCCTCTCCTCCCTCCACCAATGGAAGTCTTCCACAGTCAGTCAGCGTTTCTCAGACCTCAGTAAGTCCCTGGGCTGTGTCATGAGTACTCCATGTTGCCGCAACACACTGCTACACATAAAACAATCCAGATTTAATATGGCTTTATCAGAGTAATTATTGGTTTGTTTTAATAATTCAGCAAGGTTTCTCTGTAAGTCTCTGTTTTCTAACTGATCTGGATTGTTCTGATCTGGTCCTCTAGATCACCCTGACCACCACTCCGCTGACCAGTCAGCCTATCGGCCACATCCACAGCACGTGTTCCACTCCAGCGGGGGGTACGATATCCCAGCAGGCCATGCTCCTTGGGAATGGCTCTCCTACGGGTAGTCAAGCCCAAATGTACCTGCGCACCCAAATGGTACAGCTTTAGTTCATATGACATTTTAAGTTGAAACCAGATATTCCGAGAAACAGACACTTTTTACAACCACCTTTATCAATATTAAATTCTAACACAACCAATTATAGTCGTCAAACCTACCTCTTCTGTCTGCTTTTATTACTTTATTGTTATAGAAGATGGCATGACTTTACCTCAGACTACCATAACTAAAACATACATCTGAAGCTCTGAATTCTGACTTTGTGTACTGTGTTAACAATATTTCATTTAGCAGACACATTCACCTAAAAAACAGAGGTCAGTGTCAGTTCTGTGGAGATTGTCATCCTGTGATGTTTGAGAACATAATTTGTCATTTGTCTTCACGTCATTTATCTTAGCTGATGCTGCAATATGCTGTATTGCAAAAAACGTTTCCGATGTGTTACATTACACAATATTCCACTACACCTCCCACACTACTGCACTACGCTCCCTTATTTCTTATTTAGTGCAGTACACTCCTCTACCCTTCCCCTTGTTGTTCTCCCTCTGCCATGCCCCCTCCCTTCTGTCAGCTGATTCTGGCTCCTGCTGCCACAGTAGCTGCTGTGCCGTCTGATCTCTCAGCTGTTAACCCCACACCCTCCCAGCCCACCTCCACACAGGTGAGTAACCCAGTGCCTGCGGAAACCTTGACACCCATCCCATACTGTTCTTCCCAGTATGCTACCTGAGCCCACGCTGTGTTGCAGATGGGAGTGTGCCGCATAATGGGGCCGGTTTTGCAAGGGGGTTGCCCTCCTGCCTTGGCCTGAGTGTGGCATGTGCCCCATGTAGGTGCAGACCCTGGCTCTCCGCTCACACTTCCCTGGGGCCCTGGCTCAGAGTGTGCAGCTGAAGCCCTCCTCCCAGGGCCAGACGGCAGCCCCATCCCTGCCCAAGATGTCCATCAGCCCCCTGAAGTCCACCCAACTGCCTCACGCGTCTATGGAAACCTCCGGAAGCGACCTTGGACAGATGCCGTCGGCCCATCAACTCATCGCCCCATGTAAGTGCCAGCTTGTTTATTGGCCTGTGGTTTAAATTCACTGATCTTTAATACATATTAGGGCTGCATGATGTTAGGTGAGTGTGCAGTAATGCAATAATATTGCTAAATGTTGTGAAAAGCACAGCGTATGGAAATATACTGTACAATTTTTGCAGAGAAGTTGTGTTTTGCAATAATACATTGTAAGATTTATAGTGCATGGTTATATCACATGTTATATTATTGAACATTAGAAGGTGAAGCATGTGCCTGTTTATTCAGATAGTGGAAGGTTGCATAGTTCGCATTACAGGAAGTACTGAGGGGTACCCCCTGATCAAGACCTAGTATCCCCTAAAGAGACAAAAATAGCAAAACTGGTTGTGACGGTCCGAGCAGGGGAGTCACATAAATATACAAAAATATGGGTCTGACCACTATTCTAAGACATCCTAGAAGGGATGCCCAAAAAATTCAAACAGGAAGTGAGTTTTTGAAGAAATTCAAAATGGTCGCCCATACAATTGGCAGCTGATTCAGAACACGCCAAGAATAAACTCATAAAACCATTAATTTTGGAATAGCCTACATGCTCTAGCAGTGACCCTAAGACATCTTGGACAATTAGTCAAAAAAAATCTTGAACAGGAAGTATGTATGGAAGGAAGTATGACGGAATTCCGTCATCTGAATAGTCGCTGTGACGGATTTCCGTCATCTGAATTTATTGTATTTTATGTTGACTGAAATCAAATGGGAGTTCGGTGCTGCTCAGAGAAGGGGGATGGTTTTGTGACAGATGTTTGGTGTATGGATTTAGCTGTAACACTGATGTGATGTTAGTCTATGTCATGCAGGTTAAATTAACAGCAGTGTTAATCCCTGTGTTTGAGCCGTGCCCTTCCGCTTGGTCATGTTTAACCCTCTAGGCGCCACTGTCGACTTAAATCGACAAGATGCCGCACTAAATAAAACGGTCGGTTTTGTCAAATTTGGTTTGAACTCCCTTCCACTAGGTGGTAGACATGTCATACTACGTCCCTGACTCAGAATTACGTCATGTTTCTATACAAAATAGTCGAGCTAGAGCATGTTGAATCAGTGTGAGCAAAAGCGGAGCTAGTTTGCGTGGGAGCCATATAATTAGAGCGATATTGTCAACGTAAGCGAGTGTTTGCCTTCGTTTTTTGTCTAATGGCATCAAAGAAGTTTATCTGCAATGAAGTGTTGGGTCTTCTATTCGCAGACCCTTATCCTGAAGGCGAATATCTGCCTCCAGAAGATGACGGTGATGCGTTTAGCGACCACGCTTCAGATGCGTCCCTGCCTTGCAGTGATGCGGATGGACAAAGTGATTAGTTAGCTCTACACCAAGCACAATCTTTGTAGCTAATTTAGTTTTCCGACTGTGCCTTTCCCTAATCGCGGAGACAGTAACGTGGTGGAGACTTTGTCTAATGCCACTGGCTATGTTAGACGAGGTCAAAGTGTTTCTAGGAGAGCTAGGGGACAACGTAGAAGCAGGGTGAGGAGACGCAGTGAGAGTCCCACCCATGAAAATTCTCTCCAGTCGGCACAAGTGCGTAGCAGATCTGCGCGTGCCGCTCGCAGCAGGAACAGAGGCGGTGTGGCACGGGGCAGAGGAGCTAATCTGCTCGTGAGTTTATCTAGGCAAGATGATGGGAATGCCGGTGTATTGTCGCACCTGCTTTGAGTTGATCAATAAGGAGGGGTATCAAAATTGTCTCACGCCAATTCTGATCAGCCAATTGGATATCTCCAATGCCAATTAGCCCCTAGATTTTCTGTCACTCTTTCTCTGATGATTTCTGGAATGTTCTTACAAATCTTTCAAATGTTACAAATGAGACAAATCGCTTTGCCCATCAGTTTTTAGCCTTTGTCAGCTCAAAAAAAAGCCCAACCAAAAAAATAAACAAACCTAAAAAAAAAAAAAACTACTTACATTGTCTCTCGTCTCATCTTGTCATCTCACTCATGAGATTTTAAACTAAACAAGTTGTATGATGTATATATAGAATAACATATAAATGCCGTAATTGGCGTATCCCTTTAATGGGGCAATGTTTCTAACCAATGTATGTTCCGGATTGAGGTGGAGCCCTGGCTAAATTGGTTTTCGAAGGGGTATAGGGGGATACGTAATCAGATGTTTAATTGGAAAAAAGTTCAGATGACTTTTTTTTTGCTTTAATCCCTGTGACAGTTGTCCTTGCCATGACACTTCAAAGGAGCGTCCAGAGAGGTAGGATTCAAACCAGGAGTGTGCTATGTGTAGTTAGCAGTGTGCTGTGGTTGACTGTATCGAAGGCCGCCGATAAGTCGAGTAGGATCAGTACTGATGATTGTCCTTCAGTTCTGGCTACTCTGAGGGCTTCTGTGACGGAAAGCAGTGCTGTTTCAGTGGAGTGGCCGCTTCTAAAGCCAGACTGCTTCGGGTCAAGTAGGTCGTTCTGGGTGAGGAAATTAACAACCTGATTAGAGACCGCCCTCTTGATGGCTTTCGAAAGGAAGGGAAGCAGTAAGACCGGCCGATAGTTCTCCACCTGGGCGGGGTTGAGTGTGGTCTTTTTGAGCAGTGGTGTGACCCTAGCCTGTTTGAAAGCGGCTGGAACGAATACCGAAGCATTCATCACGGACGTGATCGATGGGACTAATGTTGGGGCGATGGCTTGCAACAGATTCGAGGGGACAGGGTCTAGTGGTAGGGCATCGCTTTCGGAGAGAGGGGTGAGAGAGGCATCTATTACCTCTAGAAACAATTTCCATGCAGCCATGTTTGCCTTTGCCCTGAAATGTAGAGGTTCTAAACTAGGAGAGCCAATGTTCCAAAAGGCAACCCACACATCGATATACGGGTAGTTGATCGATATACGGGTAGTTGTTAAGAAGCTGTCCAAAAACTACGGAACTACTATGTCTACATCCACAGTTCTCTGTTTTGTAGAGCAACTGGCATATAATACTAATATAGTATGACTAAATGCTCTTTGTCCCTTAAAGCTAAGGTTAATGGATGGTATTCTCAGTAAACCTGCTGAGGAGGATCACAGTGAGCAGAGAAGAGTTTAGAGCTCTAGTAGGTCAGTGAGCTAAGGTGGAGGAGGGTTATGCAGGCCTTGTAAGTTAGGAGCAGGACTTTATGTTTAACTGTATGCAACTGGCAGTCAGTGAAGCTGCATAAGAATTGGTTTTGCATGGCTTGAGGAGTTTGAGCATGTTATGATCCTAGCTGCAGAGTTTTGAATTATTTGAAGCTGGTGGAGTAGCTTACTGGGGATAGTAGGATACTGGGGGTTGCATTCACCAATGTGAGATGTGATGAGCATTGGTCAGGATTTCAGCACGCAGCTGTGAAAGAGCTGAGCGTAGTCTTGCTATGTTCCGTAGATTAAAAAAAAAAGTGTGCATTGAGGGTCAGCATACTGTCTACTCATAGGCTCTTCACCTGAGGCAGAGCAGAGTATGGTACAGCTATCAATGGAGAGGGTGAACGTATTCATTTTTGCAAGAGCTAATTATTTAAATATATAATTTGGGTATACATGTGGAGGTATATTCTTGTGTCCTCGTCCTCATGGTCACACTCTGGCACCGAAAGTTCATGCAATGACTAAGCTTCTCCATAAGTTATCTGGTTTTCTGAAAGACTCAATAGAGTATAGAGAATAAAGAGAAATTCTTAGAAATGTTAGCTGAGAGCATCAAGTCAATACAGTTTCAACAAGGAACGCAAGGATATGACACCAAGTGTTGACATGTTGTTTCATCTAGTCATCCCACTTCAGTGTCACAGTGTGAAGAGGTGTAAACAAGGTCTTCCTGCACAGTCCAGGCTCAGTCTCGAACCCGCAACCTCTCAACAACTTCATTATGGGAGACATATGTGCTACCAAGTGATAGATAAAAACTGGGCTATGAGCTCAGTCAGTACCGTATCCTTTTGAGATGTCAGGAGGGAGGTTTACTCACATTCTATGCAGAGCTGTGCAAGCTGGTATCATAGTTACATAGACAGACACGAGTATGCATCCATATATTAGATGCTCCACAAAACAGTGCTCAGAGATATTATAGTTATGATTGAGAATTGTAATTAGAACCGCTACCCATACGTTGTGGGTTGCCTTTTGCATGGGGCATAACTTTCAAGTAATATATAGCCTATCAGCAGTATTGTAAAGACCCTTGGGAAGGAAACATGTTACCCCCAGGTTTCCACACACACACAGATTACGATACAACCTCTCAATTTTAAGGCAAAGTCAAAAAGACTGCAAGGGCTGTATGGAAATTGTTTCCAGAGGTAAAAGATGCCTTCATGCCCATGACTGCATGTCCTTTTCAACAGCTTAGCCAGAGATTAAACATTCTTAAAGGTGCAGATACAAGAACGCAGGGTTGCCGTGCACAGCAATTATGCCAATGTGCTGAAGAATGTGAATACATTTTATGGTTTCTTTTAAATATTCACTTCCTGTTTCAGGAACTCAGGACTTGCAGGACTCATTTTTTCAGGATGTCTTAGGGTCACCCCAAGAGCACATATACCAAATGTTGTGCTTCAATGAGGTTGATGTTGGTGTGTTCTCAATCAGCTGCCAATTGCATGGACAGTCCATTTGAATTTCTTCAAAAACTCACTTCCTGTTCAAGATTTCCAGTCAGTTTGCAGGATGTCTAAGGATGACCCCAACGTTTTTGTTGGTACACCAGTACAACACCACAGCAGTCCATACTGTGAATGATTGTCAATAAACAAACAAGATGTGCAAGTCTACTGTGAACACGGTCTGGAATATTAGTTTAATGAACTAATGTGGTGCATATGTGCAGGTTTGTTTGTGCGTGTGTGCGTTTGTCATCTAACAGGGAGGTCAGACCCGTACCAACATGACATGGTTCCTGTGTGGTCCTACCATAGCCGTAGCTTCCTTCTGTTGATTAAATATCAGTTACCCTGTTCCCTAGGTCCACGGGCAACTCACCAGCTTATCATCCAGCAGAACGCCAGCACCCATCGGCAGGTGCAGCCTATCGCGCTGCAGGTCACACCACAAGAGCACCCCACACCACTGTCGCTCCAACCACGGACCCTGCCTGCTCCATTACCTCCAGCTATGGCTGCCCCATCACAGCGCGGCGACCTCCAACCTGCCTCGTCTTCCTCCGCATCTGAGCAGCCCCAGTCCCCGATGGTGATGTCCTCCTCCAGTAGCCCAGCCCAGACTGTAGGCCCACTGCTCCAAATGGGCCTGCCGGCAGAGGCTCTTCCTTTCTGCCACACTTCCGCCCAAAGCTGTGGCTGCTACACCACCACCACCGCTGCTACCAGCGCTGCCCCCGGACCCATTACCTCTTCTCTCCTGACCTCTCCCACACAGAGGCTGTGCCTGCGCTCTGTGCAGGCACTCGCTGTGCAGTCTGGCCAGGTGCTGGTGTCCGAGCAGGAGCTTCCTGTGGCGGAGGCCCTCGTCAGGCTGCCTTTCCAGGGGCTGCCGCCTCCACAGACCGTGGCTGTGGACCTGAAACTGCAGTCGTTGGCCCAGACAGAAGTGCACTCGGTGAGTAGTAGTATCCACGCTGTCCACATGTGGTTTAGGGGTGAACAGGGCACTGTGCAGCTGCAAAAGTACATGGTTGTATAAAATGACAAATTGTGACTTTATGATGTGCTTGACAGTGCAATTGTATGAAACACATTTTTATTGATCCCGAAGGAAGTTAAGGATTGTAATGCAAATGTCAGTATTTTTTTTATTCCACTGGTGTAAGTTGTTTGAATTACAGGGTCTGGTAAATACATGAAAGCAAATGTATTCATTTGTTTTGATAGACAGGACAGGGGCTAAATATTGAGCACAAAGTAGTATCAGAGAGAAGTGGAGATCCTTCGAGGATGTCAAAGAGCCGAACCCCAACCCCGCCCATCCTGTCGCCTCCACCGGACGTGGACAGTGGCCGTGAAGAGAACACGCCACCTCTACCAGAGAACTGCACAGGTACTTACCATTGAGGATGTAATGTATGCACTAGGGCTGCACGATAATGGAAAAATGTGTGATGTGTGGTAACATTGCTGAATGTTGCGATGACGATATGTTTTGCGATAAACATTAAACATTTTAAATATAGTTTAAACATTTAAATATTTAAGTATAGTTTTAACATCCTTCAGTTTAATCTTCACTGCTAGGCCATAGCCAGTGCACAGCCTATGGGGGTGGATATCAAGGGCAGTAGGACTCCATTTGATTTCCCAAATATCTTCATACGTGGAGCGTGAAACACCTACAGTAATGTCCCATTTATTGCAGTTAAGCCATGTTTTGCAATATGTATATCACAATATTGTGTATTGCGATATCACAATATGTTTGATATATTGTACAGCCTTAGTATGCACCATTACACATATTGAGGTTAACTCTGCATTATTCCACCATCACTCTGTAAGGTACTTGGTCAGTTACCGTCTTGCTAAATGTATGAACATATTTGGCATAGACCTACCTGCGGTGGACCTTCCCTGCACGTCGTCGAGCCAATCCGTTATCTGGTCGCCTGAGGAGCAACCTCTCATCACCAGTACACTCTTTCCCCTACACTCTACTGAGGTAAGACGAACCAGCAAGCCCCTCTCTACTAGCCTGTTGTCAGAGAGTCGTCAGTGCCAGCCCTCAGGGGTGGTGGATAAACTTCATATCCTGGCTTTGTCATCCACGAGGGGCTGGAACCATCCCTGGTATGTCCACAAGGTGGAGCTGTAGCTGTTCAGTGGCAGCAGCAGTACCAACAATTCTGGGATGTTCCCAGGTGATGGTTATGGCATCAGAAGCATGTAACCTGTGGCCTCTCACTCTTCCTTTGATGCATTGAAGTGGCAGGGTATAATGTTTTTAAAATAAGTCTAGGTGTGACAGGACAACAGGACAACAGTGATTTTTAAAGTCCACACCAGTGGCTGCCGGCATGCTGGGGTCATATTGGTCTCAGTCCGTGACGCCAAGCAAAACTCCTTTGTGGATACTGTACCAAAGCCCTACACCCTACCCTTTAAAATAAAAAAGTCAATTTAAAGTAATTACATTTCAATTAATAATAAATAAACAAATCCATCCACTGGCACACCATGGGTGGGGTGGGACACATGGTGAATGTGCAGATGTGAGCTGTTGTGTAACGGGTGTTGTCTGCTGTAGGTGAACCGCTTTTCGCAGACAGCTGAGGACCAGGCTGCGCTGCCGGAGAACCTGGAGGCGACCATGAATGGAGATGCGGAACCCAACATTAGCCTGATGGAGGTGGACCAGCCCGACAATTCCTCTGACTCCAACACTGCTGACATTCCTCCTGTCAATGGTGAGGCATACTGTTTGACATGACGTGTCAGGGTTTACCAGCGTGGCACCGGACCACCCTAACTCCGCAGTCAGTTTTTGCTGGAGGCTGGAAGTGTAGTATTGTGTAGTGTGTATAGAGAGTGGAAGAAAGTAAGTATGTATAGGGCTTTACCGGTCCGAATAACATGTCTCTTGACTTAAATTCTCACTCTGTAAATGCAGAGAGCCCGGGGGAGAGCCAGTCGGACGTGCTGCAGTGCGAGTTCTGTGGCAAGAAGGGATGCGCTCACAGCTTCCTTCGCTCCAAACGCTTCTGCTCCATGACCTGTGTCAGGAGGTGCGTCTCCCTCAATCTCACTTACATTGTTTCAAAAATGTAGTCTCCCAAAGAAAACCCTACAGAAACTGACATGAGTGTTGGTTCATACTCAACTCTTATCCGAAAACATTTCGTTATTCACATTATCTTTAAAATCCTGGAATAAAGATGTGAAATTTAGAGATCAAAGAGGATCTATGTGGATATAGTCATAATAACAACTTTTTATTAAGGCCAATCAGGTAGTCAGACGAAATGATTGCTAAAAGTCCTGAATGAAGAACGTGCCTTGGTTAGTCTATGTAACTGCATAAACTGCGAGACGTGATTGAGCTGAAACTCTTGTCTGATTATCTGGCCCTGTCTGTCAGGTTGAATGTGAGAAGCATGCAGCGTCTGGGCCTTCTGAGGGCTGACCGAGCCAGCAGGTGGCCCCAGAGGCCTATGGGTAGGAGGGGGAGACCCCCCGGCTGTGTTGTCGGAACCTCCAGAGAGCACTTCCTCAGGCAGGTGAGCGAACAGAGGACCCTGGGATATGGTTCAGTTTGTGCTTCCTCCATCTTTTCTCCATCCATTCCTCCATAGTACTGACTCGAGATGGTGTTTCTACCTTGCTCATGAAGACATGCCCCACTGCAGGTGTAAACTGGAATCAGGAACAGTAGATTAGGCAGTGATGTATGAAGGTGTTTATTTGTGACCACTGACAGCATGTGAACCTGATAAGGACCCGCAAAAGCTTCTCTGCCTTGAGTAAAGCCTTTATTCTTTGGTGGATTTAACACATTGCGTTATGTGTTATAATAACTGTAATGTGTGTATATATATGATGTGTTTCAATAACTTTCAATAAGCAATACAACAATTCCAGAGTTGGTTACAATCAAGTGTGATGCAAATATTTCTATACAGCAGTGAAAATGCCTTGTAGAAACAGCTTACTCTTACACCTTCACACTCCCACCTCTGTGGTCTTACAACTTCATCTGTATGTCTGAGGGTGCAGCTGCCAGCCAGGCTGGGTGAGAAGTATGCTGAGGATGAACCCCCTGGTCCAATGACAACCCGACTGCGTCATCAGGCGGAGCGTGAGAGGAAGAAGAAGCAAAAGCGCAAGCAGAGATGGAGGGAAGCGTCTGATATCAATGATCTCTCTGCACCTGTACCAAACCCCTCCCAGTGGACTGTGGACCAAGTGTGCACATACATCAGCTGTATCCCAGGTGCCAACTGTTGAGAAACAACAAAGCACACCAGTGTCAACATGTGATTTGTATTTTTTCGAACAGTAATTGAGCCTACACTAGGCTAACCTTACTGTTTCAAATGTTAAACCAACCTTTTCCCGCAGGCTGCACAGAGCTGGCGGAGGAGTTCCGCTGCCAGGAAATAGATGGGCAAGCCCTGCTCCTGCTGACCGAGGACCACCTCGTGAGCACCATGAACATCAAGTTGGGGCCTGCGCTCAAGATCTGCGCCCAGATCAACATGCTGAAGGGACCATAGAGACACACAGCCGATGGATGCCCACACCAAGCAGGATGCTGCCTCAGCTAAGCATGGATTTCGTTACGTGACTTTTTGTGGGTGCTCTGAACTCCTGAGTACTTTTTAAAGATCATATTCATCTGTGCTGTTGTCTTGCTTGACTAACAGATGCACTTGCCTAGACATGAAGTAGTAGCATTTGTCAAGGACAAAATTTTGACTTTTCTTTGGGGAAAAAAGAACTAAGATGTACATTTTTATGTGTTCAGTTGTTTTTGTTTAAAAAAAAAATAAACTTAAGATTTTAAAGAGATACTATGCAACTTTGAGTTTTTTGTTCTCGATGGAGCTTCCCCTAGTGTCCACGTAAATGGACACTGGTAAAAATTGACTGCTTTCCCTTCCCCTCACTCTGTGCATGTGTCTCAACTAATGTGACTAACCGGCGAATACAAAAGTAGTCATGTCCACCGAGGTCAGTCAAGTCAAAATTTCTTCAGAATTTAACGCAATCCTGCGACAATGCAATATTTGAGACTTTCTGAATCTTAGGTGGCAGGGACGGACATCCAGATATTGCAAGTGTGGTATTCTGCTTCAAAATACAGAGTGGGCCAAAAATATGGATATATACACATTTTAAATGCTTATATCTTGGATTATAAAAATGGTAATCAATATATTTGTTGTAAAGCTGAAAAGCTTTTGAAGAGTTTTTGATAAACAGCCTAATTTCTTTGGACACCACTCTAGGAGTGTATTAAATACTTATTTTATGTACGGGTAGATTTTGGAACCCATTTTCTTTTCAAACTGTAGGCATGAATTAAAAATTATGAATAGGTGATTGAACAATGTCAATAATAGCCTGGTAAACCCGCCCCTCGTACAGCAGAGGCGTCACTTGACCTATTACTGTACTGGGGCACAGCTGGGGCACACATAATTAATGCGAGCGTGCAAAGCGCGCGAATAATTTTTTTTAGCACTTATTTATCATAAAAAAAAACATAAACAGTGCTTTAAACTAAACAGACATATCAGATTATGTTGATATGCTCATCAAACATCGTAGATGTCAGATAGCAATCTCCAGAAACCGAGTGTGGGAGCTCACAGTGCTAGGCTAACTGTTACATGAATCAACAACGATAATAGGCATATGCCAGTTAGCTAAAAGACAGCAGCTAACGACTCCAGTAGGCTACTTCAATTTACAGCCAGAACAGCTTGCATGACAGCTGCCTCATACATTAAACGTAAAAAGTAACGTTGTAATATGTAAATCCACATGGAAATGGCGACACAGAGGTGAAAACAAACAACAATGATGAGCAATTTACCCGGTACTAACCTGTAAGACAGGTGGAAAGACATAGCGCTCAGACACCGTTGTTACACGTTATGTCACAGCCAAAGTCGCGTGAATAAATAACGATATTAAGTAGCCATGTGCACATTGTTTATGGAGTGAATAAAGTAGCAATGAGTTGCCATATTAAGTAGCTATGTGCGCATTCTGTAGATTATGTAGACCTAAAACTCGAAAGTGATTTTTTTTTTAACTGGTGAAATTTATACTGGGGCACTACAGACCAATACTGGGGCACGTGCCCCAGTAAAATATGTCTGGCGACGCCCCTGTCGTACAGAGGTACGAAATGAAATGAAGTACGAGGGGCTGGTTTACCAGGCTATGTCAATAACATTTTAAAGTGAAAACTGTGAAATAAAGGAAGACTGTGTATTAAAATGAGTAAAGCGGGCTCTGCTGCATGCTCTTGCGCTTAGGAATCTCATCCTCCCCTGGCTTCCTCTGATAAGGGTGCAGACTTTGAAACATTGCGTATGTAAGAATACTAAAAGAAAGAAGAAAGAATACACCAGACCTGAGGGTTTTATGAGCTTGGGAGTGAATCACCAACTCAGGTGTGGATCACACCCAAAGGTTTGTTGCCAGGCAGCAGAGCACAAAAAGGAGGAACAAGTTGCACATTTCCTGCAGCTGGCGTATTATCTGAAGAACGCAGCTAATCGCTGAATGTTGTAGGGCATTCTGGGGAGTCGAACTTTGGCTGGCATAAATCATATGAAAAGAACATTGTTCTTCCCCCATTGTTGTAATCATTTAAAGAGGTTATGATTATGCCCAAAGTAATATGCAAACAAAGCTAGTATGTGAGATATTCTGCACCCCAAAGCTGGTATGCGAGATCTCCTGCACCCCCAGTAAATCGTGCTAAAATATATGCACAACACTCCTCTGGCTCCCCTAATGTTGAACTGCAGAAAAGACATAATTCTGAATAAATTATATCTATAGTGAAAGGAGTCGTTTCATCTTCATGACTTTTGGAGATGAACAGATATTGAATTATGCTGTACAAAGAGACAGAGCCTAAACATTTGCATCCCACTATTTTTGCCATGACTCTAGCTTCATTACATTACACTTAGCTGACGCTCCTTATCCAGGGTGACTTACGGTTATTTAGGTACAGAGTACAGTCCCTGGAACAATGTGGGGTTAGATGCCTTGCTCAAGGGCACTTCAGCCATGGATGAGAGTGCAGGGAAGGATTAGTTATTCATTTAGGCCCCCACCCAAACTCTTCCTACTGCTACAGGATTTACACCTGTGACCCTCCAACCCCAAGACCAACTCCTTAACCATTAGGCCACAACTGCTGGGTTCAAAAACATTTAAATTTATTCACAACAAAAACCATTGACTTAAGCCTTCAAAAAGGCAGTTGTATGGCAGTAAGTTAGCTTGGATATTAAACGCCACAGTTTAATTAAATGAAACCATGAATACTTGAGAAAATTAACCATACATTTTAATATAAAACATTTATGAAACATTTAAGTATATGACACAAATGGGACACTCCCTTTTAGCCATATCCAAATGTACATTCTCCTGAGCTGCACCAACTGCCAGCACACTCTTTTGCCTGTGGTTACGGGCAGACACACCGTTCCGCAAGGATGACACAATCCTCGTCAGTTTAGTCGAGCTTGTGGTGCGCACCATGTGCGCCGGAGTACACCACGGCCTCTACATCCCCCACTGCCACTCACTGCGTGACGCTGCAGCTACGGTGGGATAGTCACTGCTGCCAGTCTGGGACTGGTGCACTGAGTGACGCTGCAGCTCCGGTGGGAGTGTCACACTGCAGCCGGCCTGGGATTGGTCCATTGACTGATGCTGCAGCTATGGTGGAAGAGTCACTGCAGCCAGTCAGCTTTGGACTGGTCCTCCACAGCAGCACTCCTTGTACCTTCAGGGATCTCAAGCAAGTACAATGTTCAATGGTCCACAGCAGATCCCTCCTCCTACATGTTCATACCGAAAGGCTACATTTCTATGTTGCATCTCGGGGATCTTCTGCACATGGAACAGTGGTCTGTGACACTGTTGTCAGCAGCCAGGAAATACGAGTCCAAACAAGCCATGGCCACATCTTTGAGACACTACCATCTGCTATGAATAAATTTCAAACAAAAAAGTTTCACAATGTGTCTGTGTAGATTCTCATTCAGATCATGGTAGTCAAAGTTTCTAACTTTGACTAAGTTTCACAACGTGTAACATAACACAGAAACTGAACTTGGGTGACAGTGGCTGGGGCCCTTTTATTATTGCATGGCCTAGGAGAGTCCAATTGGAGTCTGTTGCATCACTAACCAAACCTCAGTCTTTTAGGGCATCTTTACAGTACACGTCTCGAGCTACAATTGACGTTCTTCATTAGCTGTTCAATCCTCATGTTAAACTCCTGCTTCTCCCTGAAATTAAAGTGGCAGAAAATTGTCAGTGCAAAGACTGGGCAGAGGTCAGTGGCAGTCTATACAATCAGTGTAATCAGCAATCGGCATCAGTGAACTCCTACCGTTTGCTTGAGCAGGGGCCTTTCCGGTATTTCTCCTCAGCCTCTTCCAGGGTTAGGTCATCCACTCCGGCAATGGCATAGATAAGAGCCTAATCAAGAAATTTAAGCGAACATCTAAGACATTCACAATCACATGAAAATGAACAGTTCAGACAAAATGGTGCCTTCTGCATTGTTACAGTCATTCATGACAGTTTTAGGCATCAAACTTTGTTTTCATAAAAAATACTACATACTCTGTTTAACAACAGATGGAAAGTTACAAGGTACAAGAATGTGACAAGACTAACAATTAAAAAGGGAGATCAAAGGGAGAAAATATCTTGTCCTGCATCATCACCCTTACTGCAGGCTTTGGTAGACTACCACCAGAGAACAGAATGTGACCACCCTAACTCAAGCTAGTAATATACAGTACTGTGCAAAAGTTATAGGCAGGTGTGAAAAAATGCTGTGAAATAGAAATGCCTTCAAAAATTGAAGTGTTAATCATTAATTTTCATTAATCAACAAAATGCAGTGAACAAAAGAGAAATGTAAATCAAGTCAACATTTGGTGTGCCTTCAAAAGAGCATCAATTCATCTAGGTATACTTTGCATAAAGTTTTTGAAGGAACTTGGCTGGTAGGTTGTTCCAAACATCTTGAAGAACTAACTGCAGATCTTCTGTGGATGTAGGCTTCCTCACATATACAACAAATTTGGTATAATTAGTTGATCATACACCTGAATCCTGCAAAATCCCTGACTTTGTGTGTACCCCTTTGTGTGAATTGATGCTAGTTTGAAGACACCTGCTAAAAACTTTTGCACAGTACTGTACATTTAAGCTTTGGGTAGGAGTTAAAGGACATCTTGGTGATGGCCATCCCCCGTTGGACAGCAGTTGCAGGCCTACCTCGGGCAGCAGCACGTCGAGGATGAAGGGGATCCTCTCCAGGCTGGCCAGGCAGGGCATGGTCTTGGGGCTCTTTCGCAGGAGTTCGTCCAGGTAGCGGTACACCTTGTCCACCTGCTCCTCGTCCTCCAGGTAAGGGTCTACGAGGCTTCTGAAGGGCTTCTGAAGCGCTCGCAGCCACTTGGACGCCTCTTGTCCGCTGATCACAGCCTGGCAGGACCAGTACAAATTGTGACTGAAGTGCAGCAACCTTTTTTTTTTTTCTTTTCTTTTGAACAATGCCAAATGTGGCTTCTTGTCGTATAAACAGAAGAAAACAAAGAAAGACGGCACAGAAAGGTATGTCTTCTACCAGCTGTTGTCACAAAAATACCCTACCTCATGGCTGTTCTCTACTACATGGAGAGCACCAAAATTACAGGCTACCACAGTGGTTTGTAGGCCTACATGTTCCCCGATCTTTGTCTTAACATTGTGATTTGGCTCAGTCATTATGATTGCAGTTTGACAACCTTCTTTGATGTTTCTGTACAAGTTTTCTTTTTTTTTGTATCTCGACCACACTAAAGTTTTCCAACAGAGATTTGTTTGAGAGAAGCTTGGCAAAAGAATATGCTCAAATAAAATGAACAGTTACGAAGCTTACGTTCTGTTGCCCCAGCCTCCGATCCCCGCCTGGAAGGGGTTAATACACACAAGCACCTTACTAGATAGGGTGACTGTTTGACTAAACAGTCTGCATTTCCTCAGCCTTGTTTATGTTAACTGTATATATTATATAAATAGGATGTTTTCCTGACGTGCATTAACATCACAGTTGTACTGAACATTAACATCACTGTTGAACTACCAGTATGTATCTTTACAGTAGAAACTGAATAAATTGTGCTTTTATATCCAGTTGTAAGTGTACTTTTAATTTATAAATTAAATTTAAAAATAAGTACCTAGGCTCAGGCTACTGAAAGGTCATTGATCAGAGGATGCTGTAACTTTCACTGCCACAATAGTCTTTATCTGAATGTACAGTTTTTGAGGCATTTAAATGCATATGTAGGGAAGTTATGCTCATAACAGAAAAATAGTGTGCACAAAAATGCATATTACACATAAAGGTAAAATGCTATATTTCTATTGTATACAAATTGTGTATACAATTGTGTATACAATTAATGTTAAATTTTGATCCTTGAAAAAAATCCTGGCCTATACTTTTTTGGCTGGTAGGTCAAAAAGTGAATCTTGAGGCTAGAAGGTTAGGTAAAACGTGGTATAGCCTACAATAAGAGCTGTGCCCTCAGAAAGAACAAAATTAAAACAATAAAATAAATAAAAAACAAAAACAGAAATAATCGAGACTAATAGAAAAATGAATCGATAGATTAGTCAACTACCAAAATAATCGTAAGTTGCAGCCCTGGCTGTGACTCTCTCCACCCTGCTCTCCAAACTAAAACCTCAGGGACTTGATCAACTGGTCTCTAAACGCTATTGACATCATCTTCTCGGTGAGCTCGGGTTTGGGGAACCTGATTGTCCTCCCTGCAACCGGCTATACGATGGTCGCGTGGGAGAGGTAGCGGGTCGTGTGCCTATAAAACACAACATGGATAACATCGTGGTTATAACCCACAAGATGGATAACATCATGGAGAAGCTCGACAGCAAGACAGGTAACATTACGGAGAAGCTCATGGCTTTGCAAAGGCAATTGGACCGATTTGCAGACCAGAATGGACAAAGACAGTAGTCGTGTAAATTGGAAAGCGGCTCACCCGAAGCCTAACCATTACTAATCTTATCTGGTTTCGGCTGCCTCAACTAGCACTGGCCTCTGCAGATCAAGGCAGTGAGACGCTCTTGCATTCCTCCCCCCTTCACCTGCCAAGCGAGTCTGTGACCAGTGCTTCGCAGCTGCAGGATCGGATGGCTGGGCGCGTACGTTGGATTAACTCTAGAGACTTCCTTACCTTGTCTTACATGTCGTAAAGTCTTACTGTCTTATCTTGTCTTACTGTCGCAGAGTCTCCCCTCCCCTTTCCTCATGTGATTCTGTATTCTTTTACGCCGTCTTCCCATCCTGTCTACCCTCTTGTCAGTTCATGTGTTTGTATCTATGTATGGACTTGATGATGGTTCATTTCATTACCTTGTATTTATACATGTGTAATGCCAAAAAAGTTGAATCTAATCTAACCTAACCTAATCTCCTTGTATATGTCTCCCTTTTGAAGTGAGCTGACAGCATGCTGATGCTCTACGGTTACTGGGTGATCCCCCTTACCAGCAGACGCTTCTCTGCGCCCCGCTTCCTAACAATGAAGTCCACCAGCTTCTCGTTGGCACGGTTGCGAGCGGCCTTGGAGCGGTCTGGGAGCAGTTTCTTATGCGGATACTCGTTGACTTGGTCCCCAGCACCCTCTTCCTCGGAGCTGTAGCACAGGTCGTCCACGATGAGATGCGTGGGGAAGGTGAGGTCGGACGTTCCCTGGGAGTATTTCCTCCTGAGTGGACAGCCTGACAGAGGTACGGAAGGGGGGCAAGAACATAAAGTTTAAGGCCCGTTCACATCTAAAACGATAACTATAAAGATAACTATAACGGTCTAAAAATCATTTTAACTTTAGTGAATAGTGCCGTTCACATATCAACTATAACGACAGCGCTAGGCTGAACGATATCGTTGGGATCACTTTCAGAGGGATTTTATGAATGACAAAAGCACTGTCAGCCAATCAAAATGTAATACAATTCACAGGACGTCATGTTCTATTAGATGTTTAAATAAGGGCTTACAAAATACACTTAAAACAGTTTGTCAGTAAGCTGTGATAATGACACAGAAGCAAAGTACCAGTCTTGTATATTCTACAGAGGTTAAGGGAATACTTACTGACATCGTTTGCAAAATACTCTATGAAGGAACCAGAGAACGACCCACAGCCTGTAAATGCGACAGTCAAATACAGTGTTAAATTCACACAATTCATTTTAGCTTAATTTCAGAAATGGTGAGCAAACCACCATCTTGAGCGCTACCAACACTAACACATGTTGACATAGTTATGATATCTGTATTCAAACACAACTTTGAGGAATATGAACAAGCTGTCTTTATTCCTTATGCGTATCGGCAAGTCGTGGCAAGCTCATAAAAGCATATAAAAGCTACAAAAGCTATGCAGCAGACCAGGACTGCTTCCTATATCACCATAGAGGATTCAGGGAAAGCTCAGTCCAGCAGCATGTGCTTCTGATTAAACAAGGTACGAGGAGCCTGGAGTGGTCATGCTGCACAATCCGACAGAAACTAAACTTTCAGTTTCTCACCCTACTCACTGAAGGAATCGGAAAAAAATAATTGAATGATATTTTCACTGCAAAGTACATAAACAGAACACACCATAGAAAGATGCCTCATTAGCTCTGTTTTGAAAAGCTATATCTACTTTGACACACACTATCATAAACACACTGTGTTTTGTATTATTAACTTGAATATAACAATTTAGGGATTTCTATATGTCTGCTTCCGCTTACAGTAAGACGGCTTTCACATACATTAACCTCTGCTGTTATATGGCTGCTGCTGCTGAACATACACTTATTATATGTGAAAACTCGATTCTTTTAAGAGTACATTTTGCACAACAGAAAAGCCAGAAGGTAGGACTAAAAGTAAGCAATATATTGAAGTGAAGATACAAGTACATGTGATAAAGAAGCAGTCAGATCAAAGTGGTTGTGGTTACATCAAATCCTGACACAATAGCACGTACCACAGTTTGGTTCCCAAGGAAACACCCCCCACCCCACCCCCATGATCCCTAAGCTCCCTGACTGTAATGCAACATGCAAACAAGTGTCAAACAAGTTGGACCTGCTCACCAATGCGGATTCGGTAGTCGTAAATAAGGTCCAAACACCATGTGACAGCGTCACCATATTGCTGCTTTGCCTGCTCCTGTAACACACATAGCACTTCAAATCAACTCTGTGAACACACCTCTGCACGTTGCAAGGACGTCAATTATACTGTACAATACAGAAATACCTTAGGCCCAATCCACGCATGTTTTTAGGTCGAAACGGTAATGATTTTAGTATTCAGGAGGTGTTTGTAATGTGTTTATCTGAGAACAGACACATTTGTTATGTCTGTCCTGTGATCCAAAGCCATCAATACACACATGCAGAAAGACTGAATTCTTTTTAAATATCTTTTGATGTTGCCAAAAAAAAAAAAAAAACTCTGACATGGTCAGCGTACCGCAAGCTCCTCTGCATCTTCGCAGTTGAAGGGCTTCAGAGTTTTCAGGGACACAGTGAGACTGTGGGAGAAGATGAACACAATTGAAGACTGAGAGTCAACAACAGTAAGTAAATTACACACACAAAATATTGTTTGGTAAGTTGTGCCTTGTTTTCTATATTGACAAAAAAAGTATTGATATTCTCTCAAATTTAATTAAATGTTGTCATTTTCCAATTCATATTTCTATAAATGAAAGCAATGTTTTACCATTAATAACCACACAACATTGCTTAATGCAATTCCTGCCACTTAGCAAGAAAAAAAGTTCAAAAAGTTGACTGACAATCCATTAAGTTGGCCGATAAATGCTGCTTACCCTTTTCTAACTCTATTTTCATCCAACAGAAAGGCATCAATGAACACAATACTGGCTTTCTTGTTCTTGTGGTTTACACTTTTTACCTACAAAAACAGAATAACCAAAAGAGTTAATTTGGCAAAGCAAATAAAAACAACTGTACATGTACATGTACTGTCAGGTTTTCTTTTAAAGACACTGCTATGCAGGTGTTTACAGATACTATCAGACTATATACACAGAGACTTGTATGCAAATATTCTCAGTTATTTAAATGTACTTGTAAAAATGAAAAGCATATGTAACGTTCAAACATACCACAGCAGGCCAGAAAGGGTACTTCCTGAATTTGCACCAGACACACAAGCCCTCAGTGATGCAAAAGGGTTCTAAACGAAAAGATGATGATCACATTCAGTTACACTTGTCCTCATGCTTACTTGAACAGACAAAAAATACTTCCGTGGTACAATAAAGATTTAGGTAAATTAAATCATCACACTACTGGGCCACATGGTATGTGTTCCAATTCCATGGTGCTCAGCAGTCAACTGAAAATCATTGGGGGTTTTTTGGTGGGGGATGGGGGCCCCAATTTGCTAGATCTTTTCAGCTTCAGACACAGCATTTCGTCCATGCTGTATTGTTTTAAGTGCAACATCCAGCAGAGTGGAAGCACATAAACGCAGGATACTCCGTTTTTAATCGCGATGGTGATCCGGATCACCACCAAAAACTTATCAGTTGTAAGTTAGCCAACTTCTGATCTATACTGAAAATCAAAATCCGTCCAGAACTTTCTGAGTTACACTGTTAACAAACAAAAAAACAAACAAAAACTAACTAACGGACAAACAAACCAACGCCGGCAAAAACATTACCTCGTTGGAGGTAATTATGTACTTAACAAAAAAGTGTGAAATAACTTCTTATTTCTAGTCATGAAAATAAAGAAAACGCATTGAATGAGAAGGTCTGTCCAAACTTTTGGGCTGTACTGTATATTATTAGCTTGGCATCAGAAATCAACGATACACAAAAACGATTTTGGAATCCAAAACTGAAAAAGTCAAATCAGTGCATCGGTTGGTCGTGGATTCGGTGCCGTCCTGCCCCTGCACCTTGAAAGAAATCCTAGAGGAAACACTGTTAAGAGACATACATCAAGCCACGCAGTCCCTACAAATACCTTCGTACTTTTGTTAACTTAGACCTTCCTTAACAGCAATCTGAGCACAACACAAGGTCAGTGCTCAAGGTCAGTCAAGGTGAGTGCTTTTCTCCCACGACCAATCTTTCACAATCTGTGACAATGTGGCCCAAAATGAACTGCCTTTTCAGAATGAAGCTACAGCTAAACAAACATATGCAAATGTTGCACCGCACAGCCGAAAGAAAAAGAAAAGTGGTGTTTACTTAGCCTGGTAAACCAGCCCTTTGTACTACACTTCATATCCGTATAGATGGTCTGGCTGTGCTGCACTAAGAAATTTTGTCTTTCCGGAGGCTGAAGTTTAAAATGAGTGGCTCTGCCTTTACCCAATCGCTAACATCTAGTTGTGACATATGCAATTAACCTGGCTATAAGCCTGCCTGTGCACTACAATTCAATTACAGCACACAAAGTCAACATCATCGCTCATGAACACTCCCTCTGTTTGCTGACTGGTCTGGCAAAATGCTGTCTCAGACAACCATGTCAATGGAACCACAGCCAGCGAAATGAAGTGTAGTACAAGGGGCTGGTTTACCAGGCTACTGTTTACTCACTTCTCTCCAGAAAGCTTGGGAGCTCCTCATCTTCCTCTGGATCTTCCTCCTCCTCCCCCTCTTCCTCTGGGAGAGAAAGAGGGGTGAGAGGCATGGGGTCGTCCTGCAGAATCTGCTCGATGGAGATGTCTAGGGAAGAGGAGGTTGGCAAGTCTGACATGGGAAAAAAAACATCGGTCTGCATGGATGGCAACAATTATTCTCAAACATAAGCATGTAATATCAGTAATTATTAATAAAATTAGTGACATTAGTCATTTTCCACAAAATGTCTACCCTGAAGGGTTAAGGAAAGTCATTGATTTCCCACAGAGTCAGAGTTTAGAATTAATATCAAGCTTTTAATTATTTCACTGCGTTAGAAAACATGGTGTGTGTGTGCAATGCCTGAAATACACACTGGACCTTTCCAGACTGCACTGGACTGACAGTGATGCCAAAGTGGTGACACCAAAAGGGAAAGTATCACTGTACTACATCAGCTTCTGTGTTGTGGCACAGAAATAACAGAGAGAGGCCTTGACATGGCTGATGAGGTGTGTGTGTGTGTGTGTGTGTGTGTGTGTGTGTGTGTGTGTGTGTGTGTGTGTGTATGTACCTAGCTCCTCTGACTCTGACTGCAGAGGTGCTGCAGATGCAGGGGGTGGAACAGGCGGGGAGCTGGCACACTCACGACCATCAGCTTCATCTCCCGCCGCCATTGCTGCTGCCGACGTTGTTGCTGCTTCTCTGGTATGGCAGCATTTTGAGACCAGGCTCACATCTGGCGTCTCCATCTGCTTGTCGTCTGGCATGGCACTCTCACATACTACAGCGGGCTTGCTGCTACCTTCCTTAGCAGGCATCTGATAAGAGCAGAGAATGGCTGTCACTACTCCGACTTTAAAAGTGGAGAAACAAATTAACACAGTTGTAAAAAACCTACTTTTTTCCCAATTCCCAATTTTTATACAAGGTCAAGCCCTTCTCATCATTCAAAAAACTTTGAGCAGGTTATATGCCTTTGTTTAATCCCACCTACACTTCTGCAATTCCCTGTATGCGGGCATTAGCTGTTCCTCCTTATCACATCATCGACTAGGTTCAGAATGCTGCACCTTGCCCTCTAACCAGAACACAAAGGCAGGAGCATATTACACGTCCCTGCAACCCTTCACTGGTTCCCTGCCTGTTTTTTTAATTTATCAATTATTTTGTTTTCAAATCTGTACATGGTCTGGCACCTTCTTACATAGCAGGTCTTCTACAGGTTTGCACACCTTCTAGGGCTCTTAGGTCAGCCAAACAACTCCGCCTAGTTGTTCCTCTCTGCAGGCTAAAAAGCAGGGGTGACTGGGCCTTTGTAGCGATTGCTCCTGAAGCACTGGAACGAGCTGCCACTGCACATATGCCTGACCCCTTCCTTGGCTAAATCTCCCCTTAAAATACATTTTTATGCCCTGGCTCTTACAGTTTTTGCCCATTGCTTGAACGCAATAGACCCATGCTAAAACCAAAGTAACATAACGTGAAGTTGTGTTACCATGCCTTAAACACAGTGTAACCATACCTTAAACAAAAGCGCTGCTTTACACTTCAGTTGCAATTCTGCAACACACTTGCTCCTTTTTGCAAAACACTTGCTCCTGCACACTACACACTAATTTATACATAAGACACTTCGTTCAAAAATGAAATACTGATGTATCATTGGCAAAACACATCTATTCAAAATACAAAAAATAGTGTTTTATATAAAGTAGACTAGTGTGTTGCTGCTGATGTGACAGTGTTTTCATAAGATGCAAGTGTGTGCAATTTTGTCATCAGAGTGACATTTTGACAAAGGATTGTTAGGTTTTGATTGCAGAGTTTTAATTTGACATAGATGTGAATGGTTTATTTCCAAGTGTTGTGTCTTATGTGCTTGTGTGTAGAGTTTTGGGACAGCGAGCCAAGTTGAACAAAATGTGTTTAAGCAATGGGCAAAAACTGTAATACAACATGAATGTTTCATTAATGTATCTGCATTTATTGCCATGCTCACTTCATGTTGTCCTTTCTGTTTGTCTACCAAGTCATATTGCCCTGCTTGTCCCTCACTTTGGTCATCTCCATACTATACAATAATAACTCTACCTTGTCAACGTGGCTCAGGTGTGCTGTCTTCTCCGGCCTCCCTCTCTTCCTCTTGACAGGTACAGCATGGGCAGCCAAAGTCTCCTGGCTGGAGTCTTCGACAGGAGAGGATGTGGGGTTGGATGGCTGCTGCACTGCTGGCTGGCGTCGCTTTGGGCTGGGTGTTACAAAACTGGTGCCGGGTCCCCATCGCCTTTTCCGTCTGAAGCTGTAAGGTACTCCTTCTGATTCAGGTAAATATGTTCTTGTCTGGAAATGTAGGTGGCTCTGGGAGCTCTCCATGCAGATTGGATCATCTCTGGCAAGTTCCGTGGATGGAGATGGTGACCCGGGACCATCCTGGGCTGTAGCGGTGTGTGAGTCCTGTGCATGGCAAATTACAGCTTCTGCATGCCGTGAACACACATTCTGTTCTGTTCTCTCCACAATGTCTTCTCCACCTGAAGTCGACAGAGTATTGTCACAGTCTGTCTCAGAGTTCGCAATGGTTACCTTTGCTGGCACAGGGGTGACAGCTCCTGTCTCCATGCCGGCATCATCTGACAATAATGTAGATTCCCCATTGCCATTCCCAACAGGTGAGGATGTGGGGTTGGATGGCTGCTGCACTACTGGCTGGCGTTGCTTTGGGCTGGATGTTACAAAAGTGGTGCCGGGTCCCCATCGCCTTTTCCGTCTGAAGCTGTAAGGTACTCCTTCTGATTCAGGTAAATACGTGCTTGTCTGGAAATGTACACGGCTCTGGGAGCTCTCCATGCAGATTGGATCATCTCTGGCAGGTTCAGTGGATAGAGATGGTGACCCCGGACTATCCTGGGCTCCAGCTGTGTGCAAGTCCTGTCCATGGCAAGTTACAGCTTCTGCAATGGTCACCTCTGCTGGTACAGGGGTGACAGCTCCTGTCTCCATGCCGGCATCATGTGACAATAATGTAGATTCCCCATGGCCATTCCCAACAGGTGAGGATGTGGGGTTGGATGGCTGCTGCACTACTGGCTGGCTTTGCTTTGGGCTGGATGTTACAAAACTGGTGCCGGGTCCCCAACGCCTTTTCCGTCTGAAGCTGTAAGGTACTCCTTCTGATTCAGGTAAATAGGTGCTCGTCTGGAAATGTACACGGCTCTGTGAACTCTGCTTGCAGTTTGGATCATCTTTGATGCTGGTGTCTGTGGGTTCCGAAGCTAACAGAGAGCCTGTGTAAGTCTCATCATGGGTCGAAGGTTCACCGTCTGAACATGACCTATTCAGTTCAGCTGCTGTGTGATGCATGGGCGAACTGCCTGAAACAAGTGCATCCTGTAATTCCAAAGTGGTGTCATCTGAGCTTTCAGCTCTATAGTTAGGTTCCGGAAATGGAGTGACAGAGGTCACAGCACCTGTCTCCACGCCAGCATCATGTGACAATAATAAAGATTTCCCATGGCCATCCCCGACAGGTGAGGAGGTGGGGTTGGATGCCTGCTGCACTACTGGCTGTGTGTGTGTGGCTGACTGGAAGTGTTCCTGGTGTTTTTTTGAGCTCTCCTTGCAATTTGTATTTTCTATGTCAGTAGAATCCGTGGTTCCCAAGGCTACCACAGAGTCTATCTTATACTTGGTCAAAGGTTCAACATCTGGACATGGCCCATTTAAATTTTCTCCTTCAGATAATGAGAGGGGTTGTATGTTTTCCTTCTCCAAGTGAGCTAACGAGCCGTGGACAGTTTTATTTTCACACACATTCTGAACTGCCACCTCTGTAGGGCTTTCCCCAGCAGAGGACGGAGGTTTCTGCATGTATTCCTCAAGAGAGTCAACAGCTGTTCCCTCACACAGCACTGGTTGCAAAGCCTCGCTATCTGTGCCAGTTTCACCTGACGATAACACAGACTTCTCATTATCCAACATACCATGTTCAGCTAAATTTTCTGAATTCTCTGTAATGTTCCCAGGTCCTTGAAGACTCTGTGGTGAAAATCCATCAGCTATTACAGGGTGCAGATTCAATGTTTTATCTGCTGTACAATTTCTGGGCGAGCTGCCTGTAGCAGGTCCATCCTGTAAATCCACAGTGGTGTTATCTGAGCTTGTAGGCTCATAGTTATGCTCCGCGTAGGAAGATGGTGACTGCAGGGTGTCCTGTATACAACAACCTTCTGCTCTCACCTGCTGCAAAAACAATTTTTTCTCTGGCACCTCCACAAACTTTTCGCTAGGCGAAAAAGTGGACACAGGATTGTCACAGTCTCTCTCAGAGTCCACAGTGGTCAACCCTCGGTCCAGCAGGTCATCACCGCCAGCACCCACTGGTGAGAAGGTGGGGTTGGATGTCTGCAGCAACCCTGAGCAATACTGCTGTGGGCTGTCTGGTGCAAAAATGGTGCTGGAAGCCCTTTCCAGGCTTTCCAGGGTACGGGTTGCTCCTTCTGATTCAGGTGAATCTGTGCTTGTTTGCAAGTGCTGTTGGGGTCTGTGTGAGCTCTCTCTGCAGTTTGGATTTTCTTTGGCACTCATGTCTGTGGCTTCTGAAACTACAAGAAAGTCTGTGTGTGTCTCATACTTGGTCAAAGGTTCACTGTCGGGACATGCCCTATTCAAATCTGCTATTTTTTGTACAGGAAGGGGCTGTGTGCATTCCCACTTCTCCAAGTAAGGAGGTGATGTGTCAACTGTTGTAGCTTCAACATTCTGAACTGCCACCTCCAAACAGCTTTCCCCAGCGGAAGACACAAGAGGTTCCTGACTGCCTTCCTCAGCTGACTCAACAGCTGTCACCTGATACAGCACAGGTTGGACAGTTTCGCCATCCATGCCAGCTTCACTTAAAAACATTACAAATGTGTCATGCTCCAATACACTGCCCTGTGCAGTTAAATCCTCTGTAATGTTCCCAGATGCTAGGTGAGTCTGTTGTGACAAGCCTGCAGTCATTACAGTTTCTAGACTTAATGCTTTGTCTGCTGTATGATGTATGGGTAACCCATCTGAAGCCGCACGATCCTGTAATTCCAAAGTGGTGTTGTCAGAGCTTATAGATACATAACCATGTTCCTGGGAGGGAGCTATGCGTGAGTCCTGTGCATGGTGGATAACAGCATCTGTCTGCTGTAAATAAGCATATGGGGGAAACCCATGTTGAGTGTCCGTGATTGGCTGTTCAGCTGAAAGACCCTCTGGAACTTCATTCCAGCTGCTACTCTTCTGCACCTGTTGTCCAGCTGTCGGAAATTGGCTTGCTTGATTGTTCCCAGAGGACAACGACGCATCAGATGAGGACACAGTAGAGTTGTCCGTAATCTTCCACAAGGGAGGTGAATAAAATCCATCTGAAGAAGTCATATTCAAGCGCCCTCAAATGTTGCAGGGTTCTGCAAGAGCCATCTTTCTTCTATGAATGAAAACACGACCATTTCATTTATAAAAAAAGCATTTTGATATGGTGTATTCACTGAAAGTATTCACTGAGTATAGAAGGCAGTTTTAGACAGTTTACTTTCCCCTTAAACCGATGTTACATAGTAAAAAATGTTAACTGGTAACGTCACATACTGCATCATGTCCTCCGATTTTAAGTTTTTAACGCTATAATGATCAGCGAGTTCACAAAAACTTACATTTCATTGTGCCAACAGTAGCAAGCTAAGGCATCTCGCCTGTCGCTAACCTGTGGCCTTTTAGAGTTTAGAAAACGTGGATATCACTCTTACAACGCCTCATTAGCCTACTGGTAACATTACACCTCAGCGAACTATGACTAAAACGTGAACTGTTTGCTCACGTTATATACCTTGAATGTTCCCTACTAATGATGAATTAGCTCTTTTAAGTTGTTCTGTTGACTACTTGGTAGCAGCTACGGAGCTAGCATTGCATGGTTTGGCAACAAAACGAAAGGTAAAGTAAGCTGACGGGATAGTAAAACTGTTTAGTTTACTCTGTTGGCTGCAAAATAGAAATAACGTGCATATTACCTAATATTTAGAAATGCTAGTACGTCCACTGCGAATTGCTTTGGTTTGCACCCTTGCAACGTAATATTTTCAAGGCAATGTCGAACTTCCTGTTCTATGATGTTTTGTAGCGGAGTTCCGCCAGCTAAAATAACGCTAAACAATACATCCGGTTTACGACCAAAGTGTAATATGCTGGTAGTATGTGGGTCTGATCCACTCAGATAGAAAGCACTAACCTAAAACTCAAACGGTATGAAATTAGTAGAATCCGAACCATTTTAAAGTTGCTGTTTGATGTAGTTATTATGTAGCTAATAAATGCTCGCGTTTGATGTAGTTATTATGTCGCTATTAAATGCTCGCTATGAACTACTCGAGTGCTTAGGCTAAGTCAAATTTCATTTGAAGCTGTACTATTGCCAAGACGGACAAAAACACACATCGATTGTAGATTTCAGACCTGCACGGGGACTCTTGTGCTTATGCTAAAATAATTTCAAATTATATTTTCCATCAAACCACAGCCCACGGACTACCCAGTGATGACAAAGTAAAAACACGATTGTGATATTTTTTATTAAAATTAAAAAGTATTACGCCAAAACAGAATTTTTGCTCACGTGAAGCACCTTTGTGATTACAGCATGACAGGCTAGGATCAGAGTGACTATTTTGGGTTTTATTTTGGTGCAATTAACACAAATTAAATTCTCAAACGTTTCCATTTGTCGTTGGCCATGTAAACTGTAGCACTGACAACACAACAGAAGAGTGAAGTGGTCTGAATACATTGCTGCTTAAGATTTCAAAACATAAAGAAATCACAGCTGAAGTGAAGATATTTAGTGAAACACCGTCAATTGAACTACGTTGTAAGGAGTTGGACTTCTTTCAAAGCTTGGAAGTTTCAAAAGTCGAGTTACTTACAAATTAGCTTCTTTGACTATGATGACCTGGATGAATGAAAATCTTAATAGACATTAGTGAAACACACTTGACCCACAGGAGTCCTTCTTTCCCTACCTTACAGAACTGCTGCAATACCTGTATGTAAAGAACATGTTGAGCGAGACTGGAGTTGCGACTTGTCATTTTGCTAAGGTCTTTTATTTTGAAATGATACTATGGTGGTTGCAGAAATGGTAACCGTAAGTACTCTTATTTACGCTAAATTTATGTTGCTGTACCAGGCAGCGGAGACCAGCCGTTCTCAGGGGGAGGTAGATATGTTATGTCGAAGTTCTAAACAAAATCTATTACATTTCCAAAGTATTATAACAAAAAAACATGTTATTTTGTTGTTTAAAGACGGGTGCTTCTGCCTAGAATTCTGCCCAGGCTAACCAATACGTCGTAGCCTGACATGAACCCCCAAAACGAAGTATGTATAGATATCTATGGCTATTGGTACGGCAGCTTCCGTGCCCCTGGAATTGGCATTATTAGTAGGGAATTAGGGTTAGGGTTAGTAGGGAATTTGTCAAATGTCAAGTTCCGGACCTATAACTTTAAATGTACTGGTTCAGAAGAATAGAGTATAGGTTCTGGACAAATATCCTACTGCTACGGAATTCTGAACCCATAAGTTTGCTAATTCACTGACAAGCATATTGCAAATCTTGACAGACCGCTGAAACACACAGAGAGAGGCCTGCGGAAATGCAGAATTACCAGATAATGACGAGAATAAATACTTTTGACTACCAAGTGATAGTAAAATGGGCCAGTGTATTCCATAGATTTATAGAAGTCTTCTATGTAAATCTATGGTGTATTCAACACCTAGCAACTCCATTTGTCTGTTATCCATCGTTGTCTTTATTGCTGCATGCATTCCTAGAAAAACAAATCGCCATTGTTTTTTGTCAGAATACTTTCAATAGGTACCCATACAATGGTTTTAAAAAAGGTCAATGTGTTTACTGTACTTACAGTCGTTTGGTTAGATGAGCATGAGCAGAAGTGCAGGCTTTGTTTTGACTTTCTGCTGCCACCTGCTGGCTTTTGGCGGCACTGACCAAGGCGTTACAGGAGTCCCAGTGATGAAGGCTCCATGTCCAGTTTGCCTGAAGCCAGTCACTGTGGGCTACACATTTTTTAATGACTGAACATTCTCCAAATATATCACAAGTCTATAATTAAGAAACCATCATTGAGAACTCGTAATTATTCTTATTTATTTGAACAATAGGAGGATCCAGTGTCCAATTGCTGACTAAAATATCAAATGACCTTACAACATTGACATTATACTTAAGTTATATAATAGCATACATTTTGTTTCTTTTGTAGTTAAAGTATTTTGAATACTGTTTTTGAAGGTGATTTATACTGTACCTTTCTGCAACGCCTGTACTGAGGACAAGTTTCTCTGCAGGGCCACATGTGTTTCTAGTACAATTTTGAAAGTGGTGATGTTGACTTTCATGATTTCCTTAAATAAAATTCAGAAAGCACAATGTATTAATTTCAATTTACCTACAAAGAGTTAAGTAGTTAGGCTCAACAGTTATACTAACACTCAACACTTACATCACAATTTGGTTTTATTAGGATCTATGGCATGCACGGCTTTTTCAGTAATATATATGTTGTGTGCAAGCGCTTAAAGAACATGACAAAGCATAACCTCAAAAGAAAACTGTAATGTGATTGAACTTGAAACATCACATACTGGTCAGTGTCTAACCTAATGGGTTCCACACACACACACACAGACCCTGTAATTTTAAGCAATCCTGGCTGCTTTCCACACACAGCTGTTTAAAAGACTAGGGTGGATTGACTGTTTCAGGGTCTCACCTTCTCCTTCAGGCTGCCCATGAGTGCCACGTTAGCTTCCCCCACCCTATCCATGACAGACTCCAGCTCTGATTCCAGTGATGCCTGCGTCTCCCGGCTGCCCTTCAGTTGCTCTGTCAGCGTGTGCTGCTCCTTGTTCCAAATTACCCTGACTCCTTCGAGCTTCTCGATGGCAGTCTGCTTGGCCGCCTCGCACAAGCTCTGGTTGTGGTTCCTCATGTGGGGCCACGTCGCCCACACTATAATGACCACGAGGGAGACACAGGACCAAAGGGCAAGGAAAGCCAACAGGAAGTTGCAGGTGTTGCTTTGGGAGGATTTAGGAGGACGTGCCATTTTTGTTGGATCTGCCTTCAGACTAGAGTATTCCAAAAAGAGCTCAGTATTGATGTGATATCACTGGTCCTCTTGTTACCGAGCAGGGGACTTCTCACTTGACGCTGCAGAGATCCTCTGTCCCAGCTCTGAGACTGCAGAGGGGCGTCACTGACGTTTGGTGAGGTCACACAAAATCCAAATATCTTCTGCTATCTCTGTGGCCATCTGCCAAGTGGCCCCAAAAAGTACCATCTTCAGGGGAAACCAAGCCAACGTACGGGAGTCTCCCACCCCTCATTTTCTCTGCTCACGGAAAAATCTAAGATCCTTTAGTAACGAGTGAAAGAGTTAGGGGTATAGTTTAAAGGACAGCAAAGTAAAGGAATGCAACCCATGTTTTGGTGTTATTCATCATTTTTTCTCCCCTCTGTTTTTGCATAACGAGACTCCTCTGAAAACAGCTGACATGGGCTGCGATCCCTGACTTGCTCCATGTGAGAGGATCTTTGGTAGCGAGAGCCTGCAACTTAGGTTTGTGTACTTGTACAGCACATTCCTATTACAACACTGTAAACAAAGGCCTCCAGAGCGGCCCTCCTGTCAAGTGGAGGTGTTGTTATAATCCTGAGGTCCACAAAGGACATGCTCAGAGGTTGATCCTATGAATATGTTCTGCAGACAAAGCTTCACCATTGTGAGTAGAAATGAAAGAATCATAACATTATATATTATGATAATAATAACATACAGCAGCCACAACATTTACCGGCTATAGTATGACTTCTTTACAAGCCATAGTTCATCAAATGGAAAGAACACAATTTCCTCTTGGCAGATTTGTTTATTTGTTAGAACAAACACTCCTCCTGAACATTTCATGGGGAAAAGAAAGGTCAAACATAATTTATGCCAAATAAACACATCCAGATGTTATACAGGTAACACGGCAATAGTACACTTTAAGTGCAAATGATAAATGGAAAAAAATATTTGTTTAAGATACTATGTACATTATATTGGCACAGTTCTACACATGGAATGTCAGCAACTAAGGAAAATAACAAATGGAATGTTTCACGTGCTTGACAACCCATGTAAAACAGAAGGCAACGTCAACATGCCCATCCAGCAGTTGGCTTAGCTAAGAGCATGCAAAAATGTTGGTATACATGGCGACATTGTGCAGCTCTGCAATATCTGAGAGAAACGTCCACGTTCATTTTTTTCCTCCCCTTTAGTTACTTTCTAAAGAGCATGATGTGATTGTGACTAGGCAACAGGGTGCTTCAGTGTCTAACCACAAAGCAACACTAGCAGCCAGTGTGTGTGGAGTGCCACATCTTAGCCCCAAGTCACAGTGTGTGATGTGGTGTACAGGAACCCAACGTTGTCCCTGTGGTTTTTCTTTAAAGCTACTAGAACTGCTACAAAGCCACGCCCACAGCTTTAGTTAGATAAGGAATTGAACTGGGTTGATTTCAGCTTTAGAAGCCTAAAGCAACTACTGGGACAATGATGAAATGTCTGGTCTTTGAACCCAATACAAAAAACAGTCAACCCTGATTTATAAATGGATGCTTATTCTCCTGATGTTGCCATTTTCTCAAATTGTGACCAGCGGAAACATGGATGGCACATGGTCAGCTTGAGATGTTTCTACTGCAGAAAGAAGTGTTGGACACATGCACCAGAGTGTCTGGGCCTCATTTACTGTTACAGTGTTTATCAGGCGCTTTTCTCCAACGTGCAACACTATAAAATTATTAACAAAAAAATACTCAGCTAACTTATACAAAATAACAAAAACATTATGTGAAAGTAAAATAAAATCATTACATACAGATATCGGTTGAAAAAAGTAATAGTGTTTCTGATACTTCAAAAATTAAAGGTCGGTAATTAATCAACTAAGTATAAACTGTATTTAGTTTCATTTTATTTCTTGGCAACGATGGATCGGGTATCTTTCACAACCAACCAATCTTAAAGGAACAGACCACTATTCTGACAAATGTGCTTATCCCCTACAGTTACACAATTAAAGTATTACCTTTCTCAGGTCCAAGTAGGCAATGTCTCAGTCCAATAGTAGTGCTTTTAGCTTAGCTTGGCATTGAATCACTCAAGACTATCTAGCGTCTTCCATCAGCGTTGGAAAAGAATTTTGATATTTTGACCATTTAAAATGTACTAAGAATAGCTACCTTCAAATGCTCCTCTAGAGATAGACAATTGAATAAGCATGTAAAAGCAGTTATTCTTCCTAAGCACTGCAACTAAGGTTTAAATTGTCAAAGTATCAAAATTGCTTTTCCAGTAATACTGGAAAGGTAATAACCATTTGTGTAACTCTACAGGACATGGCACCTGACCACATTTTAGCCTGGTACAACCAGCCCCTCGTACTTCATTTCATTTTGTACAGAGGGTCTGGACCAGGCACAGTCAGAAATTATTTCTTCCTGGAGGTGTGAACTCTGCTGAAGTCTTGCTGCGACCGACTAAACGAATCAGAGATTCCGGTCCAGACTCTCTGTACAAAATGAAATGAAGTACGAGGGGCGGGTTTACCAGGCATTTCCCATAATAGTAGCACGTTCCTTTAAAAACATTTGCTAGTTTCTTCCCCTCGTTTTCATGTGTCCAGAAAAAAGGAATGGTAAATATGCAACATTATGCAAGTAAAAACATTAAAAAAAACAAAAAAAAACAAAACAAAACAACACTACCAGGTCAACCTCAGTCCATTCCAACTCCCTGCGCATTCTTCTCCATGGCAATGGAGCTCACCAACTCCTCCACCCAACGCACCTCTGAGGCCACCTGCTCGGCCAGGGCGTCGTAGCGGTTCTCCAGGCGCCCAAACTTGCGCTTGAGCGCATTGGCGGAGAGCATGGCGGCGCGAGCCTCCTCCTGGCTCTGGCGGCGCTGGGCCTGGGCACGCTGCAGCTCCAGGCGGATGTGGCCCAGGTCGGCAGCGATGCTCTGGTTCTCCTCCTTGTACCAGCCCTCCTTCTCCTCGTAAATCGAGAGCAGCGCAGCCACGTCCTCGCGGCACGAGCGCTGGTTGCGCTCCAGCTCGCGCAGGCCCTCCTCCGCCGCGGCGATCTCCTCCTGCACCTGCGAGAAGCGCTCAAAGTTCACGTAGGTGTTGTTGGGCGGCATGCTCGAGTGGGATTTGATGGTGTACTCCTTTAGACGGGTTGTCTTAAGGCGGCGCCGTTCAGGCTTGGGACCGCTGTCCTCCTGTCGAACATTGCGTCTCTTGATGGCCTGAAAACAGATAAGAAAAAAAAAAAAGAGTAATTAGTGATTAAAGATGAACACACAAAGAAAGGGGGCCTAAAATGCAAGGGCAAAAAGAATGCTCAATGATATGCTAGGTGGTCAACGAGGTTTGTCTTACCTTGATCCAAGGGTGTTCAAGGCTGTCGCCAATTGTCATTCTTTTCCTGAAAACAATATATATGTAAATGTAAAGCATGTAAAAGGTTGATGGTTACTGATTTAGGCTGAATTCTTTAATACCTAACTATTTACCATTTTAACAATGTAACAGCAAAAGATGACGAATTAGCTGTGGCTAATTCACATATAGTCACATAAAGATGTCCCTTATGGATGTTGTCCAGGGTGATTTCTCTTTGCTCTCTTTAGAGTTAATGCATTAAAGTTAAAGCATTATTAGGTCAGACTAGAATCTTACTTGGGATCCTTGACAAGAAGCCTCCGAATGAAGTCCTTGGCAAGCTCACTGGTGTTGCTGAAGTATTCTTCATCAAAGTCATAATTAACAGCAGAGATGTTGGTCAGTGTTTCTTGCTTGGTCTCACCAAGAAATGGAGAAGCCCCACTAAGTCTATAAAGACAAATAACCAAATGTGTTACCATTTGGCATTAAATGCAGCAAAAAATAAACTTAAAACACATGCAGAAGACAATACTTACAATATATACGTTATGACCCCAATACTCCTGCAGAAAGAAAAAGAAAAACATTTCAGGACAACTGTAAAAAGTACTACACCTAAATACCTATATACCTATATAATCTAAGGCTTATATAATTCACTGCAAATACTACCAGCTACCATTATTTCTAAGTGCAGTGGTTCATTATGGGTAAACATTTAAAGCAACACCAAGTAGTTTTTTTTCAACATTAAAATAATGTTTCCAAAATCCTTTCAATGGTTCATCAACTTGTAACAGGGTGAAAGGGACTTCTGAATTCGCTTTGCTGCCCTCCATAAGCTATAACCGACCGAAGGCAACCAAAGATGAAAACTACTTAGTATTGCTTTAAGATAACTTACTTCCATTAACTCTTTCTAATAAAACTTCACGTTTCACTGTTACCAAATGGTTCAAACAGTTCACTGAAACAGAGCAGGTAGGTGAGATTGATGCAAGCAAGGATTGGGCTTTATCTTGCCTGTGCTCTCTGGTTACCTACCACATGTCTGCCTCTAGCCCCAGTGGTTCATAGTTTACTATTTCTGGAGCTGGTAAATAAAAGAGAAAATTAAATTATGTTACATTGACAATACAGTGCAATTAATGCATTGTGTGAAGGGTCCAATCAGAGAATGACTGGGGAGGAACTCACCCACAAATTCTGGTGTTCCAAATATATTCTTGAACTCATTTCCAGCTTTTATTTGATGTGCTATCCCAAAATCAATTAGCTTGATTCTAGGGTTGGGCACATTTTTGTCCAACAACATGATGTTTTCGGGCTGAAAGATAAAATGGTGATGCTGTGTGACTAAACATATTTTCTGACAAGAAATACAGAGGTATTGTTCAAGGCTTAAATGTACGGTACTCAATCCTGCCAAAAAGTTAATATATGAGTTCAGAGGTGAAACACCACTACTTCTTATATTCTCCAGAGGGACTATTGCTGATGACAACAACAAGTATGGCTCTGGCCAAGCCAATTTACATCACCTTTTTCATGATTTCCTTATGTTGTCAGTTAAATCAAATAAATCAAATAAGCAAAACGCCTGATTCCCTCATTTTGAATTGTTATATGTAATTTTTTCTATGTGATTCCTTCATCAGAATTAATCTAATCTCTCAGGGGCATGGACGAATATCATATTGGGATGTGAGAACACAATTTTTTCAACATTTTGTAAACATTTACAAAACTTAAATCCACATTGGATGGACAGGTGAGGGAACATAAGGAGACATCTATCGAATCTGAAATAGGTTACAATCCAAGACTGTGCCCTGCCTACGCCACCAAAAAAGGTCAAGTGGTCTAGCATGCTGTTCTCACCTTCAGGTCAAAGTGGGCGATCTGCTTGGAGTGCAGATAGTGTACCCCATCCAGAATCTGCTTGAGGAACTGCGTGGCCTCCTCTTCGGTGAGAGACTCCTTCTCGGCCAGGAAGTCAAAGAGCTCTCCGCCGGAGACCAGTTCTAGAATGAGAATCACATCCGTCTTGTTCTCGAAGATGTCATGGAGGGTGATGATATTGCTGTGCTGGATCTCACGCAGGATGTTCACTTCACGCTCAATCTCCTCGCGGCTTACACCGCGGCGGCTGGATGAGAGACGTCGCTTCTTGATGAACTTGGCTGCAAACTCATTACCGGTGCTTTTCTCTCGACATTTGCGGACAATGGCAAACTGGCCACTGAAAAGAGAAGTTCGCTTTTACAAAGAGCACCGATTAAAACACTATATTACTACAAATAACATGTGTGAGGATTGACAGTCCAAGTAAAAACAAAGGGGGAGCAGATACAACTATTTTCATTTTTCTGAGGCCAATATAATAAAGAGTCAAGGACCACCTCAAATATCCAAGACTTCAGCCTGGTAGGCATTAACGAGCCTTTCAGATGACGAAAAAGGAATGTTTCAGATGCTTGCCGGGAGAGTACTGAATGTTCTCTAAGTAAATACCATTTCCCTCACTGAGCAAATTCACAAGAAGCAGAACTGAGAAAGCACTCCACAGCGAGTGTAGAGAAGCACCACATTGTACAGCAATGATGTCATACTTGCAGCAACATAGTGCGGTATAACTGCACTTCCATATATAGGTAAGTCAGGGCTTTATCCGCTGCAGAATGACTCGTTCTCTCTTGGTTGCAACACGATTTAGTTTCACAAAGCCATAGAGAGAGCTTAATACAATGTAAATAATTGCAGTTCTTAATGTGAACCAGATGTTTTATTTGAAAGAACAGATACAAGTAGGCTATCAAACAAGTTCAAGCATCCCCGACGCATAAACAGACTAAGCAATTCATTGCTTAAAAGCAGAACAAGGTAACAGACTGTAACTTCGTGAGCTCTAACATTGAGTAGATTCATAATACACAGAATTCATAATTCTGCATTCGTTATGGGGTAGGACTAACATTCAAAACTTTTGTGATTTGACAAGCAACTACATATCAACTTACCTTCCCAACTCTTCTCCCATGTCATAGTAGACTTCAACATCCTCCTGTCTGAATCCAGCCATGGTTTACTGACTGGGGTAACGATCAGTCAAATACGCTGATTTTAAAAAGAAAATTTTGACTTGTTAAAATCAAAACATATCAAGAACCTATCTTCGATAGCGCCAGTCACAAGTTAAAAACCCAACACAAGTTGGCGCTACCGTTATGCAACACCATTTTAAACAGCTCGGTAAATTAAAAAACGTGTTTGATACCATCACTTTTTTCACGTTTTTCCTTCTTGTTTTCACATTGTTGTCACCCTACAATGCCTACCCACAATGATAGAATGCAGTTCACATGCCATTGGCATATACGTCATCTTCCGTTTCCAGCAGCAACTATGGACTTTAATTTTCATTTAGAATAACCGCATAGTTGAAACTATATATTATCGTTACATTATCTTCGCGTATGTTACTGTTCAGATGGATACCTGCAATGTAGACAAAATATGGAATAGCACCTGGATAGCTCCAAGAATTACGGTGGCTAACACAGCATTAACGTTACCTATCGGGGGGCTCCGCCAGGGCAGCTAGCTAGTAGTCTCGCTAGGTAATAACCATGTACACAGACCTTGACACAATTTTGTTTCAAGGGCATTACAAAACTATTGTTGTGTACTGATATATCTGCCAACTAAGCCAAATATCAACGTGTGTATTAGCCTAATAGTCTAGATAGGCTCCCGTTAACATATACTGATATAGGGAAACCACAAAGTTAGCCAGCTGACATATCCAAATCCCATATTCTGGCTAGTGTACTTGGCTATGCTAACTATCGCTAGGCTGTGGTTTGGTTGGCTGTTTCGAAAAAGTATTTTAGTGTTTCCTAAACTTAAAAGGCAAGCATTACATGTGTACATGTACGTAAAAGAGAAAACTTACATTAATCACCGTCTTGGCATTCCTGTCTCATGTCTAGGGATATTTTCCGGTCACTGCGGCAGATACAGCACTTTCAGAAGGAGGGTTTGGAAGTTATGACATCATGACTTCGTTCTTGTGCGAACCATGATCCGAACATGACCATACTTGAACACCAAATTAGAGTTTTCCAGGTGATCATTAACTTTGGTGGTTAGGCTTAGGTCAAGTCTACCGACAGCCGACTCAATATTACTCTATAGGGGTGTCATCTACCTGCAGATGAATCATTGTCTGTACCCTACAGGCGTCTTGTAAACCAGAAAGAAAAAAAATCACAACGATAGAGACTCTAAAGTTATAAGATGAAAACTTTTAACAAGTTGCATTTCATGTCTTAACAATATATTTCTATGTTAGGGTTGGTGGAGGTTTTCACGTTATCACATGCAATATCCTTTATGATAACATTTGCTTGCCATCTTTTTCACGTTATATAAAAACGTCTTATAAAATAACACGAATAAGCTATGTGATTTAATATTATTTCAAGACAAAATTAATTGCGTTGGCTTGAAATGTTTGAATGAGATACAGTGTGGCTGCATTTTAGGAGGTGTCAGACATATTTTATCTTTCTTTGTCATTTTTAATCAGAAGTCTGTTTCAGATCGAAGGCAGCACCCTATCTAGGCTACTTCTGAAATAGGCACAGGCTTATTTAACAGTTCTACATAGGACATGTTTGAAAATCTCCTTTGCACTCAAATATCTTAATTACCATATGCCAGCAACTATTTTTCTATTTCCATATTTATCTCAGAAGACCTCATTAAGTATTTAACAAATTGAAAATGTACGAAATAACCAAATGAGACAGCCAAAAAAAATTACCTGCAGTCTGCAAGTGATCTTCGACCTTCTTCAGACAATCCGTGCACAAGGTTCAAATCAAATACAGCAAGACACCTGTATTAGAAATTAGTGGTAGGGCATTAGGGGAAATGTAGTTTAAAGCTTAAGGGTCCACAAGTGTGAGGGGCAGCTGTGGCCTAGTGGTTAGGGAGTTGGTCTTGCAATCGGAAGGTTGCTGGTTCGAATGCCGCCCTACCCGTGGTTGAGATGCCCTTGAGCAAGGTGTCTAACCCCACATTGCTCCAGGGACTGTAACTAAATCCCTGTAAATATCTGTAAGTCGCTCTGGATAAGAGCGTCAGCTAAGTGTAATGTAAATGTGATCAGAATCAGCTTTATTGGCCAAGTATACTTACATATACAAGGAATTTGACTCCGGCAGATGTTAGCTCTCTATACACATAACACAGAACGTAATACAATACAATAAATACAATAGACTAAACAAGTATGTGTACTTGTATTGCACAGTAGGGACAACAATATACAATATACAATATACATACAGGCACCCAATATGGGCAATAATGAACAAGTAGGCACATGGTGTTACAGTGGGTTAAAGAACCGGTATGACAATATACCAATAAGGCGAATAAGGGGGGGGGGGGGCACAAAAAGAGTCCTGGGTTGCTGGGCAGGGGCCACCTAGGTAAGTCTTTGCTTGTGTCATGTGCAAGAGAAGCGCTGGGGGGGGGGGGCGGGGGGGGGGGGGATACAAGGGCATAACAGTAAGCATACATGTGCATGTATGTATGTATGCATGTGTAGTTCAGCTGTTCAGTAGGGTGATGGCAGTGGGGAAGAAGCTGTTTTTGTGTCTGGTAGTTTTGGTGCGCAGGGATCTATAGCGTCTACCAGAGGGAAGGAGTTGATCAGGTGATCAGTCACAGATCAGTGATCAGTGACAATCATGCACCATAAGACAGAGACAGACAAAATCCCCTTGTTTGTATGATGGCTGAAGTATGATGTACACATGGCTTTGTCTCTGTCCTATATGTTGCACGTTTTTTTAATTATTATTATTTGAGCATACAGACTCTCTTGTTAGCCTGCCTTTTTAAATCCAGACCCTCAAAACAGACGAGTGAAGTGTTTTGACTGGAGGCCTATAGTACTATAGGACTGAAAATGCAAAAAGATAAATAACATTATATAAAACTAGATAGACTATTGTTCAACGTTTGTGACTAACATATAGTTAAAATAAACGTTATATAATGACGATAAATAATATATAATAATATAATATAATGATATGCCTGTAACCTTAAATATGCTTTGCACAGTTCATGGAGAGATAAGTGAGCCTTTTTATGTGACACACATAAACTGTGAACTAAATGCAAACAAATCAAAGTTGTTAGTTCAGGTCATTATACCATCCCTAAAACAGAAAATGTAGCCTTTATTGCAAGTTGTAAGATTATCACGTGAGGAGTGTGAAGGGGCTATATGCTCCTTAGAATCTATAGCCTATAGGCTAATCCATGGCTTTTGTGTGCTCGTTTTGGTCTTAATACGGATGTTCTGTAATTTTATTAAACAGTATGTTTCCATTTTGTTCCTGTTTATATTACTTTCAGCAAAATGTCATTGCTCTGATGCTTCCTTCCATCCATCCTCCTTCCTTGAGTTTTGTTCTGATGCTGCAATATTGAGGTGTGCTGGTGGCATATTTTGTACACGGCCGAAATAGTAGCTCTCCTGTAAGTTATAAAAATGATTGACAGGAACGTACACCACAAACTCGGCGCAGGTCAAAACTAACCAATGAAAGGTGTGCTGCAGAATGTGGGCGGGATTTGACGAAACAGCTGGTGGCCTTGCTGTGGATCAGTGCGGTGGATGGGCTAAACAAAACAATCAGGCATTATGAGGGTCCCGACAAGTGTGTTTTGGGCAGCTTTTTTTGTTAAACAGGTGAGATAGAGGAGACCCCATACTATAACCGACGGTAGACTTATTGAAGCCATTGAACACTTTTGTTGTTTGTAGACCTCAGCACGATGTTTACTTTGCTATGAACATAGCTTGTGTGCTAACTACCAAGCTAACTTACCTGCCAGCACATTGTAGCAGTGCGCTAGCTAGCATGCTACGAGCTTCACCGAACGAGGGCGCTGAGATTGCATGCTCATTGTCAGGCCCTGTTTGTACACTTCCATTGCATTTGTCAAGGAATAGCATCTTGGTCGTCTTTACTCAAATACTGTTACCACATAGGTGTTTGGATGCGCGCTAACCTGGCGCCAAGACAATTCTAGGCCTAGTTTATTACAAACAGAAATAGTCACATAATGAAGTTAACCTAGCCAGTTGGGTTGATTTTCTAACGCTAGCGTGTGATAAAAGCTGTTGCTAGCAAGCAAAAGTGCAGGGTGATGCAGGGTTTGTAAGAAGTACTGGGGCTTACAATGGAAGTAATTGTAATGACATATTCTCAAGTTACGAACAGATAGGCTACGCTTACGCTAAAACCGGATAGTAACGAAGGGCATTCTTTCACATTAGTGACTATGCCCGTCTGTGTAAACTATGTTGAGAAAAATAATATTTTATGTAAGCTATGCAGTTACTGTATATGTTATCATTGGTTAGGTCATTCAGACAAGATATCAAGAATGATTTCTCACAGTCGTAAAAACCTTGTATTGATGGGACACAAAGAGCTGTCAGATGTCACCGTACTTGGCGTCTATTTCTAGCATAGAGTTAACAGCAAACTAACTGTTATTGGCAGACTTCAAGCGACTCGCTTATTTTTTCAGGCTCTGGGAGAGCATGGAATGGCACACTTCAGTGATCAGGGGAAAAGCAAAGGCAAGGATTACTGTATATTTTACAATCCCCGCTGGGCAGCCCTACCTCAAGACCTCAACAAAGCGGTAAGAGATGTTACAGAGTTCAATATCTGTCTAACAATATTCTTTTGCATTTTTAACGGCCCGGAGCATAGTCAATAATTATTTTTATGAGTAGGCGTAAAGGTGGGCAACACCAGCTTCAAAAAGTAAAGGTCCTGCCATGTATTGGTTCTACATAAGCGCATAACACAGGGGATTTTACTGCTATGTTTTGGCTGAAGTGTTGTGCTAATGAGTTTTTATATTTAAAACATTTAAAATGTGTAACATTTCGAATGGAACAAATATGGGGTATGGGCTTTTATTTCCTAAAGCAAGATCACCCACTTCTGCCAGATTCAATTACTACATGCTATTGCCCGTGTGTCTTCTGAACTGTCCCTTCTCTGTCTTTCGGACCTCAGTCGAGGTTGCAGATCTACGACCTGACCAGTTCAGTACTCTGCTCAGTGTCAGATGTACCCGAGGGTGGCTTTCCTAACCGCATTCCCATGGTGCTACGGGGGAACTGTACCTTTTATGAGAAGGTCAGACTGGCACAACATAATGGTGCCAGAGGCATTCTCATTGTCAGCAAAGATAGACTGGTAAGTAAAATAACAAACAAACAAAACAAAGCTACCTGGTATGTGAAGCTTTAGGGAAGTAATTGGTGATGTTGACATCTACCCCCATTAATCTTGCTGCATGCCACAGACTCCTCCAGCAGGCAACGTAAGCCAGTATGAGGAGATTGACATTCCAGTCGCCCTACTTAGCTATGCTGACATGCTGGACATCAGTAAGGTGAGTGGCCATCCTATTTGGATTTGTCTGTAACATAGCTACCCCTCTCACACTCATATTGGTGATGCCTTTGAAGTTACATACTTGCAGCATTTTCTCATTGTGGTATTTCTTCCCATCATCCCCTGTCGCAGACGTTCGGCATGGGCAGGGAGGTGGCCATGTACGCCCCAAGCGAGCCCAAGCTCGACTACAATATGGTGATAATCTTCCTCATGGCGGTGGGCACGGTCGCCGTTGGCGGGTACTGGGCCGGCAGCAGGGACATCAAAAAGTAAGAATGCAGTTCATCTCTCTCAATGTACACCCAGTCTTCCATGGTTATGGTGGGAGTTGTACAGATGCCTCCCTGTTTGACTTTTGTATCCTCTTTAGCCTTCCTTTTTTCCCCATAAATAACAACAAACTGGCTATCACACAATTTTTCAGTAGTTCATGGCCTGTCTGCATGACAATATTTATGCCTTGCGAATGGTGCAGCAAGCCCTCTGCTGAAACTTTTCACAGAAGTAAACCACACCAGCCTTAACTGGATGCGAGAGAAGTCTGAGCAGATGGCACAGCAGTATCACTGTCTTAGTCGCAAAAGCTTCACGTATTTCCACCATAACACCTCTTTGTTCCTCCACTTGCAGGCGCTACATGAAGCACAAGCGGGATGACAGCGCAGAGAAGCAGGACGAGGAGACGGTGGATGTGACCCCCATCATGATTTGTGTGTTTGTGGTCATGTGTTGCACCATGCTGGTGCTGCTCTACTTCTTCTACGACCACCTGGGTACTACGCGTGCACACACACACACACACACACACACACACACACACACACACACACACACACACACACACACACACACACACACACACACACACAGATAATGGAGTTGCTGAAATATATCAGGAATGGGACATTAGGGTACATTTGATATTTGCTAGTAGACAGTCATAATATCTTTATATGTTTTGAAATGTTTTAATGATTTCCGGCATAGACTTATTTCCTGCTTTCTGCAATGTAATGGGGACCCCATTAGGAGAAACTTTTCCATAGAGATGTCCTGTCTTGTCTGGATGCTTTTCAAAGTGTATGGCAGGTATTAAACTTTAATGGAAAATCCAGTGGCACACTCATAACAGTTCAATGCTTTTAAGAGGCTTATGAACCCAACACAAGCTACTTGTACACACATTACTTACCAAAAACAGGCAGGCAGTAGGCAAACCAAAGCAGACCATGGTTTTTAAAATGAGACATGACATGCCCCCTCTCTTCCTTCTGTCCTCAGTGTATGTAATCATCGGAACATTCTGCGTGGCCTCAGCAGTCAGCCTCCATAGCTGCCTATGGCCTTTTGTGCGTAGGCTGCCGTTTGGAAAGTGCAGGTGGGACACTGTGTACTGTTGCACTGACGGCCGATGCAGCAGACTAAAATGACTCACCATTTTGACTTGACTTGACTTGGCGTGTTTTGTTGGCGTTTCCTGCACAGGATACCAGAGAATAACCTGCCGTACTGCCACAAGAGGCCTCAGGTGCGCATGCTCCTGCTCACGGTGTTCTGTGTGGGCGTCAGTGCCACCTGGTGTGTTTTCCGCAATGAGGACCAGTAAGTAGGAGCCCGCTAACACAGATGCCCACATCAAGTTAATAGGTTTGCTAGTGTTTTATTTACTAGTTTTCCGTGCTTGTTTTGTTAAACCTTGACACTTGTGTTGCACAGGTGGGCTTGGGTGCTGCAAGATGCCTTAGGAATTGCCTTCTGTCTTTCTATGCTGAAAACTATCAGATTACCCACCTTCAAGGTAATATACTGTGTTCATTTACAGAGCAGGGAGGGAAGACGTAAATTCAGTCTAATTTGGTCTCAAGCTCCAGAGACTCAAACTCGCCCCTCCTCTCTGTTTCAGGCTTGCACGCTGCTGTTGGTGGTGCTGTTTGTCTACGATGTTTTCTTTGTATTTATAACTCCACACTTAACCGAGGTACGTCCATGTGAAATGTTACTGATAGGCCTGTTATTGGTCAGTGATAATCTGGTAATAAGTGTCCTTACATTTGTCCTGTGATTGTTTTCCCAGAGTGGGGAGAGCATCATGGTAGAGGTGGCAGCTGGGCCGATAAACTCCTCTACTCACGAGAAGGTACTTAAACTTAACAGAAGCATTTATTTTTTCTAATTTATCAGATATTTTGCACCTTGCAATGTCCATTTTACTATTTATTAATGCCGTTGTTGGGTCCGTTTGCTTTTTCTGTCACAGTTGCCGATGGTACTGAAAGTTCCGAGACTGAACTCCTCTCCTCTGGCCCTGTGTGACAGGCCCTTCTCTCTCCTGGGGTTTGGGGACATCTTGGTTCCAGGTAACCAGCTTTTTCCACTTGTTTTGTCACTAGTCTCTACTACTCTCGTTGTGTTCATGACAGTATGTGTGTTACAGCGTTCTGTTTTGTGTAATTTTCCCTAGGCTTACTGGTGGCCTACTGCCATAGGTTTGACATTCTAATGCAGTCCTCACGGATCTACTTTGTTGCCTGCACCATAGGTAAGTGGTGATACTGAAACAAGTTGGCTGAAGGAGTTTGCGAAACCCTGTTTTGTATGTGGTCTATTAACCAGGGACCACTGTGTGCGTGAACACCCCCCATCCCCCAAAATCAAGCATGCATGCGTTGTAATGGCTTCTCTGTCATGTTTCTCTCTCCTCTCCTGGCAGGTTATGGCATTGGCCTGCTCATCACGTTTGTGGCCCTGGCTCTGATGGAGACGGGCCAGCCTGCGTTGTTATACCTGGTGCCTTGCACCCTCCTCACCAGCTTGGCGGTGGCGCTGTGGCGCAGGGAGTTGCCTTTGTTCTGGACAGGAAGTGGATTTGTGGTGAATACCAGTTTGATATGAGTGCCTTCGGTCGGAAAATGTCTAGTGTTATTTACAGTAACTATAATTAAAGTTGAGTAAAATCCCACCCACACGTTCAAATTTTGCCTGTCTGTCTCGCTGTCCTCTCCACTCTCCCCTTCCTTCCTCTCTCATTCTGTGTGGGTGTTCTCTTGTCTCATTTCCAGGGTCTGTCTGTAAGTGTTGCAGAATGGGGGGTCCTGGTAGAGCATCCTGTTCATACAGCTCTAGGCTCTCAGTCTCTTGCCCAGTTTCCGTTATGCTGTTTTAATCAGTCGAAACATGTCTAGGAAATCCAAACAGCAGTGCTCTTGCCCCCTTCTGTTACTTGGGGGATACATGGTTGATCTGATATATTTAGCTTTGTATATGCTTTTTAAAACACAGTGTTTTATAGGACAGCTGCATGTCTTGCTTTTATTAACTTAATTTGTTGTGCCTTATTGCCTTGATCCTTGGTGATGCCTCTACCTGGAGAGAGAACTATGCCGCCTGCAGTTAGTGAGTGCATGTATGCCAAACTAGCACTGATGGGCCAAGCAGAACATATGTGCAGGCTTGGCAGCCAGTGTAAACAGTACATAAACTTAGACACAAGGGGATAGCATTTCCTTTTGGCTTGACGGTGGATGTTTGTCACAGCTAAAGTTGCGCAATAACTGACATTTATAGTCAGACAAACAGACTGCATAAAGGTTGAGGTTAAAGCAATAACACAAGCAATGGGCTTGTAATAATCAGCGCTATATTATGTAACAGAAGGTCCATTGGTATTTTAATTCACTATAATGGGCAGGATCTGGCTCTGTTATCTGTTGTTTCATGACATTTGCACCTGTTTGGGGCTTGCTTGTCTTTGGCCAGTAGAGGTACAGTTGTGGACAGAAGTTTACATACACTCATCATGGGCTTGAATGTGATATGAACTTTGAGGTTTTAACCATTTATTCAAACTCTTTTACAGTGATAATACAACATGTAAATTACCTTTAAAAACAAGAATGGAGCTTACAAATTTAGATTTATTTTGTTTTTTATCTCGTTCACACAGGGTCAAAATTATACATACAGTCTCAGATATATACAAAAAACATGCTGAGAGTTCTAAAATGTATTTTAAATTGACAAGGCCAAGATCTATGAATGTTCCACTAGTGATCATGATTGACAGCAGCTGGTAGTTTCTCTTTGCCAGCATAAAAAAAAAAACTGTAAAACAGTGTTTACCAGTAGTTATTAGATTGACCAACACTCAGACAATGGAAAAGTTCAAGATCAGTGCAGATTTGCTTAAAGGAGAACTTTGGTGTAAAATGAAAATTGGCATATTAAAACATCATACTGAGTTGGTATGTGTACTGGGGAGCAAATCTGATTTAGCCTGTTGCATTCAGAGTTTAACTGTCCCAGAAGGCTAACAATGGAAGTGGTAGGTGCCCTCAGACGAAGCATGACGAGTACGCTATTTTTAAACCATTAAAACAGCTCGAAGAAACTCCACATAAAACTCCATAAAACAGTTTTGACAAGCAGTACCTTGCTGTAGTTTCTGGTCGCCACCATGATGAAAGTCCGCACAAGTCGATTGAGGAACACGAACCAGCAGGAAGAATAGGAGAAGAGGTACTACAGTCGACTTGTTTGGACTTTCATCATGGCGGCGACGAGAAACTACAGCAAGGTACTGCCTGCCAAAACTATTTTATTAATAAATGTTGTGTACACATTTCTTCGAGCTGTTTTAATGGTTTAAAAATAGCGTAGTCGTCATGCTTCGTCTGAGGGCACCTACCACTTCCATTGTTAGCCTTCTGGGACAAACAATAAAAAATAGTTAAACAGGCTAAATCAATTTTGCTCCTCAGTACACATACCAACTCGGTATGATGTTTTAACATGCCAATTTTAATTTTACACCGAAGTTCTCCTTTAAGTTGGAAAAGTCTTTTGGAACCCACTGTAAACAACTGCCACTTTAGCTCTCTTCATCAGTTTAAACAACTGTGAATAAGTTATTTGGATGCATTAGTACTTTGCCAAGGTCTGGAAGAAGACCCAAGCTATGACCCTCAGATGAAACTTCACCTCAAGTCAACAGGCATGACATGACATTCATTACCTTTATGGGTGTATGTAAACCTCTGAACATGACTATATTTGTGGAGTGTTGTTTGTGGTGCTTCACACCTCCTGTCCTCATCCTGTTTTTTGTCTGGGTGGTGGGGGTTAGCTTTTTTGTTGTTGTTGTGTTTGGTTTTAATGCACCTCCCTTATGCCTTAGTCTAACCGAGACCTCCTTTTCATCCTCAGCCTCCCCCCATAGTAATGGCACCAATCAACTGCACACAGACCGCTGGACCCTCCACCAAAGACGAGCCCCTGACCAATCCCGACCCTCAGACTCCAGATGCAACCAATCAGAGTGAAGACCCGCCTCCTGTTTCTCCCCCTGCGGAGGAGGTGGCCCAAGCTGAAGGCAAAGCCACCAAGTCTGAGTAATGACTCTTGGGATGCCGATTTGTTCTTTTTTATAGCATTGGATATGAATATGTTTTGGGGCAAAGGATAAGTATCTTTGTACTCACGGGCCATGGCCAAACATCTTCATGCGTGTATGGTGGGTCAGTGAACAACAAGCAAGTATGTTCATGATGACTAAAGAATTTGTAACTGTCATGTTAAAAAAAAAAAAAAAAAAAAAAAGAAGCAGCCCAGGAGAAGATGGGTCCACTCAAGCCTCCACTCACAGTGCTTCCCCGGACCCCACTCCCAGCTTATAGGAGCCAAGCAAGCAAGTTACCACAGACAAGCAAGCAAGTCACCATAGGATGCAGCTGTGGTCATTTCTCATCGGATAATTGCTCTAGTTTCTTCTCTGCCCTTTCCAGTCCTCTTGTCTGAACTACACCGTACCTTCGCAAGCGCCATTTCTGAGAGAACAATTAAAAAAACGAGTTTTAAGTGTCACACCCTTTAAAATATGGTGCTAAGAGGAGCGAAGCGACCCAAAGGTTCCAGGATGATGGTCATGATGTTGCACATCATTTTTCTTTCCTTCTTTCTTTCTTTCTTTTTCTTTCTTTACCTCTGGGTTCCTAGTTATGCATGCTGTGGTTTGTAACCACGTGCGAGGGCACTATATGTTTTTTTTTTTTTTATATATATATATATACACTGTATAAAATAAAAAGGTACAGTTTTAAGGTTCTTTGTTTATATATATTTTTTATGTAGTTTTTAAATATTATGTGAATGGACTGGTCTTGAGTGCTCGTTGAGTGAGTTTGGAGTGTTGCTTCATCAAACTGAGTACTGTACTGAAGAGGAGCGTGTGTTTTTGTTTTGTTTCTTTTTTTACTTGACAATGTATTTTGTTGATCTGATGCAAACACTTAAGTCAGGTCTTTCTGAATTATGTTACTATGTACTGAATGAGTTGACAGGGTGCAAATGATATGTGTTCAACCTGGTTTTGAAAACAGTTGTGTTCATGATGGCATCATTATAAAGTCATTAAATAAATGATTAAATGGCTGCCTAAAAAGGTCTCATATACCCTGCAGTTCAAGTTTGAGCTTTTCAGATCGCCAACAGTTGAGTCAGTTCATTGCACGTGTGCTGTCTGTACTTTAGTAATTTGTATGTTTGGGTGAAACCTGTGTTTTCTAGGAAATCAAGTGGTTACAGTCCCACAGTCCACAAAGTGGATTTGTTGCAAAATTTAACAAAAAATCTTGAGCATTTTGACAGCTCATGATGGTCAAACCTTATCAAACAGTATCAAACAGTAAGGCGTCACTTGCTGGAGGTCAACAAAAATGTGGCGTGAAGCTTTTTTTTTTTAAAATCTACACTTGTTATGAATATAATACAATAAAGGAAAAGAATAAATTTCAACCATGTTATCCCCTTTACCTTTAATGGAACAAGACACTTAGAGTGGGGTCATTTTTATGTTCTCAGGGCACTGTTTCCCAAGGTTCCACGTTCCTTAGATTTATGAGTTCGATGTTCCTGCGGTAGAGTGTTAACCAGCTCTGTGAAGCCCATAATGTTCACCTGAAAAACGAGCAGGTCTGACAGCCCGGGAAACATTCTGGGAACGTATGGTCCAGAGAACAACATGGCTATGCTGCCTGTAGCAGTAGTGTCATACAGGCCTGTAGAGAAATAGACATTTTTCATATTTAGCAAAACCGAGATTATGGTTTAAATGACCAGAATGCAACAGGAGATGGGTGTGTTTTCATAAAACCTCTTTATTCATCACATATGAATTTCAGAGGAAACATTTGTCCATACCTATTGTCACAATTATTTTACAGCTAAATAAGGTTACAGACTTCAGACAAAAGGAATATTTACACATTTCACCTATTTTTGGGGAGGGGGACAAAGCAGTCTTTCAATAATTCTGTGCATTAAAAACATATTTTTCCTTGAATACCTCTTGAAACGCAGTATACTTAACAGCACTTTACTATGCATCTTCTCTTTGGCCATCCATTTCAACAAAACACTTGAGAGTGGGACTGCTAAAAAAAATCCAAACAAATTGGCTATTTACATCAGTAAATGACAGAAGTTATAAGGTTAAAAGTTTAAGGTTAAGCAGTGGTCAAAACAGGTACACAGGAGAAATGGCAAAAACACCACAACTTTCCAATATAAACCACATCATGTTTACTAACTCCCTGAATAAAAATAAATTAGACTTAATACAACTACACTTGGACTACCTCATTGCCTGTTTTCCATCTGACGAGGATTCGTTGTCATGGGGTAACATCAAAACAGCCAACACATTTTTTAAGCAAATACTTTAGACTGGGGAGGATTCCACATAAACTCCAGCATGTATTTTGGCATTGCGGTATAATAGTCGACGACAGTCTGCTGTGCTGCATGTATTAGTGTTGCACCCGCACATTTTTTTTTACCAGTGACATTTAGACCACAGATTTTTAAATCTAGCACAAGCAACTATATTAGAAGCACTGATGAAAATAGCAACAAATTCCAAAATCTAGTCAGACATGGTCATTTCAAGCTATTTACAGGACAATGACATGTCTGAACCTTAAATTAAATGTGCATTTCAAGGTCAGAAAAAACTATATACACTGTGCAGTCCACACTAAGAAAACCTTGTATGGATCTCGAGATGACCCAGCTGAGTCTAATATGACCCACTTGAAACAGACCCGCAGTCACCAATGAGGACAAATAATAGCACCATAACCCTTGGCAGTACAGCACTAATTACATCTGGTTGGGTTTGTGCTAGGAAGATGGATTAAAAAAGCAACATAAAACAGAAAAAAACATTAAATGAAAAAAAAAAAAAAAAAAAACCATTAAAACAACCTAAATATCTTACAATACCTAAGGTGGAGGGTCTTCTGTATGAACAATGCATAATATACATCACAAGGACAATACACATGCAGTGGATTAGGTCACCTTGTCATGGGTTAATAATAGTCTGTTTTTCTGATCTTCTGGTTCACACGCCTCTCACTGCACCAGACACTAAAAAAAGATAATGTCCTCCTTTGGGGCACTGCCTCCTTTTTTGTGGTGGGAATGTGGGTCTTGGGAGTGACCAGCTTTCCGATGCATGCTGACGGAGTGGGAGGGCTTGGAGTTGGACACTTTGTCTGGGTGAATAAAAGTATCTGGAAGAAGAAGAGAGAGCCTGTCAGCTGCTTATCAGCCAGCGTGTTGTCTGGGCTGCTGTCCTGAGGGGGACAGCATTCTGTTTTTTGTTTGTTTGCAGCTTTTTACGGCTGTTCTTTGTTTTGGCCCATCTCCAGCCCTCTTACTCAGAGAAAAGTTGTTCCAGGTACAGTTCCACCCACCTCAAAATAAATAATGTATAATATATATATACACTGCTCACAAACAGTTACAGATGTTCGGCTTTAGGGTGGAACTTCAGGATGAACCTAAAATGCAGTATAACTTTGACAGATCAACCTACTGTGACCGTCTGTAATCTTTTGTCCAACAGTTCAGTATTTTAGGACTTTTTGCATATCTTCCTGTTCTCTAACAAGTAGCTTAACAGCAACATTTAGAACAGGTGTTTGATCAATCGATCAATACATTTCCTTGTTCAATTAGATGGTATTTAAACAGTCCTCCTCATCATGCTGTTCACATTTTGACATCATGAGAGAAAGACGACACCTAACAATTGACATTGTTGAGACATTGACATTTTTTGTTGTTGTATACCCACCACTGTTACTGCCTTTTATTTCAACAAATTGTTTGAGATGAGGGAATCACCACTGCATGCTTCTACTTACATGTCCTACCCTCATCATATAATACCACTGTAGTGTGAACCGTTGACATTTTCCATAAATTTCACCCAAAAGCCAAACATCCCTAACTTTTTGTGAGTAGTGTATATATACAAACACACAATGCACAATAATGTATAAAATGTATATAACAAATTATGTATTAAATTATGACACAAACCCACAAATCCAAAAAAGGAGGGTGACAGGGGTAAAATAGCGACAGGGACACGAGAGCGCTTTCTGCTTTACCTGGATGGAGACGGCGAGGGCTGCTGGACCTCTTGGACTTCAGGCTGCCTCCCTCCTTCCCAGCCACTTTGATGGGGATGACCTGGGACACCTCAATGGATGCTAATGAACAGAAGGAGGTCCCTCAGTCTTTTTACCATTCATCTGGTTTCATTGTTATATGGTTGAAAACATGCAAGATCACGGAATTCCTGTCATATCAACTTTACAGATGAATTAAATAATACAAAAATATAAGTTAAATAATGTTACTTTAGGACAATAAACAATAATACAAAGGATAATAATAAAAAGATGTTAATTACTAACATAAATACGTTCCTGGAGCAATTACAGTAAAACATGGGTTTCATTACTACTGATATGAACTCTAATGGTGAAAATGAATATCTGTGGTGTAAATCATAGATAGAAATATTTGCATGATGAATGAATGAAATTAATAAACACATACAAATTACCTGAAATTAAAACATATAATATTAATGCATTGTAAATAGCAACATTTGCTTTTTTGTGCTCTACACTAAAAGCTGCTGAGCAGGAGCGTGTAGTTCAGATGGCACTGACCGGCACTGTTGGTGCGCTGGTGGGACTTGCCCTTGCCTCCCTTCTCCTTGCACTTGATGAGCGCCAGCTTGGTGGGGATCTGCTGCTGGATGGCGCTGGCCTTGAGGGACTGGTTGGTGGTGCTGATGAGGTGGATGGGCACCTCGGTCTTGGTGGGGGAGGGGCTGATGCTCTCGCGGCGGGGGGGCACCTCGGGTGGCTTCTCCAGGAAGTTGGAAGTGGCCTGGGACAGGCTGGGCCTCACATGGCCTGACTTGCGGAAGAGGTCCTCCCCGGCACTTTTCGTCAGCCCCCATTCACCAGTGGCTGGGGGGGAGAACGCCTAGAAAGGGAAAGATTGCCATTGAAAACATCTTATAGCATGCTAACTGGTGTGTTTAGCAATACCAGCTGATGATGTTCTAATGCAACGGCTTTTATGTAGGAGTGACAGGCATGTTAAGGTGTCCTTTACAATGACCATAAAACATTAAAATAAATGTCAGGATAGATTATACCAAACCTAATGGCCAACAAAACCTAAGTAAATTGAGGCATTATGTACAATGACCTGTTCAATTAAAATAAATATAACAATCGAATAATCATGCATGGTTTAATCATTTGGTGTGCCCCACCCAAGGATGGAAACTGGCATCAGCCATATGCTGGTAAAATATGAAAGTGGCTGGTATATATCAGACAAAAAAAAAAACAATTTGCTGTTGAGTGGCTGGTGAATTTCGCCATTTTTTTGTCAGTGGCTGGTAAAGATTTATATTTTGTAAAATTAATTATCACCCCTGGCCCCACCTGTGCAGCCTCGTAGTTGAAGTGTCCCGGGTTGGAGATGGTGTTGAAGTGTCCCGGGTTGGAGATGGTGTTGGGCTTCTTCTGCCTCTCCAGCTTCTTGCGCTGCAGCTCCAGCAGGTCGCGCTCCTTCTCCACGGAGCGCGTCGTGTCCCTCAGCCGCTCCAGGTCTTGCTGGTAGGCCTCGCGTTGCCTGTTCAGCTCCTCCTTCTCCGCTGCCAGCTGCGCCTCCACGCGCTCGCACTCCTCGCGCCTCTGCCGCAGCTCAGCCTCCGCGACCTCCGCCTGCACCCGCTGGCGTTCCCGCTCGCGCTCCCAGCGCTCCTGCTCCTGCCGGTGCTGCGCCTGCAGCCGCTGGAAGCTTGCCTGCTCCTCGCGCTGCCGCTCCAGGTTGCGCTGCTTCTCCTGCTCCAGGAGCACGTTGCCGCGGTGACGGCTGGCACGGTCGCTGCTCAGGGCGGCGCGCTGGAGCTCAGTGTTGGTGTCGTGCTCGGAGATGACCACCTGGGGGGGAGAGGGGTGATACAATAATGGGTGGGACTGTGTCAGGACTATGTTTGTACTTTGAACAGAAATTTTAATAATTATTTGAATTAAATTTGAATTACTTTTTTACTTTTACTATTTTACTTTTCCACAATGAATAGGAATAAACAAGCAAATATATAACAAACCACTACACAGGGGAATAAACAAGCAAATATGTAACAAAAATGGCAAAAAAGTGCTTGTTGCAGCCAAAGGTAATGACTTCGCTGGAGCACATGCCCGACAGTCGACCTACCTGCAGGCTATACAGTTTTTGGGAAAGAGCCACCAACTTCTCTGAAAACTGACAGATGAAAAAAAAAAAAACAGTAAGCATGAATGCACATGTGAAAAGCCATGTATGTTTAAGGATTAAACACTTGATATGAACAAAGTTCACCTCTGCTTTTGGGAACATGGTGGAGTTCAGCTGCTCCACGCTAGTGGTGACCTCTTCATCTGCCTGCAGTGGGAAGATTAGTCAGTATCAGTAAGCACTGGCTTCAGCCCCAGTCCTGCTTTTGCTAACGTCAATCTTTGTTTGAATGTTATCAGTAACTGTGTGTGCCGTTGGGGTTAGCCCAGTTCCACTGTTTACATACAGGATCAAAGCCAGGGAGAGTCCATAAAGGAAAGCTAATACAAGTTACATGTATGATAAAAGCATAGAATTTACAGTACTGTCGCTACTATTAATTAACATGCTATTGTAATTAGCAAAGGTCCACACACAGACAACATTAGGACCAGTATTCTAACCAGATCCTAACACAGCACTGTATTAGTGACTGGTGACGTACCGACTGCTCCATGCTCTCAGTGGGGTAATGCTCCCTGACGAGGGGGTCGGAGCTGGGGCGCGGAATCCTCTCCCTGGGCCGAGCCTCCGCCCGCAGGTCACCATCTACCAGAGCACACGCAGAAATATGTTACCCATCTCCACACAGTGGAGATATAACCTACATAACCCAACCTACAGTAATAACCCATCCATGACTGGTCAAGGGTTGTTTGGAGAACCATGGTATTGTGTACCAAAACCTACATGATGATGCAAATTTGGTTGGATACAGGTAAAATAGTACTTGGCTTTCTACATAATACTTGACTGTACAGAAGCAATTACTTTAACTTAATGCAGCATCATGACAATATATACTACAATAATATACCCTGAGTTACAGCATTATTATTATTATTATAGAAGATATTACTGACTCCTCCTCCAGGAGGCCATGTTGCTGTCATAGCTCTGGAAGGTCCGAGCTCTGCTGAGCAGCACTGCAGGGTCCGGGCCCACCGTGCCATCCACAGAGTCCTGCTCCTCTGCTTTCAGCAGCAGCACCTGCAGCGCCTCCACTGTGGGAAACAGGAGATAGAGCTGCCTTAAAGCAACACACAAGGTTTTCGTCTTCAGTTGCCCTACAGGTTGGAAGCGGAACTGTCTCTCATACGAACTACAGAGAGACGGCCCGCTCCTCCAAACTTACTTAGTGCAGTTATAGCCCATGTTAATTTAGAAGTGCCTTTCACCCAGTTACAAGTTGTTAAACCACTGAAACAATTCTGGAAACATTATTTTAAGGTTGGAAAAAAAAAACTACTTAGTGTTGCTTTTAGCAGTCAATTAGTCTAGGCAGATATACAGCCACATCATAAACATTAGCATATCAGGATTCATTTGCACAGAATAAGTTTTGTCCCATTATTATTTGGTTGAGGTGTGTGACTGTAACAGGTATTTGCTTTAGTGTTACAATAACCCATCAACCATTTGTTGATTGGATTTCAAAGACATTACCACAGGTGAAGCTGTAAGTAATTAGGTAACAGCTTTATACATTGTGCAAAATACATTTGACAGTAAATGTGTATCATCTCCACAATCCGTGTGAACTTGAATGAGGTAGTCTTAAAAAACTAAATGGCCAGTCTCTCACCATCAGCTATGGCACCTATGAGCAGCTGCTCCCCCTGCTGGAGGTCTGGTGTAGCGCCGCGCAGCAGCAGACGGTGGTGTGGTGTCGCATCCTCCACACCTGCTATTGTCTCTATTAGCGTCGCAAAGACGTGCAACTTCTCCTCAAGGTGCTGCACAATCTGGGCATCTTTCATGTACAGATGTTCTGTTCACAAAAAAGACATAATTTACAGAAATATTTGCTTTTTCGCCCTCTTTTATCTGACTGAAGCTCCCAGTTTCAGCAATATGATACATAAGAAGACAACAACTGCCGTCTCAATATAAAATATTTGTCAGCATATGAGTAACTCACAACCAGTGTTGCCTTTTGCTAAGACAAAATGTACACTCTGAAGCAGCAGACATTCTGTCATAGAACCGAGATACTGTAGACGGCCTGTTCCAGCCTCGTGCGTTACCTTGGTATTTCCTTATCTTTGCTGTGACGGCCTCGTCTTGCTCACTACCCAGCTCCTCGTCTGCATCTTCAGAGCAGCTGGAACATCATCAAAAGAGGACATGTAAGAGGGTGTGCTTCAAGAATTCTCTTCTGAAGCTTACTCATTCAGTCGAGCAAGTAGAAGTGTCTGACTATAGTATAGTATATAATATTTAAAAGATAATAAAAAAAACTTAATTAATCACTGATACTACAGTGTTACTGTCAGCAATTAGAGCAATATTGACCTTGTGCTACCTATGCTCTACCAGCTGACACATAGACACACAGTGTACATAGTGCATTATAATGCACAGTGTATGTAGTGCATTATAGTAAACAGTGTATAGTCCATTTCTCCACAGGTGGCCCACCTGGCGATCGCCTGCCAGGTGAGGTTCATCCAGCGGTCACGCTCCTCTTTGGACCCCGTCAGGATCTCGTACATCTCTGGCACGTCGCTCGAGGCACAGATCAGAAATATGGCCTTTTCGTCCAGCGCCACATTTCGCACAATCAGCTTTTGGAGGGGGATCACGGACGATTTGTTATCCTGGGGTGAGGGAATGAAAACCAGGGTTGATGGCAGGTTAGTGGCAAAAGGGAACTCTTTACCCAAATGTATTAACTTTTTTTTACTTTAATGATTACGAGGCCACACTCACCACGGTGGAGAAGACATATTTCTGGTCTTTCTCTTGCAATAATAACAGGACATCTGACAGCAACACAGCACTGATTTCTAAAAAACAAAACAAAAAAAACGACAACACACATAAGCACAAATAAACAAAACATATTTAAAAATGGATAGTCAGACATTCAAACTGTTGTCATTAAATCTCCTCCAAACAGCATATTTTGTTTGTATGCACTCTCAAACTTGATTTCTAATTAATGTTTTTTTCTTTCTTACCTTTCAGCCGTCCGGAGGAGTTCCTGCAGGTGACGGTCCCCTCATGCAGCAGCCTGCGGCCCCGGAGCATGAGGTCTTCTCTGCGGAACACCCGTCCATCCTTCATCCTGCCCATGGACTTGGGCTCCAGCCTGCCCGCGATCTCACGCAACCTCTGCGCCTTCTCGTACTCGTTCACGTGGCTGTCCACCTGCATGATTGTCTCTTTGATGAGTGCCAGTGCACGCACCAGTTCCTCGCACTCCTCTGTGCCAGCTGCAGTGACAGAGGTCAAAGGGCATGCATTAAACACTATGGGACCATATGACACTTGGGCTGAGACATTTTTCAAGAGGAAGTGACTTGACCTATGGGGTCCAAGATAAAGACTGTGCAATTCAGCAGGCTTTTTTAACACCGAAAAAAAGCAGATATCCGCCAAGTAATAATAGGTTTTTGATATCTACACACAAGTACATTACATTAATTCGCATTCACCCTCAGTGTTCTTTATGATGCGTTCCACCAGGACGGGGTATTTCGTGATGCGTTGAGTAACCAGGAGAATACATGCTGGCACCTCTAATCGCCGTACAATGGCCAGCTGACTTATTTTCTACAAAGGAGACAAATTGGATGATAACATCGGATACAATCACTGATATATACAGAGAAGTTCATCTTTAAGAACACACATTAGAACAATACTGCTCTTTGTATGCACCTATATGTACTTAAATGGCAAAATAAAATGATCTAATTAAATAATATTTTACTATTTTTGGCTTCAAAAATCGTATAAAGATGATACATGTATGCGCTTATAAACTGACACTGTTCTGAAATATTGGTTTATTACTTGCAGAGTGACACCAAAAATGTAGTGGAACTGTAATGAGAGTAGATTTCTGCTGTTTTAGTATTATTTTCGATTGCCAAACACCCAGTCACTAATTTTAATAATAAAATAATAAAGCAGGATCAGACATGGTATCGTACCCGCATGATATACTGCAGTTTCTTGTTGCTTTGGACTTGCTCTTTGTAGTAGCTGACGGCTTCATTGTGGTGACTGCAGAAAACCCCATAGCTCTCCTTCATCAGATCGCCCATCTCTCCTGAAAACTGCACCAGAAGAAAAACCTAAATCTCATCATGACCATCTTTCAGCCTAACATGTTATGACAACCCTGTAAGTGCTTAATGTAGCATGTGAAATGTAGGCATTCGAGCAATTTACTCAGCATAACATCACGTCATGTGACATTTAAAGTGCACAAGAGCTTTCCAATCCTTAAAAAAAAAGATGGTTAAAGGCATGACAGACGTCGCTGTTAAGGCCACAGCTTTCCACATAGCTGCAGCCCTCCCACAGTCTCACTGCTGCCATGTTCACTCTGGCCACATAGGCACTGTGGCAGAGCGTGGTGTGGGGAGCACACCTCCAAAGTATTTCAGCAGGGGCCAAATCAAAAAACATACTAAAGACAAAGGAAAATAAGATTTGCACACTGCTTTCAAAAGACCCTTATATTTTATTACATAAGAGACAACGTTTCGATCTTACAATCTTCATTAGGCTTTTTTTTTTCAAATGTAAGGATATTTTTAAAAATAATTTCCTTCCACCCAGGTACTGCACTGACCCAGGTACTATGCCTACACAGGTGCTGCTGTGAGCAGGCTGGTGTTACTGGTCCTCGGGCTTACCTGCGTGCAGAGGATGTCTCCGAGGCGCTGGATGCAGTAGTTGGTGTCGCTGCCAGGCGCCAGCGACTGCTGCCGGCGCTCCTTCAGGCAGAGCAGGAAGTGCTGGTGGATGCTGAGCAGGCCGTCCACCGGCGGGAGGAGTTTCTGGAGCCGCGCCTCGTCCATCTGCAGTGAGTCGCGCAGCTCCTGCACGAATACGCCCAGCATGACCTTCAGCGTCCGCACGTAGTTAATCTCCGTCTGAATCAGCTCTGAGAACAGATTTATATCGCTATTATTATTATCATCATCACACAACAAATATGACAATGATCTCAATAGGGAAGTGTATGTCGGTTTCTTAGAAACACACACACACAGGAAGACTGATCATGTGCAGCCGTAGATGGACCTTCAAGTGTACAGTTTTCCACTAGTCCAAATGGTCACACATTCAGCCACACTGTTTTGCTTTTATTCTCAATTTGAGTATTGTTATGATATTTTAACACTATTATCCTTTGCAATGTTTATTTCTTTGTTTATTTCCATATCCTTCATATTGGGTTTGCCCACATGTCTTGTATGCTTAATATTCTCATTCTCTGCCTGAAGATGATTCTTAAAATGATTATGCAACGCTGGCTGAGGTTTTTTTTTTCTTCTTTAGGAGAGTAAACACTTGAGAAGAGCTTATCAGGCTTCCAGTAACTCAACAGTGGGAGTGGCTCAGGTCATAACAGATGACACCTCTGTGGGAGAGGTAGCTATGTCATAATGACTGGTTTGCAAAAAGAAGGAAGAAGGAAAAGAAGCAAGGCACTCTATCTGCTTTATTTATGAAGGGTTCAGTAGATAAAGTCAAGGAAAACACACAAAGAACTGATAAAAAAACAGAAAACAAAACTCGAAAGCGAAATTACAGCACTCATGCAAAAGCACTGAAATCCATGGAAGTTGTCCTTCCTATCAGTAACTTACTGGAAAACAAGTCTCATCAGCACTTACCATAAATGACCTCTTGCCTCTTGATAGCCTCTTTCGAGAGCTCCTTCATGTACTGCTGGTCTACAGTCAAACCCCAGGTTTCCAGCTCAAAGCCCTGGACATCTGCCTCCAGGTCCCCACGCAAGACAGCATAGTGGCCATCTACAAATAACAGCCATTAGAACATGTTTGGATGCACACACACACACACACACACACACACACACACACACACACACACACACACACACACACACACACACACACACACACACACACACACACACACACACACACACACACACACACACACACACACACACGTGCACATTACTTACTCAGTCACACCTAACTAGTTCTACTCTTCCACTACAGCTAAGTAACACAATGCCTAATGCAAGAATACACAATACTAACAATACAATGTAGTATTTTTGATATCTTGTGCCAGGCGTGTACATCTTGTCTGTATGAGTGTAGTCATCATGTATATATGTTGCATATATGCAAACATGTTTCATCTTGTTTCATGTATAAATTCATCTGTTTGCCTCTGATTTTCTCTTCTTTCTCTTTCTTGCCTCACTGCTTGCTTTAGGAGTTTGAGACTCTGGGCTCCTTAAGGCAGCCTGGGACCATTAACAATTATAGTTCCACCTGTGTACAACTGAATAAAACACCATTAAAAGGAACCATTTATAAAGGGCTGGAGCAAACCTTCAATGTTGATGGTCTCTGTGTTGGACGAGATCAGTGATTCTTCCAACTTCAGTCTGATCCCATCTATTTCCTCCATCGTCCTGAGCTGTAGGGCTAGTCTGCAGAGAGGAGAGGAATAGAAAAATCACTATAAAACATGATGATGATGATGATGATGATTATGATGATGATGATGATGGTGATGATGATGACAACAGTAATTGAGTATGTGCTTTATTGCCATTTTCCTCTCCACAGAATAAGTATATGCTGCTGGACTACATGACATATTTCTTTAACCTCAGCACAGATTAAAGCTTTTGACTATTTAGTTTATTGCCATTTTAAGCAACTACGGCCATTTTTTTTTTACTTTTGACGTGAGGCAACACAGCTAAAGCTATTTAAAGCTAAGGTGAATCAGACATAGCTCTCCCACACCCACTGTGGCGGGTCTCACCTGTGAAAGTCGAGGGGAGGGGATGGCAAGGTCTCACCTGTAAAACTCGAGGGGAGGGGATGGCGAGGTAGAGAAGGCTCAAGGGCAGGACTCAGGCATCCTGCTGTTGCTCACGCCTGTACAGAGGAGGGGTGGGATGGGGTGGGGTCAAGGATGAGTTTTTTGGGGAGGGGGGACGGGGGCGCCGATGCCTTCGCTACCCTGGTGGTCCGGGTTTTGCCGTCCGTCAGGCCTGTGGATCAGGGGAAAGGCACAGGGGTCAGAGGGGGGCCGTGCTACAGCCGTAAAACAAGCCTTGGCTCAAATCAATAGCGAAAAGAATGTGGCCTACACAAACACAAGTGACAAGATAAGTGTGACGTCCCGTGGCAAACTGACAGGAAAGATGTTGGTGACAACAGCTGTTTGGAATTAACCTGGCAAACATCAGTGACCCCATTTTAGGGATTTCTGGTTAAATATTTTTAGCATTGTAATCTGACAATTTAATAGCTGGGCAAAAAGATCTATCACAATAGTCTAGCAAGTCAGTCTGCATATACCTCACTTTAAAAGCTGTAGTGAGGCTTCTTGGTCTAAAAGTGGTTAGCTAGCTACACTACTAGGCCAACTAAAAATGCATGTGCTCAGGCTGCTGGCGGGGATATGCTTATGTTTATCCATCCTTTACCCCTCCATAAAGTATACCATGAACATGAATTTTAAAATAACATCAAGTTCTGTTTTCTTGTGGAAAAAAACACAAGTAGCTTAATTTTGCAACCAACCCGGAACAAAATAAACTGTGGAAAATCCTATACGTGAAGACAAGCTTGTAAAGTCAGTTCAACCAGCTTGAGCACCGGTTAAAACAAAGACAAAGGAAGTTATCCACCAAAGCAAAATATACCGTAGCATCTTCACACCATTGTTAAACTACCACAGAATAATGAATCCTGTTTGTTTGGTTCTATGACCACATATGTCCTACAACTTCCTGGAATTACACAACCACCCAAGGAAATAACACGAAAATGTGCTAGGTCAAAATACCCACAGGCGATGTGTAATTGCAGAGATATGAAGAGGTGACAACAAAAAAAACTGATGTTTAATCATGTTCCCACAAATGCTTTACAGTGTTATCGTGCACAGCTCACCCAAATTTAGTGCTTACTCATGTTTCCACTTTCCATAACCGACAGTTAGATAAAATTCAATTACGTATACTTCTCCTTCTATTCCTTATGCTTTCTTCACTTCTTCACAATCTGCGAGCCAAGTTGAACAATAACGACCATTATTCTCTCACAAGACCTTTCAGGTCAAGGAATTGTATAAAATATCAACAAAGTAATGAAGAGAGATATCTGATGACACAAAACATTACAGTAACTAAGTACAGACTGGAGTGATGCAAAAGCAGGATATCTGTCTTGGTATTAGGCTTTAGCGAGAAATAAAACCACAGACGTAGATTTAAGGTGAAGATCTGGCGATGCAGCAGGCACAGTCATGGGGGTTCATGAGCATCAGTGGGCCAAGAGCGATGTTCAGGGAGCCAGACAGTGAGCAGACCCATCCCAGAAGAATGCGGAGCGTGAGTGGGAGAGCCTGACTGAAGGAGGCGGGACAGATAGAAAGAAAGGTGGTGGTGGTGGGGGATATTTTTCTTTAGAATCCAAAAAGCTGACAGGGCTCTTGTGTATTCATTTGCCAACCAAGTTTTTCTTCTTTTGACAAACACAACTAAGACTAGTGCACCACTTTAAATACTGTGCATGGCCAAGACACACCTAGGTAGACTTACCCAGAGTAAGTAGTAGACCTTCTAGCTTGAAAACCCCTGTGACTGTTTTGCTCTAGCAAAACAAAACTGTAGGGCTCTCTCATTAGGACATTTAACTCCTTGTTTTGAATCAACCATTGCCCAGGTTTGTCACTAAACCATGACATTGAAGCAGGGCCCAGATGTGCATCGCAAGGCTGCAGCTGGTGCTGCCGCGCCAGAGTACAAACAACATGGGGGGAGCAGATTTGGGCAAAACACGGAGCCATGGTGAAGGGGGAAGGGTGCTGTTTAGGTTAGAGACACATTGACCTGCGTGAAGCAGGAGAGAGGCCAGTAGGCTATCAGAGCAGCATGGAGTGTGAAGTGATCCTATCTGAGCTGAGAAACGGTGGAAGCGGAAGACACTCCCTTCGGCTGCCTGAACAGAGCAAAGTTTAAAGTGAGTTCAACACAAAGGGAATCACTGGGCGTAGAATGTACAGACTTTGCCACAAGTCTTTGGACTGTGTAGACTGTAGCTACCTCACATTCCTCTGGGGTATCAGGAAACTTCTGTAGGTTATCAGGCTGAGCATGTCACAGTGGAAATACTCCAGGCGAACTTACACAAAACAGTTGAGGGAAAAGATGATCATTAATTTAGCTTCTGTATACTGTGCACATTTGCTTCACAAAACTACCTGCGTTATGCCTCAGGTGATCCAGCCGAATTGGCCACACAGGTGAAAATGTATAACATGAAACTCAAGAGAACAAAAAAAGAAACTGGTCACATACGTATTCAGTGTGACTTGCCAAATACTCTGGGGTGCACCTCGGGTAAATGGCTTAAAGTAAACCTGGGTAAGGTGGGTAAGTATCAACCCTCCCAATAGAAGGGCTCCATGCCTTCATTACACCATCAAAACATGTCATAGTACTCCTTCATTAGTAGATCTATTCCTTTCTCTGAGTTAACTTACCCAGGGTTGTTACTAATCTATGTACTTCAAACAGGAACCAGTGAGACACTGTAAAGATATACTGAGGTACTGCAAGCTGAATAGATAACGGCCAACAAAAATGTCTGGTAAACATCAATGACAGTAGAGCCTGTGGTCATAAATGTCAGCTAACTAGCTTTACCTTTGGCCTGTTTCCGTGGTAATGCCACACTGTAAATATTGTTTTTACATTTTCCAAAACTACAATGAGCGCACCACATAGGAATGACAGACATGTGTATCCCTTTCCCACATTAATAATTTTTTTTCCATCATTCACTATAGGCCACAAAGACCAATTACGTAAATGTAACCTTTAAAATTGCTTACTTTTTTAAATAAATAGTTAATACTGCTTTAAAGAGATATTGCATGTCTGACACAGACAGCTTTGCAAGTCACTGGTCTGAATCTGATCCAGTAGGAACCATGGACTTCTACTTGAATATTCAGAAAGATAAATAACTAAGGAATGCGTGAATGAGTAAAATGACCGCTCCTGTTTATTCAACAAACCTAGCACAACCTTTTTTCTCTTAAGTAACATCAAGGTAGTGTCTGGCAAACACAGACAGGCACCTTGCCAAAATTGTGGTGTGTGTGTGTGTGTAGATCACTCCTTTATTGTGTGTGCGTTTCATCTTCAAACTTCTCCCCCACTTTGTTTTGCAACTGCAACACAGGCTGGGCTCCTGACTGGTTCTCCCGCTCCACCTCTCCTTTGTGTGGAGACTGACAGCTGTGCTGGCTCCTGGTTGGGTCACACCCACCACCCCCATCGTGACTCACACGCGCTGCCGTGCAGCACGGCCGGCCAGCCCAAGGCTGAGGCGCAGGTCTCTTGCTGCGCTCCTGTGGAAACAGGAAAAGCCGGCTGGCCCGGGTGCACCGCGGCAGGTGGAAGTGATGCTTAAAGGTGTACTTCCATCATGTTTTCATTAATTTTGTGGTGTTCTCTAGCATTGATAATTGCCCTGTGTGCTGGTTTTGATGAAAACAATGTTCTAGTGCTTCCGTTTCAGGCTGTTTTAGTTTGGTGGAGGGGGTGGGGCCGGGAGAACGACACTATTTCACCAGAGGCGTGACACGCTCCCTGCAGCTTCCTTTGCCCCACAGTCAACTTGATAGCAGAGTGGGGAAAAGTCAACTTGACAGCGCTAAAACTGCACACAGAATGTCTTTGGAGATACAGCCTTATGTGTTTGATCCTGAATCCGAAGAGGAAAGAGAGATGGCACAAGCACAGTCGCTTCCTGACCGTTTGTCAATGAACGTTTCAGAATGGTAATATTTTCATGACAAAACAGTGCAAGTGCCCGGCTAAATGCAGTTCAGTCATTTAACTAGCCTGCTAATCTTATGCGAGTCAGTAACAGGCTAACATCATTTAAAGCCCATTCGGTCAGTTTCTCTTATATGTATTTTCACGTCTGCGTCACGCCGAAGGCCCTTTTCGCATTGGGTCGTTTTTCCAGCCTATTGTCTTCTTTTGACTGATATAGAAAATGGGGGTAGAAAAAACATTTTGATATGCAGCATGCATATGCAACTCGTGATGACCCATCATATTTCAAAAGAGCAAGTACTAAACGGTTTCTCGTGGAAGTACACCTTTAAGATCTACTGTATGCTCCTTTTCCCACTGTCACTACAGAGGCAGGCAGTAGTTCCACATACAGCACTGACACAGTTCTTGCATTCTGTGTTCTCTAACAGTGTAGAGGAACAACAAGTATGAGAGGGGGAGAGAGAGGGAGAGAAAGAGAAAGAGACAGAGAGAGAGAGAGAGAGAGAGAGAGAGAGAGAGAGAGAGAGAGAGAGAGAGAGAGAGAGAGAAATTGTATCTTTGGAATGACTTGTCTGTGTTGAGGGGTGGACATGTCTCAGATAACCCTTCCTGGAAAAAAACCCAGCACTGACAAAACCACTATGATAAATCTACAGACCACAACAGTGATTTATGACAGCACGTCAAAATGCATGCTTCACAGCTTGCCTTGCTACTCTCCTTCATCAACCTCTTCAAGGGCCTCCCTGTACTGTTTGTCTTCCTAGTCAAAAGCAGTGTCCTCCACACCAACACACACACACACACACACACACACACACACACGTGTTCGCACACACGCGCCTTGCACCATGCACAGAAGGACATTGTATACATTAAAGACATCCAGATTTCCTGTTTCCTTGGCTCTATGTTGAGGCAAGGGCTATCCCAGTGGTGGAAGGCTAATCCCTGGGGATGGAGTGAACTCTAATACTCCCCAAACCTTGCCTCTAGTGGGCCCAATTATCACCATGTGACCAGACCGCAGAGATGCCAGGCCTGGTCAGAAGTTCTGCTCACACATTTCTATGCAAATGGCAGCATTAGAGGTATTTTCACGTTTAATATCCTCCCCTGAGAGAGAAATACATATGCCCAATTTAACTAAAAAAAACGTTGTAGTTGATGGTACAGGATGGATGATGACAGCACACATAACCATTTCTATTTTATGCTGTTACAGACTTTCTCATTACGCTGTGGCACAGGGGAAAGCAAGCACGAGTTAATGATCAATTCAGGATACTCAAACCAAGGTCGTGTTATCATGACTGACAGCGCACTGGTGTACAGTCTATCGATTAGGCTCTGGGAATAAAAGAACATTAGAGTAACATGCTCTTTTTAAGCCATCCTGGTGGAGTGGCAGGTACAAGTCAGACATACTTTTCTCTTAGGAAAATATTTAGCGCAAAATAGGTGCAAATACCAGGTTAAGTGAAAGCGTCCCTGAAGCTAACATTACAGACCATGACATCAGCGAAACCTGCATGCCATCCAATACATGAGAAACTTCTTTCATGCGCAGAGAATGAATGGAATGAGAAGGTGAAGAGTACTGACAACACAAAACTGACCCCGATTCTCATCGGCCGCAGGAGTGACACGGACAGTCCAACATAAACAATTCTAAAGTCTGGATACACACTAGTCATTTGAAAATAGGCAGTTGCAATTTGCGTGGTCTGGTTTTAACTGGTGATACTTGGTAAAATAGGCTAGTCCATGCTTCATGGCCAAAATAATCTAATTAGCTGAGAGTTCTGATAAAAGTTTCCTTATGGCAATACTACGCCGTCAAGCAACGATGAACCCCGAAGCAGGCCTACAAAGACACAGATAACCGACAAGCTAAACAACTCTCCGTCATCAATCAACAACAGAGAACGCGCTGGCAAAATGCGATATTCGTCTCTTATTCCTTAAAGTAGCCCATTCTCAAAAATTGTTGGTAGGCAAGCCTACTTGTATCTATCAGAAACATGTTACATTGTGAACAGTTCTATGTAACAGCCAACAGAATATTTCGGTAAGAAAACGAAACTTTGCAAGCTAGAGACCCGCTGAAAGTTTCAAACCTCACCATATCTGAAACTTCACTCGTAGATTTGCGAACAGCGTGAACAACAATCCTTTCCGACACTTTAGTCTCCGTCGCGACTCTTGTAGTCAATGGATCGGTTTGATATTCTGAAGAGAAGCGACAAGTGCACAGTACTGCCTGGGAAAAAAATCCCACACTGTGGAATTATTCATACGAGGTTGTCCCCTTTCCTCTCAAGGCATCATGGGAACACAATTCACCGCGCGGTGCAACAATCACATTCCACAAGTTAATTCCGCAAGACCTGAAGCTCACTAGTCTTATTTAAAGAGACACCACTTTAAATTGGGCTCGGTTATTGGACAGCATTACCTCCTCATAAGGTCTCATAGGCCACTAATGGCCTTAAAATATAAATTTGTGTTATTTTTGTAAGGAGTTATTAGTGTAGTGTACACAATTTTGTGCTGGTAAACGGCAAAAACAAATGCACGCTAAACACAGGTAAACATTAAAAACCCATAAAACAAATAAATAAAGCAAAAATATTTAATTATAAATATTAGATATTTTTTAATGTCTATAGTAGTCTACCGCTTTGCGATCTATACACACTGTAATGTGAATCAAAGATGCATTCATTCAAAGAATTCTATTGTAATCATTGGAATTGCACGGTATCTTAGGAAACAAAATAATAATAATTTGGAATCAGTCGTGGCTGTGGGTTTTTAATAACAAACAAGTATAAACTCTCCAGTCTTCACGCCACAACCTGAGCATAGGGAGCTAACACAAGCAATATCTAGGTCGTAAAAATTGACTGCTCTAAGGTAAGGCTGTTTAATGTAGCCAATGTGCAGCGTCGTTTTGCTATGAACATTTCTTCTTCTTCTTCTTCTTCTTCTTCTTCTTCTTCTTCTTCTTCTTCTTCTTCTTCTTCTTCTTCTTCTTCTTCTTCGGTCCAGCTGAGTTTGTAAGTGTTTTTGTGTAATTTGTAGGATAGGCAGGCATGGATATGTAACCTAGGCTTTAGTTAGGTGAAAAAGTTATTAAAAATACTGTTTTATGGTGTTTTCCTGGGGTTTCTAGCTAATCGAGTTTATTTGGATTTTAACACATTTTAAATAAACTGTTATTGGCTAAGTAATATTTTTTCTTTCCTGAAATAATATTTGAGCAACTGCAAGTAGACCCACTTAAAACAAGAATTCTGCTATACTTTTCAGTAACCTTGGGTAGGACAGTGGGTCAACTCTGATTATCAACACTCTCTCAACCACCCTAAATCCAAACATGAGGAAAAAGAGGCCACCAGAGCAGGTTTCTGTACTAAAAGCAGGAGTCAGGAGTGCCCCCCAGGCGCCAAAGAAACTCAGGGAGAAAGATTCAAAGGGATCTAACAGGCCATCTGGAAAAGGGGACTCAGGGCAAATCAGAGAAAGGGTTCCGGCTGGACACTCTGATACCGAGCATTGCTGTGGTGACAGAAAGCAACCCGATCAGTCAGGTCCTGTGCCTGGCAAAGTGGTGCTGCTCAGGAGAGACCTGCCCACCCCTGCTGACAACGGCAGCAGCACCACCCCCCCTACCACCCCAACCACCAAAACTCCCACCAGAAGACTCACACCGAAAAAGAAGGTGGAGTGGATTCCCTACACACCTGCCCCCTCCGTTCCAGAGATGAGCTCGGTGTGGATCTACAGGGCACGTGTGAAGTGCACCCAGCCCAGGGAGCCAAGCCCTGCCCCTCCCATAGACCAGCTGAAGCACCTCAGCTTAAACGAGCCCCTCCTCCCCATAGACATCAAGAGCCCGGGGGCCGGGGAGGGTTCTTATTTTCAGGGGCTCCGAAAACCAAGCTGGACAGAGAGCAGAGGGGGGACAGGGAGCTGCGTCCAGGGCCACTGGGAGTCCGGATGGTCAGCTTCAGCCGGGCAGGGGGAAGAGGCAGAGGCTCGCGCGGACAGCCCCGACAGAGGGAGGAGCTGCTACTACAGCTCTGCCCCGGCATCCAGTGGAGGCATGATGCCCTTCCGGCGAAAGAAGAGTGCCAACCGGCGGCCCAGCGTGTCCTGGGCAGACGACGACTACTGGGCCAGCTGGGACGGCTGGAACGAAGTGATTGACTGGGACGACAGCGAACCCCCTAGGAGGAGAGGGGGGAGGAGCCGTAACCAGGGCAAGAGGAATAGCCACCGCTGGGGCAACAAGGGCTGCTAGCGGTAAAGACTGTAGCAGTCAACAGTGCTGATGTCTCTAAGTGTCCAAATAGGATGACCAACTGGCTAAGCATCTAATATGTCTGGTTGTAATTTTGCAAAAAAAAAAAAGATCTTATTTTGCCACAAAGTAATAAAAGAGAGCTATTTTTTAAATGAAAGGAAACTGACTCAATACCATCATTTCGTGTGAATTATATTCATGTCTCTTATGTTGTTTATGTTTTCCACCTAAGATTCTGTTCCTGGGTGCATACTGTGCATGGCCCTGTGCCTGTGCACTTAATGCGGCAATTTCTACATCACTAGATAAGTAGCCTGGATGTTCTGCTGACCGTCTGGGGACCACATCAGTTAGGCCAAGTGATTAGCGCCCTCTCCTGTTAAGCTGGAGTAACTTCAACTGTGACTTTTTGCTTTTCTTGTCACCAGTAGGGCCCTACCCTTCTCCGAGGCAGGCCCAGAGCTTTGTTACTCAGAGCTGCCCATCGGCCCATTAAGCCAGAACCAGAGCTGCCCATCAGCAAATAAAAGCCCAAACTGTCAACACCTTGTAAGAGGAGCTGTCCATCAGTTTGTGCTGCCCCAAAGGAGATCCTGTGCACACAGCAACTCACCTTAACTCTAACCCCAGTTCCTACTGATCATTGGGTGTGTAAGTGAGGATCATTTGTCTTTAAAGTAAAGTTTTAGTTTAAGACAACTTTCTGATGATAGTTATGGCAAAGTGCCAATCAGAATCTTGTGTGCTTGTTTGGAGAAAGTCTGACCCACGGGTTATATGTGTATCTATCCATGTGTGTTCACACCAGTGTTTTCTTCTTTCTGGGGAAAACTGGTAGTACATGGATTTGATGAATGCATTAAACACTGCTAATACTTCATACTTGGGGATGCATCTGGCAAATGTACAATCTAAATCAGTATAGCCAGCCTTCCTAACTGCCCATTACAAATAATAACCACATTTTGAAGCAGTCCACTCCCTCATAGTGTGCTTTTCTTTGAACCATAAGGTACTAGTCAAGGACACCTCAGAGAGTTAATCCCACAGACTTGCAACAGGACGGGGGGGGGGGGGGGGGGGGGGTGATTAAAAAGAGACAAAACAACACTGTGCTGTTTTCTTCTTTCAGTACAAAAAACAATGTCTATGAACAGCGGACGAGAAGTGATTGATGCAGACGTCACTTGGGGTGTAAACTGATCTGCACTGCGCTCAAATGAAATTAATAGGTTTACTTAGCTCAGGGCAGATAATACAAAAAAATCCTGAGCCTGAACTTTTACTACACTCGGTCTAACTAAGTACTTTTTGGAATAAGATAAACCTAACTAACTTTGGTTGACAGTAAAAGCTGGGTTCCCCTTATTAGACCTCTCTGGGTGAAAACATTGACAGCATTGACAAACGTTTGCTATTGGATATTCTTGGTGTAGACCTATACTTTTTTTCTCACAGACAAACACAGCCAAGCCTGAAATCAGGCACGGTGCCTGAATACTATCAGCCCTGCTTAGCTACACTAACCACATGCCTGCTACGGCTGGTGTATTGTTGTTTTGATGCCATCACTAAATGACATACACAGGAACTCTTGAGTATGTAAACTTTCAGTTTGCTTGCTTAGTAATTACTATTCATGCAAAATGTATTGACATTGCACTTTGTGCCCAAGACATAAAGTCTTAAAAAGGGGGATATAAAGTAACATAAATAAAGAATGAACACTATTATGCTTCTTTTGTACACTGTGTATATTCTCTGCCTGAATTAGATGCAGACAAGCATTCAGCTCCCTCTGTTTGCCCATAAGTGACATGAAACGTTTTTGTTTCTGGGTGCATACAGTGGACTGCATGTGTTCTGTTACTGTTACTGCTAAACTGTGTATTTCATGCATCAATTTTACAACTGTTCATCACCACTAGATAAGCACTGATTATGGTAGCATGGATGTTCTGTTGACCCACGTCAGCTGGGTCTAGTGAGCAGTGCCAATATCTGTTAAGCTGAAATTACACTTCCTGCTCTCTCAGGCTTCTGTAGAGTCTGGTGAATCTCTATGTGAAGCCATGCTTTCTCTCCCCTGCAGGTCAAAATCCTCAATGAAAATAAACTGGATAGTTGTTTTAGAATTCAGGTGACTTAGGGGTGGGTGACAGATGTTGCACTGCCTTCTTGTGGAAGACTGAGGAAGAGCACCACACTGCACTCTGAGGTGCGTCAGTTTGTCTCCCAGTTGTGTTACTGAGGCCAAAAAGCTGCTTAGCCACAGGTTACACGTGACCAGTGCACAGTATTCACAAATAAAAGTGATGCATTTTCTTCGTCCAAGTGGCTTGGACAGTATACTGATGGTTGTAACGACTGATGACTAATAGAGTTAACATTCAAAAGGTGAATTAACAAAATGGTAAATGAGCAACATCTTTTAAGTGTCAGATTTGTTTCTTCACTGGATTGAATGCAACTTTCTAGACAGTACACTAAGCATGTTACTGAGATTTAAACACTCACAAAATCACACATAGACAGACACACCCACACTCCCAAGAGCCTGTTGACATAAAAGAATTATTCAACTGCTTCGGTCATTTTGTTTTACACAATGTGGCATATGTTTATTATTTACATTACAGCGGCCTGTACAGTTACAGATGTCATATTGAAAACCCATGAAAAATGGTAAAATGGTGGCCACAGGTGAAAAGCAGCCCGAGTGAGAGTAAAACCATGTGTGTGTGTAGTAACACTTGCATTGGATCAGTGTACTTGTGCAACCAAACTTCAGATGATTCATCATCCCCGACACAGAGGCAGACAGGGACCGGAAGGCATCTGGTATGTATGTAAAATCCAACCACGGCAGACAAACAACTGAGGTTCTGCCCTGACAATGTTGTTCACTTGCGAAGAGTCAGCCATAGTCCACTGTTGGTCCCTTTTCCTTTGGGCTCGGGACCTTTGTTTTTTTTTTTTTTTTATAGACACAAACACCTCTGCTGGGTAACTGTTCCTGAGTAATGCTTTCATGTACACAGACATTTTTATAATATATTTTTTCCTTTTTTTACGAAAAAATAAATCTTAGTCCATACCAGTTCTTTCTCTGTCATTTACATGGAGTCGAACTGACATTCCAGCTTATCTACTTGCGATGAGAATCAAAAGTGAAAAAATAAGTATCTTTCCTTTTAACAAAATACCTCTTGTTGTCCTCTTCGGTGGACATTCCTTCATTACTTTCAGCCTGGCTGAACTCATCCTGGGTTCTGTAAATGTAGTGTCTTTTTTTTAGGATATACCTGTGTGTGGACATACACATTTTCTTTCGACAGTGACACCAACAAAACAAACAGCTGAGGGAGAACCCGCGATCAGCTTGTGCGAGTGTTCTGACCCACGCAAAGAAATGACAACCATGCCGAGGAGCTCTTCTCAAATGCACCGCTCGCTGCCCTCCTGACTTTATTTACAGCAGTATTTCAAACGATCTTGATATCAAGGGCTGACATCTGAAGCCAAAGGCAACTAAAATACTCCTCCTGTGTTTGATACAAAAACAAAACAAGGAAAGCAAAATAAAAAAAAAATAAAAGAAAAAAGAAAACGAGCAATCGGTGCGATTGGCAGATCAGAGATTCAGAGGATGATTAGTAGGATTTTGTTGGATTAGAAAAAATAAAGATTAGAGACAAACGTAAAAACATCTCTACAAACAGCAATAACCTCTTTTTTTTGAATGACAACATATCACTATGTACAAAAACATCAATAATATATTTATATATACTTTTCATCTTCTATCCCCACTAATATATAACAAAGCAGCAACTATTGGTCAATCTGAGGAACCCCTGTCAAATGTTTTGAAAACAGTTTAAATATCCTTCAGCTGATACAAGAGGAAAAAAAAGAAAACCAAAAGAAAACAAAATGTAAATAAGTTAAAGAGTAGTGTCCCCAAAAGGACAGATAACTGTTCATTCTCTGTGAAGGTTTGGAATACTGGGGGGAGGGGGGGCACGAAGAAGCCAGAGGAGGGGGGGGCGGTTCCCAGCGCTCTCATCCGCACTGCTCCCTTAGCGAAGAGTTTTGTTCGTGGATGGGCAGAGCAGGGCCATCCTCCCACAGTTCCCAAAAGCTTATGGTTTGTTTGTCACTGACACCTCGAAGACACACACACACACACACACACCTTTACTGTAAGTTCATAGGCCACCGATACGTTAAGGCCACTTCAGCTCCTGGAGAGGAATCCAGCGAGGGAGGGGGTTGTACTGGGTGTGTGTGGGTGTGTTTGTGAGTGAGTGTGAGGGCGAGGGGAGTGAAGGGTGGAGGGGATGCCATGGAGGGCAGTCTGTTTAAGGTTGTGTAGTTAAGCAGCCTTTTTGGTTTAGTCAAAATGAGGTTCATTTCACAGTTTGTTCCATTTGACCAGTCCTGGAAACTTGGCAATAATTTTATAAAAAAAATAAAAAAAATTAATAAAATACAGTCAGGTGAGAAGCGAAAATGTTTTTTTTTTTTTTTTTTTTTAGCTAAAATACAAAAGCGGGCTGACAAACGCTCTGCTGACATACTGCGCCAGCAGAGAAAATAGAAGAGGTGGAAAAAAAAAAGTCCTGAGATCATCTGATTTTTTCTTAAGGGCCACTGTAGAGCATGATAAAAGGAAAATCTATGAAATAAGAAAACAAAATCAAAAAAAAAAAAAAAAAAACAAACATAATATATATAGAAGCTGAGTATTTCTGTGTGTTGGGGTAAGTGGGGTAAGTGTGAGATGGGGTGCTGGGGAACGGGATGAGGAGGGGGAGTAGGATTCATTAGGAGGGGCTGGAGCGTGGCAGGGATAGTATGCGTCCGTTCTTTTTGCCGCCGTTCATGTGCGTGTAGGGCACGTGCTCCTCGTAGCTGCCCCGCAGGCCCACCGACGAACCCTCGTCGCCGGCCAGGCTGGCCTCGCGCTGCGAGTACGATGACGGGTCCAGCGGGATGCTCTCCATGTTCTCCAGGTCCATGTCGAAGTCCTCCGTCTCCGGCGGCTTGTTCTCCTCGCTGTAGTAGAAGGACACCTCCTGGAAGGAAGGGTGAAGGTCCTCCCGGATCATCTCGATGATCTCCTGGAAGGGCGGCCGCATCTTCGGATTGTAGTGCCAGGACATCTGCATCAGGCTATGCCTGTGTGGGGCGGACAGGAGGGAGGGGTGAGTTAGCTGGAGGACCATGACACTCGGACACTTACAGATGAAGCTGCAAACTGGTTGATCTGTCGTCCAATGTATATACAGAACATTAGGCATAGGCACTGCTCCTACAATTTCAGGCTTTGCTCAGGCTGCCATCTCAAAAAACTTTAAAATATTGAGTTGGGAACAAAGATATACATCTGAAAAATGTAATGGATTCAATGTAGACATAAAACATTCAGCGCAGTGCAACAGTCGGACAGTCACTTGCGGTGTAACATTTCTCCAAAACTGCGCCCTCTGCTGGGAAACTTACAGGCGGTCTGGACAGTTCTCTGGCCGGTCCAGGTATCCCCCCTCCATGACGAACTTGAGGACCTGCTCGTTTGACAGGCCCTGGTACGGCTGCTCCGCCAGGGTGCTGATCTCCCACAGCACCACACCGAACGACCTGGGGGCAGGGAAGAACAACCAGCACGAGTGAAGACACACTTGCCTGTGCACATACACACACATATACAAACTACAGTGATTTGCTACTGTGTGTTCATGCCTTTGTGTGTGTGTGTGTGTGTGTGTGTGTGTGTGTCAGCTCACCAGCAATCTGAGTGGGCGGTAAAGACCCCGTCTTTAAGTGATTCAGGAGCCATCCACCTCACAGGCAGCAGGCCCTTCCCTCCCTTTCTGTAGTAGTCCGTCTCATAGATGTCCCTCGTCATGCCAAAGTCTGGGGGCACGAAGCAGATTGCAGGAGTCAGATCAAGTCAGATCGTAAGTCAGATGAAGTCTTATAAAAAGAGTGAAGTCTCAACAAATTCTCTTTGATTGTTTTTCAATATGAATGTGTATTTTGCTTGAGACTCTGCCCATGGAACTTTTCTCAATATTGGTTAAGTTGGCATGGAATGACCCATGTATATTACACATAGCTTTTTGTCTTTACAAACACTGATGTCACAAGGCTACCACAGTGTGATGTGCCAGCCATCCAGCATTACCTCCTATTTTAACAGTCAGGTCCTCGGCCACCATGCAGTTGCGGGCGGCCAGGTCTCTGTGCACAAACTTCTTGGCGTTGAGGTAAGCCATGCCGTCCGCAATCTCAGCCGCCATCTGTATCATCTCCTTCAGGGTGGGGGGAGGTCGCCCGGGGTTGTTCTAATAGGCACGCACGCACACACACACACACACACACACACACACACACACACACACACACACACACACATTTAAATGAAATGTAATTTAAAGCCACTATACAAATCATTAAGGTTGACAATGGAGCCAAAAGAAAAATCAGGTGAGTGTACCTCTGCGTCTGGGCGCAGGGAGCGCAGGTAGCTCTTCAGATCGCCGTGGGTCATCAACTCCATGACAACCAGAGTAGGCTGCCCCTTGGACACCACACCCAGGAGCCTCACCTAGAAGGGGTGCACAAAGGGGGTGAACTCCATGACACAACCCTGTGACACTAACATCTTGCTCTCTGCAGGCAAGTACAGACTGTGGTAGGCATTGGTTAACTCCTGCTCCTGTTGGTGCTACGCTGCATGTGTGTCTAAATAAATCCACTGGCTTAGGAATTTAGAGTTGACCTTTACAGCATTGGCTGTTGTCTGCTGGAGATATACCCTACTACACATTGGTTTGGGCAGGTTACAATTTGGCTTTCTAAATGACTGGTATGGACAAGCCTATACCTAACTACTCAGACCAAAGTCCCTTCAGCCAGACTCCTCCGCCCAGACCAAAGGCCCTTCAAACAGTCACAGACTTCCCGTTACCAGCCCCGGCAGATGGGCTTCCCTGGGAGATGTGGTTCTGCCTGAGGTTTCTTCCTAGAAAAACAGGGAGTTTTACTCACTGATTCCTGAGGTTTCTTCCTGAATTCACGCAAATCAAACAAACAGGGAGTTTTTCCTCACCCGTTGCTCCCTGGGGACACTAACAACCGACTGCGCCTAAATGAACTTTCCTCGTCTAGTGCCACTGGTCTGCAAAGACTGCCGACCTATGTTCACATAAGAGCCCACATTAACAGGGCGTTGCATAGCTCTAGCGCCACTGGACTACAAAGATTGCTGACTAGGGCCTACAAGGACTGCCTACCTGTGTTCATGCAAGTGTCAGTCTGCTACTGTATTTATCTGCTCCGACACCACTGAACCGCAAGAAATGTTGTCTTATAACAACCCTGCTAAACTGTAAAGCACTTTGAGCTGCATTTTGCATGTATGAACTGTGCTATACAAGTTTATTATTATCATTATTATTATTTACACGTTTTCACACAAACCCCAACCACGCAACATGATTCAGCAAAGAAAGCTTTGCATCTTCACTCATTATGATGGACAAATCGTGTTCGTTTTCATCCCAGAATGTTGTAAAAATGGACCCGACCCTTAAAATCTTACTACTTTAAATCCAATTTATTTTCTAATCTCCCAGAAGCAATCCTTCCAGCAGCAATCTGTAAAGCTTAATTAAGCATTTATAAAAGCACTATAAAAAGCCATGTATTATTATTATTATTATAATCATCATCATGCGACCCCAATGCCCTACTCCATGCAAAAGGCCTTACAGTGCCCCTACAACCCCCCTCGGTGACGTACCACGTGGTGGCAGCTGAAAGCCTTCATAACGGAGGCCTCGTTCAGGAACTCGATCCTCTCCCTTAGGCTGGCCGACTCGTTGACCGTCTTTACAGCTACGCGCGTCTGGGACTCGCCCTTGACAATGTCCTTGGCGATGCCCTCGTACACCATGCCGAAGGAGCCCTGGCCCAACTCGCGCAGGAGGGTGATTTTGTCACGGGGAACCTCCCAGTCATCTGGCTCGTACACTTCAAACACACACGCACACACACACAGGTACACAGGTACACACACACGCAGGTACAGGCCTGGGTTAACATCACTCAGTACCATCTTTTAGTCTTAGAAAGCAACATTACATGTACATGATTCAGTGTGTAGGTAATCACACATTATTTAGTGCTGTCGTCCAGATTAGCATGCTTCAATACTGCCCTTCATTCATGGGTAAAAATGCTACATCTTCATTATGCAGTGTGTAGATCACCATAAATTATCCATATCAACGCCTTAAAGTGCTATGCAATCTATTTTTGGATAACAGTATGCTGTACAGAAAGCTACTGTCTATATCAGAATGCATTGTTTGATTCCCAGAGGTACTGTTAAGACACCACATTCTTTTAACCAAATAGCCAATTAGGCACAGAGGGAGGTATTTGGCTCCTTTTATGCTTTTGGGGTCACATCCATAGAAAGATGGGAGTGTATGTGTGAATGTGTGTGTGTATATGTGTGCCGTTGTAAAAAAGACAGGGGAGGCTATATTTCAACTGATGAGACTTTGTAGCATCTTTAGTTACTCTGATACTGCAACGTGCGACAAGGCATGAATGGCTGACTGGTGTAAGGTGAGGAAGTGGGTCACCTTCATCCGGGCTGAGATACTCTGGGTTGGGCGATGTGTACAGGCGTCCGGTGGGTCCCTCCGTTTGCCTGTTGGGTGGGGACACACAGTATCCATCCCATCATTCACATAGCAGCAGCATAGCCATCACAGTCAACAAGGTAACGAACAAATAAATGAACAAACATGAAAGTGAAACGAGCGTGACTTACTTCTTCTTGAAAACGACAAAGCCGACGCACACCACCACCACGAGCAGGCAGATGCAGATGACGGGCCCGATGACGATCTTCAGCATACTGGTCGGGTCCACTCCTGTCAGAAATCACACACACACACACACACGCATAGTCAAAACACTGTAACCACGTCCACTGGGTCATGCAATCAACACCATCATCCGTCCATCTGGACTGATACTCAAATGGTAATATTTTTCATCTCTCGTCTGAGAGGCTGAATCTCTATGACAAGTTATGCTCTCTCTCTCCTTGGAGTCATAAACGCTTTCAGTTTCTCATCTGATGTCACTGGAACAAAAACTTGGTAATGAGTTTAAGGTCAAATTGTTTACGCCATCATTTATGTGTCGTGTCAAAATCCTCAATAAACTAAAGTCTGAATAACTGTTTGAGAACTCAGGTGTTTTAGGGTCGGGTGACAGGTGCTGTACTGCCCTCCTGTGGAAGACTGAGGAAGAGCACCAAACTGCACTCTGAGGTGCGTCACTTTGTCTCACAGTTGTGTTATTGAGGCCAAAAGCCTTCTTAGCCACAGGTTACATGTGACCAGTAAACTTTATTCACAAGTAGAAATGATGGATATTAACAAAATCAATAAAATTTGTTTAATCACTAAACTCACTATGACTTCCTGGACAGTTTACTCTACATATTTCTACGATTAAAAAAGGGTGAGATGACAAAGAAAAAGTCAGAAAAGTAAATAATGCTTTAGTCAAGTTGTGAGTGGGTTCAGGAAGACATTACTGCCTAGTGAGTATCAAAATTTAGACAGACTGTGCCCTATTGACGTCTCTCTGCCCCTGTTAAATCAGAGATCTCCCCCATGTACAGACAGGATGTGAAGATAAGACTTACGGTCTTGCACATAGAAGTGTGTGGGCTCAGTCCAGGAGCCGTTGCCTGCGAGGGAGGTGCCGCGGATGCGCACCGTATAATTCCCAGAATGCACCACGCGGAGTTTGCAGCCGCCGTCCATCTCGTAGCTCTGTCTGGACACGCAAAGCAGCAGCTCCTGCACGAGCACACAGCTGTTACAACTCTACAGAAAGCACAGCACAGCTGCACAGGATAGCAGTGCATCTTCATAACCCTCAAACATTCATAATAATAATAAAACAAACATCAAAACAAAACAAAGGAAAGTATTCCAGAGGTCACAAACCAGCCATTCTCAGCTCACTTGGAGTTTTATAACTTATTCTGTGTATCAGATGAAACTTATACAAGATGTTGCCCTTAGCTGTTTTGTGATCGTTCAAAAAATAAAAAAACAAAAACAAAAAACAAAAGCATCAACACAAAATAACATCAGCAACATCACCATCATCATTATTGATGTTTCTTAATGTCCAACCTATTCATTAAAAGCCTCTAGCCTTTTTTTTCCCCAAACAATGACTCCCACTTTGTCTGTGTGTACTCATTTCTATGGCAACGAGAACAAAAAAACACTTCCAATGTTCTGAGACCAAGGAACCCTGCAGTGAGGATTGCTTACAGCGACACTGATTAATCAAGTGGTGAACATTTCTGACACACACGCAACAAACAGGACAACAGCCAGCACATTCCCCCCCTCTAGTTATGAGGCACACAGCATTATGGGTAAAAACATGGTCAAGGAATGCCAAAGTCTATCCTTTACAAGCTGTTCTAATGACAAGTAGCCATTTCATTCTGAGATTGCAAAAAACAAATGGCAGAATGTGTGTTACATATGTGTACAACAGTACATGTGTGTGAAGCTTGCGGGGGCGTTTTATATACCTCTGTGTCTCCTAGTCTCTTGTAGCTGACGTCGTAGAGGATGATCATGCCGTTGGGGTCTTTGGGCTCCATCCACTTGATGTGTGCCACGTAGTCAGACACCTCAAAAGTGATGGGCCCTGGGATGTCATCGGCTCGATCTGTTCAGCGAGGGGTTTTGGTCGCGAGTGGGGGCATTAGAATAAAACAAAGGAAATTCAAAATGAAAACATTAAACGAATACGATGACTCAGAGGAACATGGTGACCATGGATTGCATCCATTAGAGTGTCTATTTTCCACGGCTTTTCATTGATTGATGTGTTGACAGTGCCTTAGTTGACCTCCCGACTGAGCTTTGGATTACACAGTGGGTGATAAAAGCCTCATTTCCTGTTGTGATGCTTTTTATGTTTCTTTTAACGAACTCCTGTCACGTCCTTGGGTGCCATTTTAAAAAATAAAAACACTGCAAAACAACAGGCTTTTTTAGGAGATCGGGGGAATGGGTCATTTGATTGACAATAACAAGGGTCCCCTTCATGTGTGTGTTTATTAGGGCAACAAGCAGATGTAGTGTGTCTGCGTGCATATGTATGCATTCATACATGCGTATTTATGTGTATGCATCAGGGGGGGAAATTAACTTAAAGTGGGAACCTTTACAAGCCACTGACAAATAAATGTTATAATTCATCAGCCACTCAGCAGTTAATCATTATTATCTGTCTGAAATCTACCAGCCACTTTCATATTTTAGAAGCCTTTGGCCCAGTGTGCATTCATATGTTTGTATTTGTGTCTGAGTGAGCTTGTATTTGCTTGTGTTTGAGACATAAAGTATAAGCGAAGGAGGTATAAATAACTTGGACACAGCACAGCAGCACGGGAGTGTGTATGTGTGTGTGTGTAGATGTCATTGTGTGTGTGTGCGTGCGCGTGTCTGTCACACAGGCATACCCTCGGGCATGGTGCGGGCGCTGACGTAGGCAGCCATGCTGCACCGAGTGGGGTCGGTCTCGTGGTTGCAGGCATGGATCTCGATCTGGTAGCTGGTGAAGTGACGCAGGTTGGAGATGACGGTGGACTCCTTGTTCATGACCTTGAGCTCCAGCTTATTAGGCTCAGCTTCCTCCTCGGGGCTGTGCGTGGGCACTGCGGGGCTTAGGACACTCGACGGGGTCGTCACCACTAGCGTGCGGTTGGCCACGCTACCCAGCGAGCGACGCTGGCGAGACGGCCTGCAAGCAGGGCGGGAGGGGAGGAGGAGGAGTGCAGAGTGGGAGGAAGAGCATTAATAAAATGCAAAAAAATATAATTGACACACGCTTTTTTCTCTCCGTCACCTCTCTGTGCCTAAGTTAATTTAATTTAAAGAAAAGTGAATGTAATAAAAAGCAAGGCAATGGGAGGGGAAAAAAACAGCAGTTTATCTGAGTTGTTGAGGACAAGAGAAATCCAAAGAACTAGGGGAGGGGTTATGGTTCAGTGCAAAGATGTTTGGCTTAAACTTTGTGGCCAGTGAGCAGGACACCAGATTGTTATGAGTTTGAGGGGGTCTGTCATCACTGCACCCCTGGAGCTAGGCATTTAACCTCACATCGCTCTGCCGCTGTGGGCGGTTCATTTGCAGTCGCTCTGGATAACAGCTAAATGCAATGTGAAAAATGTAAGAGGGGGCATACAATGAACTACAGCTGAATGCGCTTTCAGACAGCAGTACATGTTAGGGAGGCGATGGATGACACAAAGAGAACATGACCAGGGATGAAAATACTAATGGTGTTGAAGTCCCAAAAGAGGATAACGAAGTCAACACCAGGACAAGGACAGGAAGATAGTAATAAGGTCTAAATGTCAAACGTCTGGTGTCTCCTTCTGCATCATGTTAGATGTTATAAACAGTAGCAGTTGTTTAATGGACCCGAAAGCATGACCTATCACTTTTGCCACCTCAACTTTCAATAACTTCTATTACTCTTCAAACTTGAAATAATTTTTAATAAAGGGCAGTCAGCATGACTACAACTGAGCTGAAAACATCAAAACACTCAAAACATCACATTTGTGATGTTTACATTTCACCACCAGGTGGCAGAACATGCACACCATATAGGTTTGTGTGAACTTATCCTGGCACGCATATTGACCTATTGACATTACATAGAACAGATGAGAGATGGGTAAATGTTTTTCAGCAAGTTTTGTTTGAGGGATGCAAAACATAGTAAGTGCTTGGGCTAGCTACCAGTGTGTTTCCAGGCAGTCCAGACCAGAGGCTTTTTTTAGGCCAAAATAACATCACCAGGGACGCCTCCAATGTGGAGGATTTGAGCTACCCTCCCTCTTGACTCCCCTCCAACCCCCGCCAACAGAATGTCTCTGTGTTTACTTGAAATCCCCCCCCCCCCTTTTTTGTTGGTAAAGAAGATCCTTTATTTTTTGTGGTGGGTAAAATGTACCTAAGGCAATGTAGAGGACACCACCACAACATCAGTCAGGACAATTCAAGATCCCCATACAGCTCTATTGAACTGAACAACGCAACTGACTACGCCCTGCATTTCATCTCAGCAGTTTGAGTACTGCCACTGTGGGCTGCGAGATGTTTGGCACCGGTCCTTCTCCGGGCCTGCGGCCCGAAGTGCCCTCCATCGTCTCCGAGGGCGCAGAGTAGACGCTGACAGCATTTCCGGCAGGTGCAGCGGAGCGGTTATGGCTGCGTAAAGGTAGGGGAGGTAACGGGGAGGAGGTGGCGACAGAAGAGGAAAGCCATGTTCCTCACAACGCAGCACCTGTTCTTGAGTGGGCCACTGAATGCCACAGACATGGTGCAAGAAAAACATACACACACACAAACACACACACACAAACACACACACACACACAAACACACACACAAACACACACACACACACACACACACAAACACCTCCCAAGGCTACAAACATACACAATCAGAGGTCCAAGGCCAGGCTGTGAGAACCTTGAACATGCAGATCTGACACACTGTACCAATATCAAAGCTGCCCTCATGTTGCTGACCCAAAACCCCCAGATGACACGTACACAAACACACACACAACCCAAACTCAACATGCCTACACTGATGAAAACTCGTGAATGAAAACACAGCACTTCTAGTGTAGTCATAGCCTGGTAAACCAGCCCCTCCTACTTCATTTCATTTTGTACAGAGGGTCTGGAGTGCCATGACAAACGATGTCTTCCTGGAGGTGTGGACTCTGCTGAAGTTTAAAAAAAAGTGCCTCTGCCTTTACCCAATCGCTAACGCCTGGTCATCATCTATGCAATTAGCCTACCTACGCACTACAATTCAAATGTAGCACACAAAGTCAACATCATGGTTCACGAACACTCCCTCTGTTCACTGCTCAGACCGCTTAATGCTCTTCAACAGATTCCGCTCCAGACCCTCTGTACAAAATGAAATGAAGTTCGAGGAGCGGGTTTACCAGGCTAGTGTAGTGGAAGACAAAGACTAAACTAATACCATGCAGTAACTGAGCTGAACTAAGCTGATGATGGCCAGAGAGTGCAAGCCACTGTCCAACTAACTGTCCCGGCATGCTCTTTTATGTGCTTCGGGGCAGTGCGTATGGTGCACCCTGGTAAACATGTATGCTGCCCTAGAAAGGGACAAGACCTTCACCAGTGTGAAATAGAGAAATATTACTTTAAAAATCTTCCACTTACATGTGTTTGTAACGTTATGACAAATACATCTTATTTTTCCCAAAAAAAAAAAAAAAAAGAAAACAATAAAATTGACTCAAGATATTTGGCACGATAAAATTGATGGTTTCAGGTTCAGAAAACTGAACTGAACTGATGGTTCAGAAAACTGAAGTTAGTCTTTTGCCTTCACACAGCAGTATGATATGGTATTCGTATCTTGTAAATGTATTATTGTTCTAGTGTACAGAAATATGTGCGTGTGTATGTGCATGTTACACAGTAAGCTTATGTGTGTGGACGTATGTCTATATGCTTATCTTTGCTCTTGATGGATTCTACGTGTCGCAAAGAGTGTGGGTGAGCGAGCAAGCCTGTGCCTGGCACCTGTGTCGCTGTCCTTGCGGCTGTCCGTACCTGAGGGTGAAGACCTCATTGTGGAGGTAGTTCTCGAAGGTCTTGCGGTACTCAGACTCCTCGGCCTCCTTCTTGAGCTGCTTCTCCGTCTTGGGGCAGGCGCAGCAGCGGCCGCTCTGGCTCTGCTCCTCCGTCTGGTTCCGCTTCTGCTCCTCCTCGTTCTCCACCGCTGTCGAGACGCGCGATGGCGCCTTCATGCCTGCGAAGGCGAGAGAGAGAACACAGAAAACACAGGAGAGAGAAAGAGAGAGACAGAAAGAGAAAGAGGGCCAGGGAAAGAGAAAGAGAAAAAGATAAGAGAGACAGAGAGAGAGAGACAGACACAGAGGCAGACACAGAGACATGTAGAGATTAGCGTTAGTTGCTTTTCAGAGCCACAGTCTGCAAACTGCACCAGTCAGCATTACTTAAGGCTAATTTAGAGTACTACATCCATCTGTGCTGCGAACTACGCCAACACTCCTACGCCGACACTCAAACTCCAACATGTCCCCTTCAAAGTTCTGCAATGGATGTGTGCGCTTCTGTCTCTGTGCTCTATGCCGGGAGTTTAGTGTTATCACAATACTAGTTTCTCCTGAGCTGTGGTACATTTAAACATTCATGATAATACAGCTCGGCCACCAACATCAGTTTAATTGAAAGAGTTTTAGGACCTCTCCACCGTGTTTGTGACTGGCACCGTGTAAACGACCTTATTTGCTTTAACTACAAGGGCTGAGGTGGGTAATGGTATTGTTGCTTAAAATGGTAAACTCTATAGCTGCAGTCCCCATGCCAAGCAAGTAGGCTCACCCCATGGTTCTCTACGCTGACAGTTTGCAATAATGGTTTCACCTGAGTTGTGACAGGCCTACACTTAAACGTTCATAATATGAAAGCACTCTCATAATATTAAACTTGGCCACCAATGCCAGTTTAGTTTAAAACACTTTCTGGTAGCAGCTGCTGAAGTGGGTTAACATTACTTCAACTGTAGTCTTGATGCTAAGCTACTAGGCCAACGTTAGACAGTTGGCTAACAGCACATAAATCAAACAAGATGCTATGAATAGTTACAGTGATAAAATAATCTGAGAGTAAAGTGTTATTTTTCTGCCTGATTTTTAAAAATTCAAGTGAAAAAGTGGCAAACCGTAAGCCATAAGATAGCTTTCCACCAACATCCTTATTTTCTTTAAAACTGGAACAGCGACACACAGGAAGTAACGCAATCCAGCTAGCCAATAACAGCCCATGGCTATAATTTTTGGGAAGTGGACAGCAAGTCACAGCGAAGGGTCAAAATGGCATCTGCGCTGATGCTGTACTCTCCTAGCCTATTTTCACCTTTAATGTCATAGTGATGTCACCTTTTCCCTCAACCCCATAATACCACATGGGTGTACATAGGTGCGTGCATGTGTATGCATGTGGGAGTGTGTGTGCAGTGTGCACTTGGCTCACCTTTTTGGCAGTAGTCCACCTTGAAGAGTGCACTGGCCTCTGGCAGCTGCTGGTAGTACACCAGGTAGTGGGTGATGTTGCCATTGAGGTCGTTGGGGGGCCTCCACTTCAGGATGATCTGAGATGATGAGTTAGACGAGGAGATGGGATCCAGTGGCACAGAGGGCTCTGTTGGGCACACGCGCGTGCACACGCGCACGCGCACACACACACACACACGCGCGCACACACACACACACACACACACACACACACACACACACACACACACACACACACACACACACACACACACACACACACACACACACACACACACACACACACACACACACACACACACCAGGAAACACACACACCGCAACACACAGACACAGACAAACACACCACAAGACACACGAGACAAGAGACAAAGGGAAAGAAACCATCAGATCCATTGAAGAATGACAACAGGGAACCTGTCAGCCATTGTTTCACCCTGCAATTAAACCCAAGGGCAGGAAGTGGTGACAGCGGCGGGACAGACAAGTTGGGCAACATTGCTGAGCACTGCGCTGGATGATGAGATGCTGCACTGGGAACCATGGTGACGAGGGCTCTGCCCCAGACAGGCAGCAGTCACCTGGCACTGAACTTGCTCCGTCAACACCCCCTTCCCCCTCGTCTGCCTACTGTACCTAACCTTTCTGGCTAGCCTGGTGCTGGAGCCGACAGAGGGCATGAGAAGAGCCCTGCCCCGCCTTTATGGGCGCCATGGGTTTGACGCACTTTCCATACCAGCTGCTGGAAGAACACTTCTGACACTGACACACACACACACACTCATATGCCACGCACACACGCACACACACACACACACACATACACTCATGCATGCACACAGACATACATACACACACACATTCATGCACACACACACACACAGTACAGTACAAGCTATGTCTTACGGTTTATCAGCAGGCGAAGACAATACAAGAGCACTTAACAGCCAGGCAGGCAGCGACCCAGTATTACAGAAACCAAAACACCAAACAAACATGCACACACACGTACACACACCCACACACACGCACGCACACACACAGTCTCGGGTCAAACGTCTGAGGGCACAATCTGATTTTATCGCAGCACGCTTTGACGCGGAGCCAGGCCGCGCGAGGCGGTGACCTACTTCACCTAACCGCTGACCTTATTCTCCGCACTCATGCCTGGCACTTCCTGTGGTGTACCACACGCAGCCTACCAGCCGGCGCGCACAGCAGGTAAACATGGAACCGGCAATCACGAGAGACGCTCATAACACCAAACAAAACAAAACAGAGCACAAGCAGTGTTCGCACACTCTCTCTTTCTCTCTCTCTCTCTCACTCACACACACACACACACACACACACACACACACACACACACACACACACACACACACAGACATACTAGCAATAAGACACGATTCCTTTCTCAGCTTGCTGAGCATGCTGTTGCATGTTGTTCTCACACAGCGCCTCGAAGACGAATTCTGTCAGAAACTTCTGAGTTAAATCAATATTTTTCGCCCCTTCCCTAAGTCTTATGCACGTGCGCCAAAAGGATCAGATGCTGTTGAAAAAGCACTTTTGCACAAACGAGCGTAGAGTCATGGCACAGAGTAAGAGGGGAGACACACCCCTGCGCACACCCCTCTTCTTTTACACAAGACACTAAAGTCTCTTTTCCACTGCCTAGTACCAGCTCAACTAATCTCGGCTCAACTTGTTTTTTTTAACTTTTCGACTGCCAAAAAATGGTATATGGTACCTGGTAAACGGTACTACTTTTGGTATCACTTCTGTCGAGGTTCCAAGCTTGTTGAAGCGATACTAAACGATGACGTTGCGTCATGTTGCCACTGACAACAAGCCCGGCAATTTTAAATACCTCGGCCAGCTTAGCTCAAGTTACTTGTCGTTACAAAATTAGGCTATATATTGAAATGTCAGACCGCAAATCTATACCGTGGTCAGTGGAAGAGGTTTCCATCTTATTATCTATAATCGGGGAGGATAAAATACAGCGGGAGTTAGACAGGGCAACAAGAAATGAGAGGGTATATATCAGGAGGCGTTAATGACACCAGTGTAGTTTATCGCAGCGTTGCTATAGCACCCAGATGCATTAACGGATGCTTTTTATGCCAGCCGGTACTAAAATCGAGTTGAGCCGAGATAAGTTGAGCTAGTACTAGATAGACACTATGGCTAAAAGTAAAGGTGAATATATATTTTCAATCGTTCATGCATTCGTGCATTCTGAGGAGGACCGGTGGCAAACGTTTTACCACATGTGCGCTACAGCCATTTACTAACCCAGCTGATAGTAATTAGCACCAACCCTTAAACCAGGGGGATCAGTTAATTAGCGAAATTATGTCTTTAGATGCACTAGTAGACCTTAAATTTTCCACCACTGCTAAGAAAAGGCACACTTACTGGTGGCGTTGGTGCGAATGTAGATGATTTCACTCTTGGCACCGTGGACCTGGTGCTCGTCCGAGGCGGACAGCTGGGTCTTGACCATGATGGCGTACTGGGTCCAGGGCTTCAGCATCTTGATCAGGTAGCCAGGGTCAGCCTGCTCCTTGCCGTCCGTGGCGCGGGGCGGGGGGTCGACGTCGGCAATCACCCAGCTGTTGGAGCCGCAGGCGTCCTGCCCGTCAAACTCAGTCACGTTGGCATAGGGCCTGGGAATGGGGACAGCAAGACAAGCAACATAATGACATCATCATACAAACTAATTTGGGGGAGTGA
>CM050221.1:34120000-34132500 GCA_027475355.1 Coilia nasus
TCAGTCACTGATATATACACACACTAGACACACACACAGGAGGGATGTTCAGTCACTGATATATACACACACTAGACACACACACAGGAGGGATGTTCAGTCACTGATATATACACACACTAGACACACACACAGGAGGGATGTTCAGTCACTGATATATACACACACTAGACACACACACAGGAGGGATGTTCAGTCACTGATATATACACACACTAGACACACACACAGGAGGGATGTTCAGTCACTGATATATACACACACTAGACACACACACAGGAGGGATGTTCAGTCACTGATATATACACACACTAGACACACACACAGGAGGGATGTTCAGTCACTGATATATACACACACTAGACACACACACAGGAGGGATGTTCAGTCACTGATATATATATATACACACACACACATATATACACACTAGACACACACAGAGAGGACATTTTATAAAATCTGACAGATATACACTCACACACACACAGAAATGCACCAACCACACCACACAGATGAACACACAATAACTAACAGACTTAAAGTCAATCACACACAAACGCACGGCCGCGTGCAGGTACGCATGCAGACGTACAGGCATGCAGACAAATACATTCTTAATATAACACAAACAAAATGTACAAAGACAAAATACAGATAAAGATGCTTGTGTACGTACGTACACGCACACACAATAACAGACAGACACACACACCCCAGGACATCACAAAGTCTGAGACAATGTCCATTTCCAGAGCGAAGGAGTGTTTCTATTTGTGGCAACGCCTCCAAAGGATCTGTGGAATGAAACAATAATAACTGATTGTTCTGTCAAGGGCGGACAACCCCGTTGGGTAAAGTGTCAAGGGTCTGTTCCTGCATCCGCAGCAGCCGAGGCGGAGGGGAGATGACCTTGTCAAGGCAAGGCGTGGGGTGAGTGGCATGGAGAGATGGGGAGAAAGTGTGTGTGGGAGAGTTTAAGTGAGTGTGTTTGTGTGTGAGTTTGTGTGTTTGTGTGTGTGTGTGGGGGGTTGCTTCCAAGGATAACCGGGACATTCTTCTCTCAGACGAGCCGTAAACAGAAACTTAATCACCAATTGTGTTTGCGCTTGAGCAGCACTTCACTGAGTCATGCAACACCCCCCCCCCCCCCCCCCCAACACACACACACACACGCCCCAACACCACCCCCCGTCCACTCCTCTTGCTCCAACCCATCCCTACCCCACCACATCGTCACCACTGCTACTTTCGTGCGAGCCGCTTCCTCCACCTGTGACATGACACGCTGAGGCACATTCTTGTGACACTCGCGTCTGCATCTGACAAACACACTCATATCTAGTGTCTGAACTGGCGACAGCACTGCTTGTCACCCCCCCCCCCCCTGGTGGCCCTATGGGTGACAATGTGACAGGCACCTGTATTGCCCTATAAAGCCAAAAGGCAGTAACTGCATATTTAGCTTAGACTGGAAATGGACTTTATAACACCTTCTTTGTCTTCTGACTGAATGTCTTGCTTCCTCCTGTTGAGAAAGTACATAAAAGCATCACCACTATTATACCTATAACATGCTGGACTGGGCACTATGACAACCTTAAAGGGATTTTTCTCAGTGTCTATGTTCGTGCAGTTACTGCACTTTGCATGGGCAGTGTAGTCTTCTTCAGTAGTTTCACTGCATGTCCTACTACCCAGTATGTTTATGCATGTGACAAATAAATATCTATGTATCCTTTTATCCTGCCCCTGCCCCCCCCCCCCCTTTGGTGACAAACAAACAAACAACCCAATCACTCCCAATCACAAGAAATACCTGTGAACTTCCAGCAAAAAGGGCCTTTACCAGGGGAAAGGGGGAGCATACTGTTGGAGTGAGTCATGTATTCCAGCGTAAAGCACATCTGGTGCGTTGAGGTGATTGAGCGAACCATGTTTTGCACCTGAGTCTGCAGCACTGGCACGCAGTGTGTGTGTGTGTTGTGCGAGTGTGAGTGCAAATGTGAGTGTGAGTGCAAGCGTGTTTGTGTGTGTGTGTGTAAGAGAGCAGCTTGTGGTGGGGGGCAGGATGCTAGGATGCTTTGCCAACTGGGAGATAGCTGCAGCTGCCCGCTCAGGGCGGACGCAGACAGACATGATGAGAGGAGGAGGAGGAGGAGGAGGAGGAGGAGGAGGAGGAAGACTGGCCTTCAAGTCCAACCTCCTCAGAACCATGAGAGAAAAACATCAGCAACAATACAAACACTCAAGACAACACAGACCATCGCCAAAGTGCGACATTGGCCAAGTAAAACATGGTTTGTGGATCCACCTCGTGATTCAAATCCACTCCGCAATTGGTTGGGCTCTTCCTTGACTGGTGTTTCAGCCCTCTAACCAAATCTGATTATCAGGGGTTTTTCTGTCTTTTTTTTTTTTGGTCCTGAAAATGGATAAACATACAAAAAAAAAAAAAACAGATGGATCGCATCACTTGACCCACCCTTGCATGGGTAACCAAAAAAGACTTTAAGGCTAAATAAGGTTCAGAAGATGGCCATGGCAAGTGTGAGCGAAGTGGCGGAAGGAGGACACGGTGCTGCTGTTTTCCGCTACCGTGTCGATAACACGGAGCGGCGGGAGGCAAGCCAGAGGGAGGGAAGGTTAGGCGAAGGGTGAGCGCCGAGGAGGGGAGGAGGCAGGGAGCCAGTGGTATTTGGATTTTGGTGATCTCAGCCTTCTGATTGGTGCCGAGGGGAACCAGCCCAGGCAGAGACACGAGCCGCCTGGCCTCCGTTCTGGACGACGTCCGGCGAGGTGATTTGTGTGTCTGTGTGCTGTCTGGACTCCCAATGGCCCTTGTCCTCCCCCCTCTTTCTCTTTCTCTCTCTCTCTCTCTCCCCTTGTTCCATCTCTCTTTCTCCCTCTCTCCATTCCACCTCTCTTTCCTTCTCTCTCCATCACCATGTCTCTTCCAGCTAGTAGGGTCACAGAGGAGACAGGGAGTCCCAACAAGGGGTCAGTCTGGTGCAGTCAGTGAGGGCAGTTGCTCACACAGGCTGAAAAGACAGAGAGGAGAAGAGGAGGAGAGGAGGGGAGGAGCAGGAGGGGAGGAGGGGAGGAGCAGGAGCAGGAGGGGAGGAGCAGGAGGGGAGGAGAGGAGGGGAGGAGAGGAGGAGCAGGAGGGGAGGAGAGGAGGGGAGGGCTAGTGTTCTATCCTTCACTCCCACTTGTCTGCTGCTCATGCTGAACACTTGTTCCTTTCTCACGCCCAGCTGCTGCCTCTCCCTCTATCCTTCTCTCCCTCTCTCCTTCTCTATCTCTCCCTCTCTCCTACTCTTCTTCTCTTCCTCTCCCCTTCTCTCTGTCTGTCCTTCTCTCCCTCTCTCCTTCTCTCCCTCTCTCCTACTCTTCTTCTCTTCCTCTCCCCTTCTCTCTGTCTGTCCTTCTCTCCCTCTCTCCTTCTCTCCCTCTTTCCGTCTCTCCTTCTCTCCCCTTCTCTATCTCTCCCTCTCCCCTTCTCTATCTCTCCCTCTCCCCTTCCCCTTCTCTCTGTCTCTCCCTCTCTCGTTCTCTTCTTCTCTCCCTCTATCTCACTTTCACTCCTTCCACCCATCCCTACCCACACCCCCCCAGCCACCTCTCTAGAACCTTTTCGCACATCTTTTGCGCCTCTCTCCACCATCTTTTTTTTTTCCAACCTTGCTGAGTGAAAGTGGCGAACAGCATTTAGCACTGAAGGTCACAGTCTCAAGGCATGCGAGGGGCTGGATCAGTTATGCCAGGAGATGGGAGGGTTTCTTTCTCACCAAAGCAACAATACAAGCCTGTTTCCAAACAACGCTGAGCGAGTATCTATCAACAGAGACAGTGGAGCGAAACAGGGTTTGTTTGACCCTTGCACAAACAGTCAGGCAACGTCCTCATAACACCACTGTGCTGACCTCCTAATGGAGCTCTCTGCCTCTTTGGTGCTGCCTTCCTGGCGAAGAACACAGAGACAGGGCCCTGCACCGGGGGGAGCCAAGCCCCTCTGGGTGGTCTAGTGTGTGTGTGTGTGTGTGTGTGTGTGTGTGTGTGTGTGTGTGCGCGTTGAGTATAAACACCCGTAGATACTCACAAATGCACACAAACACACACACACAGAATAAAAAACAGTGTACACAAAAGGGTAATTTCCACTCAGGCAGATAGAGACCACTAACATCCAAGGAGACAATCAATCATATTTGCAAGACGTGACATGACATGTACTCTACACCATCCTACGGGTACACACACACACACACACACACACACACACACACACACACACTATGTTGTAGATTTCCAAGTAGGGAAAAACAAGGCAGTCCATAAGGTCACTGTTTGTGTGAGTGTTCGAGCACACGTGTATGTGTGTGTGTGTGTGTGTGTGTGTGTGTGTGTGTGTGTGTGTATAGGAGCACCAGTGAATGAAACCTGACCCCATCACAACAGCTTACGAGCGGATTCCCTTCCCTTTCTCCAGAAGCAGTGATGCACACACAAAGCAAAGCAGGGACACAAGCAAGCAAGGCGGCAGCAGGACAGGCATCCACCTCTGCGGCCCTCACAGCGAGATCAGGAAGGCAGGAGAGAGAGAAGGAGGGGAAGAGAGATAAAGGGAGAAAGAATGAGAGAAAAGGGAAGGGGGGGGGCAGAAGATTAAACATAGAGGAGGAGAGATGAGGGAGGGATGGAGCAGAGATATGATAAAAACAAAAAGAGACAAGAATGTGTCAACGTTGACAAGGAGACAGAGATGGAAAGAGAGAATGTAAAGGGACAAAAAAGCGACACGCTAAGTGCAGACTGAGAATAAACGACAGTGAGACAAAGACGGACAGTGCCAGAGACAGCACACTGAAACCCACAACGTCTCTCGGTAACCGAGTGAGACAGACTGAGAATATGTGTGTGTGTGTGTGTGTGTGTCTGTGTTTCTGTGTGTGTGTGTGTGTGTGTGTGTGTGTGTGTCTGTGTGTAATTGGCAGAGCGTGAGCAGACGGAGAGTAACTGTGCCCATAGAGACAGGGTGAGCTAGCCTGCCGAGCGGTGTGGTGCTGCGCTGTGCAGCCGCACTGAGTGCACAGACATCTCCTGGCCTCATCTCCTGGCCTCTCACATCTCCCTCCACACAGCACACCAGCATAGCACAGAACAGCAGCCTTGACCTGCTTCTACACAGCACTCACGCTCAGCTGCCCTGGAACCCACTGCAACTGCACCCGATTCACATTTCACTTGCACCTTGCACGCTTCCATATGCACGCACACACACACACACATATATATACACACACATACATATATACACACACACACACAGATATACACACACTCACACATAAACACAAAGGCACACACACAAACATTTACAGAGTCATGCACACAAATATGCATCCACACAAAAAAGATTTGCACACAAGCATGCAAACACACCCCCCCAACCAACACCAACAAACGTTCAGGGAAACAGACAAAATAAACGAATACGCCCACATGAGCATGGGTGCACCCACATCACTGACAAGACACACCCAAAATACAACGACACACACAGATCCACACACATGCACACGCACTCACACACACACACGCGCGCACGCGCACACGCACACGCACACACCCACACCCACACACACCAGGAGACTTCACATATAGCTGACAGCACTGCAGCTCCATGCATCGCCCTCTCCTTAAATATGAAGCTGTGGGTAAACCTCAAAATGCTGTTCCTGGCGATCTAACAAAAAATATCAGCATTCCAGGACACGGAGACCCGGAGAGCCCAAACCACTAGCAGAGAGCAGTCGCTGTACCATCGGCCCATGGGTGCACTTAACACAGCAGTATGTGGCTGACAATGAGCGCACTGCAAAGCAGAGCTCTGCTCTTGAATTGGCTTCAGAATCACACTGAGATTTCAACTCGATTCTTGACACCGAGTTTTGTTCGGAACGGAGGTAGCAAAACAGGGCACATTGAATACGTTTCAGATTTTGCTCCCCGCTACTTTAAAGAGTAGTACACTATTGCCCGTCAGAGTACTGGAATATGCTCAAGTGACTCACGCGTGAGTCAGGGTGAGGGAGTGTGTGTTCAGGTCAGACTCACACTCTCAAAAAAGGCTGGACACTGGGACAAAGTCACACACAGATGTGTGTGTGTGAGTGCGTGTGTCAACTAGTTTTTGTATATGTCAGAGGGCTTTCAGGTGATGTTGAGTGGTATGTTTCAATAAAGGGTGTTGACAGGTATATGCTTCTGCACTATATTTTGTGTATGTTTGTGTAAAAATGTTTCTGGTTGAAAGAGCATTTGTGTGCGTGTGCGTGTGTGTGTGTGAAAGAGAGAGGCTGGCATAACAGTGTTGATGGTGGTATACCCTGAAGAGCATAAGGCCAGGCAGGTGTGTGTGTGTGTATGTGACTTATGAGGTGACGTCAATGATAATATGCCCCAAGCAGAGGGTTTGAGCTTAAGAGTGTGTGCGTGTGTGTTTGTATGTGTGTGAGAGTGTATGTGTTTGTTTGTATGTGTGTGAGAGTGTGTGTGCATGAGTGAGTTCACACAAGGTGGGATTTGATGTGGTGTAGCCTGACAGACATTTGGACAGACAGGTACCATAGAGTGTGTGTATTTGTGAGTGTGTTTGTGCACATGCATACTGCCCTGACATCCAAGCAGAGAGGCACCATAGTCTGTGTATGTGTGTGTGAGAGCGAGTGAGAGCTGCACACCCTGATGGACACCCAGGCGTGTGCGTGGGTTTGAGAGCGAGTGAGAGCTAGAGAGTGTGTGTGTGTGCCGACTTACGAGGTGGCGTTGGCGGTGGTGTACCCGGAGGGGCACTCGGCGAGGCACGCCCCCTGGTGGATGACGTGGTGCTGGCAGGCGGTGCCGTTGGTGTCCTTGCACTGCTGGTAGCGCTCCTGGCAGAACCGGGCCGAGACGCAGCGCCAGCCCTTGTAGGTGTAGTAGCCCGGCGGGCACCGCTCCACGCAGGTGTCCCTGTGCAGGTAGTGCCGGCACGCCACACACCTGTTGGGCAGGCCGGGCTCCAGGCAGCCCCCGAGGCACAGGTCGTGGCAGCAGTGGCCGTCTCGGGTGCAGGCGCGATGCTTACAGGAGGAGGGACACACTGCAAAGACAAGACAGACAGAAAAACAAGAAGTCGTCAGGTACTGTGTGAGCGCACCTTGTTTTTCCCTCCTCCCCTCCTCCTCTTTGTCAAGCTGCGTACCCATAATTTAGACATAAAAAAAAAAAACAGCTTTCCCAGACTAAAATAAAATGCCGTAGAGGAAGGGAGGGGGGGGGAGAGGAAGGAAGGCAAATAGAGTGAGAGGGACCTAATTTAAAAACTCTTTATTTGAAAACATCATTTGAAAACCACAGACATAAAAACAGTGACCAAGGGAGAAAAACAGTCCATTTCAGCCGATGAAGACGAGCCTCCCGGAGTCATTAACGGACCCTCCTTTACACCCCATTTCCCCCTGAAGCGAGCCACGTTCCCTGTTTGCTGGCAAAACATGTGCTCCAGAGCTATTCTTGTTTCCACCAGACATTTAAACACGGATATTAAATCAGAGCACTGTTTTTCTTCTCTACCTTTTTTTTTTTTTTTTTTTAGAATTTTCTCTTGGGGGTTTAAGAGGAAGAGGAAAAAGAGAAAAGACAGACAATGCGAAGGAGAAAAACTAAGAGACATACAGAAAAAAACAAACAAATACAACACACAGATAACAAATAAAATGCACTGCTGATGCGAAAATCACTTTTCAATTACACATTTGTAATTGTCATGCCCACAAGAAGTGTAATATATTGACTGAGTGACCAAGAGCGAGCCACACATGACCGTGCCTGACCAGAGCGCCACAACAAAGAGCCCTGGCCAGACTGATGCAGGCAGAGCCGATGTGACCGGACTTCAGATGACTTCAGACTGAGCGCGCCCAGGGCTGTGGGAGCCACGGAAACAGAACAGTCCCAAGAAGCACAACAACTCCCTGACCCCCTCCACTACACACACATATACACACAGCACAGCACATCACAGCACATCTACAGCAAAACACAACACCGCTTAGCAGAGTGCTGCTGACACATTCGTATCTCTGTTGCAGATGCATGTGTGTGTGTGTGTGTGTGTGTGTGTGTGTGTGTGTGTGTGTGTGTGTGTGTGTGTGTGTGTAATGAGTGTGTACATGTGCGCCAGGGGGGATAGGGTGTGAGCAAAGATAGCTGGGATGCCCTGGAGAGGCCTGAGCATCTCCTAAGAAAATATCTCCAAAGAAAACTGTTTTGAGCTGGGCCTCTGAGGAACAACAGCCATGAGACAGGACAGATGGACAGAGAAGCAGGCAAGAAAGGTAAGAGGCAAGAGTGAGGTGAAGAGGGAGGGAGAGAGAGAGAGAGAGAGAGAGAGACAGACAGAGAGAGGGGTAAAGAAAGAGAGAGAGACAGAGAGTGAAAGAAAGAGAGAGAGACAGAGGGAGGGAGAGGGTGAGAGGGGTAGCATAGGGGGGCAGGAAGACAAGACTGGGAGATGGAGGGAGAGGCAGTTCTGCGATGTTGACAGCACACCAGTGTTGATGAGTGTGTGGGGGAGGCGTATCAGACACATACGGACAGAATCCGATAAACAGCACTGCCCGGATGCTGAGAGGGTCAGGAGGCAAGGTCAAGGCTAATGACAGGAAGAGGTGAGCTCTGAACAGTGATAACACCTCTAAAAACACACACACACATACATGTGCACACACAGACAGACAAACAGACAGACAGACCGACACACACACACACACACCTAATGACATTGTACAGCTTCAACGTGTCAATGTCAGATTTATGTTCACACATTGGACACAATCTTTGCTTTTCCCTCTCACACAAGTAAACACACACAGGCACAAGAACACACACAGACAAACATCACACGCTGTTTATTTGAAGAAAATCCCAGAACTTCCCCTCAAAAAGCCTTCCTTTCTCAGAAAAGCACACATCAACAAACACCGCCCACCCCTCTTCATGTGGAAGTGTTTGTGAACTACACAGACACCTTGTGAAACACATACACACACACACCTCTGTTACAGAAATAACAGACACACACATTTTTCCTACTCACTGTGTTCCTCACCAACCCTCATACATACTTTCAAAAACACGTTCACACAGACACACACCTTTTCCCTCACCAACTCTCACACACATGATACACGTGTCTACTCCAGAAGGCCCGGACAGCTCACTCATGGAGCGCAGACACCATACATGTACACGAGGCAAGGAGACGAGGCTATGGCTCTGGCGGCGGCGTCGTCCTCCTCCTCCTCCTCCTCCTGGTGGCGGGCGAACATGCGCGTGGTGGCCACATTCGCATGTCGCAAGTGGCGCCGGAGTCCGGAGCTCGCCGTGACCTTCATGCGCCAGGCAGCCTCCATGTCAACAAATGGAGTGCCTCTGGAGCACTGAATGCAACCTATGCTTTGGCCTCTTTCTAACAGCGTGACCCACAAGCCTGTCTCTGAGTGTGCCTGTTAAAAATAAACCGGCCACCAGTGCTGACTACAAGCAGCTCCGCCAGCCATCCATACTGACAGAGGGAGACACAGGACACAGGAGAGAGAGTGGGTGTGTGTAAGAGAGGGAGAGGGAGAGAGAGAGAGAGAGAGAGAGAGAGAGAGAGAGAGAGAGAGAGAGAGAGAGAGAGAGAGAGAGAGAGAGAGAGAGAGAGAGAGAGAGAGAGAGAGAGACTGACATCAAGAGCGAGCGAAGAGTAAAGAGGTGAAGTGTCATGGCTAAAAACTGAATTCACCAAGGGAGAGAGAGAGACTAGCACCAACATTTCAACAAAAGCAACCATCATAGGGTCTCAATGTGCCTGTGCGTGGACATGTAAGTATGTCCTTGCATGACTATCTTTGTCAGGTGTGTGTGATACGTGCTTGAGGGGTGGGACACCAGTGGTGCAGGAGAGGACAGGTGGGCAAGCGAGCGCCTCATCAGGCTTAGCCCACCTCTGCCAGCACAGAAAATCCGCCTACCGACCCCTCCAGTGGTCCATCCGTACATGGAAGTGATTAGAGGGACACGCACCCTATACCTGCAGATCACTCGACAGGAAGTGGTGACACATGGGGCAACTTTGTCAGGCCAGGCCTGACAGACTCCTCCTTTTCTGATTGGATGGTCGTGACAAGTTGCCTGCTGATGACTTAAGTCATCCTTGGATAAAACATGTCTCACCCAACACTAGTGGGACACCAGTAGTGGTGTGTTCAAAATATCGATATGGCAATATATCGTTGCGGGCCTCTTCACAATACACGTATCGTTACGGAGGGGTCAGTATCGATATTTCACATTTATTCATCATTCATTCATCATTCAGCATTCATATTTATTTATTGTCACTCCTTTTTACATTTCTTTGTCCTACATTTACAGCTGAGAGAAGTGTTTTAAAACCAGATCATGTAGATCAACTGTTGTTGTTATTGCCACTGTTTATGAGTTCAAAGGCAGCATTACATTGTAACTGCACTGCAGCCTGGCATTTTTGCTATCCAGCATAATAAAAAAAAACATTTGGGTATACATATGACTGGTTTCTTAAAAAATGTATGTAAAGTAATGTAAAATATTGGGATATGTATTGCCCTGAAGGTCATGTATTGGGATAAACATGTATCGCATGCATACAATACGTATCGTATCGTGACCCCTGTATCGTGATACGTATTGTATCGTGAGGTTGTTGGCAATACCCAGCCCTAGACACCAGTGCCCAAAAAGTTGTGACTTTGAAAGATACTCAGGCTCTGTAAACAACCTTCCGACAGTGTTAATTGTTAGTGGTACTTATAAATGAAAACAATTGAAATGTTCATCCACACTGCTGCAAATGGCCACTCGTCGCAGGCAGCATCTCGTTCTCGTCCTCAGTGAGTGACCGTTTGAGAGTGGGGTCAGGGGACCTGGCCACTCTCCCTCTCCCAGTCTCAGGGAGTTAAGAGTGCACTGTGTCACAAGACCAGACCCACAGCACCAGCGCATTACATAACACACCCCGTTTACACACTCCACAAGAACAACGACACAAACGCTGGCAACCAGTTGATTTATTTTTCTGTATTTTTAAATTATTATTATTATTTATTTATATACATATATATTTTAATTTTTTTTTTGGTTGCTGTGTTTCGCTGTTGCTGGCCTTCAGCATTCGGCAACACTACATGTTCTGACCGCGCCTGGGTGACTGGGGCAGGAGGAGCGAGACTCATGCATGGCAGTGTGAGGCCTGTATGGCCGATTGAACACTACGCGGCCCTGCGCTGCGAAGGGCCCAGTCCTCGCGAGAGACTGGAGAGCAATGAATTTGAGCTACGAGATCTGGAGAACACACACAAAAATAACACATACAAGCATACACGGACTCACTGGTGTGTATTGGGCTGTCATGCTTATATGACGACCCCGACTAAGACAGCCTACCTGTTCTTTTATTCGAATGTGGTTCATTTACCTTCTTCACCACTACCCTTCATGACCATGAACTAGCACAGGAACACTGGCGCACCACCACCACCTTCAGCAGCTGCTTTCTAGCAGCACTGCCTTGGTTTAAAAGCAAAGCACTTCTGTGTTGCGTGAGCGTGATGCTTAAAAAAAAAGTGTGTGTATGCAAGATGAAAATGAAAATGCACCGGGTTGTGATGGCTGCATGTGTTAGAGTGTAAGAGTCAGAGATTAAGGAAAAAAAAAAAACCCAGATTATGAAAGCAAATTTGCCAGCAGGTATGAAGCACTTGAGAAGCTATTTAAAAAAAAAAAAAACTACACAAAAACACAAATAGAATAACTGAAAAACACATGAAGAACAAAAAAAGGACAACATGTGTGTAGCATTTGGTGTTTGGACTGTGTTAATTGCCGACAATAGCCAAAAACGAAGCACAGAAGAGGCCCCATAAGGCCAGTCCAAACACCATTCCTCCCCGTCCTCTCCCCTTCATCTGCTCTGGCAGGCCATGGCCATCTCACCACCCACTTGTCTCTGCAGGAGGCATCAGACTCCGTTTTTGTGTCTGTGTGTGTGTGTGTGTGTATGCGTGTGTGTGTGAGTCCGTGTGTGAGTGTGTGTGTTTGGCTGCCTCAGGCAAGACAGGCAAGCAGGAGGTGAAAGGGGGAGGGGGAGGAGAGCAAGGGGAGGTGGGCCCCTCACTGAACCCTCCTTTCAGGAGGGATTGAACAAATTCCACACGTACAAAATTTATAGGAAACGCACACACACAAACAACCCCATGTGTACGTTAGTGAATGTTTTCTCTGGTTATTGGCGTGTGTGTGTTGTGTGTGTGTGTGAGCGTATGCGTCATGTCGCTTTTGGTGTGAGGTACAGCACACGGCAATCCTAAACACACACATATAGGCTGCACGTACACACATGTGCACGCACGCCCGCCCACAACTCCTGA
>CM050221.1:34137500-34420000 GCA_027475355.1 Coilia nasus
TTACCCAGGTCAGGTTATAGGGGAAGCTCATCCTGAGTGGGTGAAACGCAACATGCCAGGAGGGTGACAGGTGAAAGCTAAGACAGAGCTGCGGACGCACAGGTTCCTACTCTGTCACCTGTACATGCATGGCCAGGTAATGAACCTCACTGTACACCTGAGCGGATTGGCACTGTGTGAAGGTGCAATCATCCGCTCATTTTGACTTTGACTGTAAACTTTGCTGCACGATATTGGAAAAATGTGCGATATGCGGTTACATTGCTGAATGTTGCGATGACGATATGTTTCGCGATAAACAAATATACAAATACAGTTTTAAGATCTTTCAGCTTAATCTTCACCGCTAGGCCGTAGTCAGTGCGCAGCCTATGGGGGTGGATATCAAGGTCAGTCGGACTGCATTTGATTTCCCAAATATCTTCATATGTTGAGCGTGAAACATCTTACAGTAATGTCCCATTTATTGCACCTAAGCAATGTTTTGCGATATCTATCACAATATTGTATATTGCGATATCATGATATTTTCGATATATTGTGCAGCCCTAATGTAAGGGTGGGGTTCCTTGGTAATCAAGACCTTCTCAGCCAGACCATATCAGTGTATTACTGATAAACAATACCAAAGCTTGACTAACTGTTTAGCAATGATTAAAACAATCGCCAAAAATATTTTGATTGGTCTTGTGTGGAGGTCGCATGGATTTGGGGGGTTGGGGGTGTTGTGTAGTACCCTGAATGGTGAGATCTTATCGGCTGATCTCCCTGGCAACAGCACGTGGCCAGACCCTGACGCAGAGAGGCAAGGACGAGCCGATCCCGGTGTCCGCATCCTCGGTAAACACTTTCATTAGCCAGCCAGCCATCAATAATGAAGCCAAAACACAAACAGCACAGTGACTCACCCTGTTGTTTTATTTCACTCTCTTTCTCTCATGCCACTTTCAAAGGAGGAAGCACCCCCCTTGTAAATGACTGCATATCCAATTTTCTCACCACGCGCACACACACACGCACACACACACACACACATGCACACACACAGACAGACATAAAGGGTAATGCACAGCTCTCAGCAGCACTCATGGAGTGGCAAAGCGAGTGAGGGTCAGCCTGACGCACGTGCTAAAAGCAGTCAACAGCACACCTGGCCCCTCTCCTCTATGAAAAACATAAACAGCTCCCCCACCCCCACCCCCACCCCCATCCCCACCCCGCCCGCCCTCTTTCACAGCACCACAGCCACAAGCTTTTCCTGTTTGTCACACTTCATTCTGGCTGATGCTGTGGTGCGATTAGCTGACATTAAAAAAAAGAAAGACGTTAAAAACGGGGGGGGGGGGCTGGGCAAGAAAAAACTACCCGACTGAACAAACACAACTGATTACTTCTTCTAGCATAGAAGGCTGAGGTGCCAAAGTTACCATAGCGATGCTTGTGCAGGTGACAAGCGATGATGCATTTTCTTCATATTTGTCATAAGAGCAGAGGTGTGAAGCAACCCGGGCGGCGGTGTTTGTCTGCAACCGGGCCGGGGAGGGAGACCATGATGGCGTTCACGCACCAAACTCCCTGGGTCAGCAGTGGGTCACATTCCTCACAGAGCATGGGGGGAGATGGTAGCAGCAGCAACATCCTCTCAGGCAAACACACTGACGCTCTACAGTCTACAGAGCCCACAGCACACCCCCACCCCCAACCCACCCTAGCCCCCACAACACCCCAACCCCCTTTTCATTTCCTTCTTCCCTATTTTTTTATTTCCTAATAATACAGGGCTTCAAGGCACAGTACAGAACTTTATTGAAAATGGAGATGTTAGGGTCTTGTAATGTTTAAAAATCCTCCTTCATTTTTTGTGAGTATGCGGTATGCGTGTGTGTGTGTGTGTGTGTGTGAGCGAGAGACAGAGACAGAGCGAGAGAGAGATAGAGAGCGAGAGGAGGAGAGAGAGAGAAAGATCAAACTTCTGGACGCTCTCCGTGTAACGGCTTTGGCTCAACCGCCTGAAAGAAGGGGGAGGGAGAAGGGAGTGTGTGCACAAGTGTGAGGGGGGGGAGAAAGAGGGAGAGAGAGAGAGACTGTGTGTGTGTGTGAGTGCATGTGTGTGTGTGTGGGGTGGGGTGGGGGGGGTGGATGTGGGAGCTTAAGGCAGTGAAGAAATGCTTGTCTGCTGAGGTTTAATGAATGCCTTGCATGTCTGGGATTCCAAAGGCAGGGCCGGGGCAGAGCAGCGAGTGACCGAGGGAGGGCCGCCAACACACCCTGCTCCTGTGCACTGGGCCTGCCAGGGCTACGCAGGCAGCAGCACAGCTGCCCCAGCAGCAGCGAAACAGCCCGCCCGCCCGCCAGCCAGCCAAAACACTGTTACCGGAAGAGGCGAGAGAATGCAGCCAAGGACAGAAGCACTTCATAATTTACTTAATGGCCCTTCAAATTAAACCAGTTCTACTCTAAGTGCTGCTAAAAGCTTTTGATATAATTTAATTACCTCACATTAGCATAAGCTTTTAGGAAAAGTGGAAAAATTAAGACAATATAGGCTGTCCTCGGCAGGGAGGCAAGCATTCGAGTTCGAAAATAAGCCTGCTTCCTGGCGGGCGCGAAGCGTAAGATGATGTCAGTAACTGGCTCTAGGCTCGGCTGGCTGGGTGTGAGAAAGCGTGGCGGGTTTCAGAAGACTGCCTCTGATGAGGCCACATAGTGCAGAGGCACACGGAGGCTTCAGGTGAATAACGGAGGCAAAGGCAGCCCAGTTAGGGCACCTGGAAAACACAGAGTTTGTCAGCATGCACTGGATCTCTCTTGAAGGGGGCTCTGAAGATGGAATCCTCCATTCTGGCAAAAACACCATTCTGATTCCGAGAAGTCAGTTCTGCTGACGTTTTAGCTCGACAGCCAATCAACTGACATCCCTACCTTCCATACACCTGAAGCAACGTGCTGATTGGCTGGAACAGTGTTGGGCTTGTCTGAGCCACAGTGTTTGCTTCCCAGTTCTGTAGCCAGGAATTTTCACCTTTTTTTTGGGAGCACACAGACTGGATAAACAGCTCATGGAACATGTGGAGAATTTCGCTAAACTTGACAAAAAAGATACAGTATAGTAAAGAACTCCTTTAAAGAGAAAAACCTAAAAGGGCAGAACGCTAGCCTAGTAAACCAGCCCCTCGTACTTCATTTCATTTTGTACAGAGGGTCTGGAGCGCCATGAGAAACAAGTGCCTCTGCCTTTACCCAATCGCTAACACCTGGTCGTCACGTATGCAATTAGCCTACCTACGCACTGCAATTCAAATGAAGCACACAAAGTCAACATCATGGCCCACGAACACACCTCTGTTTGCTGACTGGATAGGAGTTGCTCAGTCCTCTTACATGCTCCTCAACAGATTCCGGTCCAGACCCTCTGTACAAAATGAAATGAAGTACGAGGGGCAGGTTTACCAGACTAGCAGAACGCCACCATGAGATTAAAAGGACTTAAATCTAGTCTGTGCTTTGGGGGGGGGGGGGGATCAGTGTGTAAGTCATGTGTAACGCATGTGTCGTGCGTGACTTTGTTTGTATGCATATGGAATGCTAAAAACAGATGGGTGTGTAAAGCGAGAGAACGTCAGACGCATTTGAAATGCAGCAAAACAGCGTCAATGCAAAAGCAGACGTATTATGCCCGAGATGCACGACAGACACGACAAAGGGATGCTGACTGTGGTGGTGATGATAACCGCGTGCTACAGTTTAGGGGAGTTAGTGGAGTTAGTGAAGACTGGACACTGAATGGGGTCCAGAACAACCATGACTCAATCTGTGTAGCCCACATAGCAATTTCTGGTTCTTTTACAGAAGACAGATGGCCCTGATAATGAAAAGTAATAATAATAAAAAAAAGGTACATTCACAGACACTGACAAACACAACTAAAGAAGCCAAGGGCAAATTGAATTAAATCAAATTCATTCATTCATTTCAAAAGGTATGACTCAATCGGTACAGCCTGCATCACAGCCATTATTGCTGCTTTAACAGAAGAGAGCCAGCCCTGACAAACATGGTTAATAAGTAATAGAAATACTTGTTTTTCTCCAGCATAATTTCACTTTGCTGATGCAATCGGCACTAAAGCAGCTATTTATTGAAAATTGATTACTGTACGCATTTAGTCACATGAGAAACAAAGTATGTTAATTGGTATTGAGTGTACATGCCCTGGGCTAAAGTATAATTGATTGATGGCTATGTGCAGGAAAAGATCATTTAAACAAAACAACCAGGGGTGTGTGTGTGTGTCTGTGCCTGTGTCTGTGTGGTTGTGTGTATAGGACGTGGTTGGGGTGAGAAGGACGGAAAGGCAAAAAAAAAAAAACTGCCCATCCTGGCTGTTATTGTCCAACTTCCCAAGTTCATAAGGGTCTCCATCCCTCTAAGCGAGTGTGTGTTAAAATAAACCTGTCCCGTGCCGGACGGCGCACCACTGAGGGGCAGCGACTAGGCATGCTATCCCCTGTGTTGAAACAATACAAACACCGGCCTGGAAAAGTGGGACAGGGGTTCATCTTAGTTCATTCGGCATGACTCAATGTCCAACAGGGCTGTACATTAACATGCATACTCTCTCTTTCCCTCTCTCTCTCTCTCTTTCTGTCAAAACTATGCCCACACATACACGAATGCGCACATGCATGCGCACACAGAATACTCTTTCTGTCACAAACATGCACAGGCATGTACACACTGCATCTCTCTCTCCCTCTCTGTCTCCCTATCTCTCTCTCTCTCTCTCCGCTTCAGCTCTCTGCAGGTACAGGCCACAGGACGCATTTCTTCATCAGAGCTTTTTCGCACAATGACCTCAACGTAACACAAACTAGACCAACGACAGTCTACATTCCTGCTGCCACAGTCCGACCACGCCATCTGTCCTATCCTCCATCCTGACAGTTTTCTTGTCTAATCAATGCTATTCCATATGCTGAACCAAGTTGGACTGGAGGCCTGTTCACTAAAAAAAAAAAAAAAAACAGGAGCAGATTGGTCTTCCAGTTCCTTCTGCGGAGTCGGACTTTGGACAATGCTGGGGCTGTTTTCACAAACCCCCACACGTGTGGTGGAAACTTCGCAGATCGACTGGGGAGAGAAAGGGAGCACCGCCGCGTCCAGAAGCCATCCAAAAAACGAAATGAAAAACCATGCTGACGGAGACTGATGGAAAATTGCAAATTCATACCCTTTCCTCCCAATACCCCCACCACCTCCCACCCCTCCACCCCAACTTTTGAAAAGAAAGAAAGGAAAAAGAGGTTGTCTGCTGATGAAGCATATTAAAAAGCTCACACATGCGCTCCTCTGACAGTGGCTCCAGGGCTCTTGGTATTTCTCCGTCTCTCTCTTTCTCTTTTGTCTCCATCACCACACGGGCCGAGGGCCAGACTGCAGTACGTAGCCACTCTTATCTCTTTGCCTCCCTTGACCCTCTCCTCTGCTCAGCCCCTAATGCGGGTAGATCGGTCAGTCTGCAGGTGGAGAATAACGTTTGCTTTGCACACAAAAGCAACACCACCATGCACCCTCTGCTCCAAAGTGGATATAATGGGGGAGTTTGCCTCGGTAGAGAGGCTGTTAAAACCCCTTGATATCACACAGACAACACTTGCTAGCCAACACAGTTATTCCTGGTTACAACTGACTTACAATTCACGACTGCCAAAGGGACGATATGAATTAAGAGGGACATGCATCAACACCATTTAGCTGTTTCAATTTGAATTATCGTGTGAAAAAAACACACAACCTGCATTTAAACCCAAATTAGGTCCCTGCACATCTGATGCGTCTAATCTATTCTTGGTGTCATGACAATGTCCCCAAAGGAGAAGCAAAAACAGAAAGTAATGATCACAAATCAGCCCAATGGCTGGCAGGAGGGTGTTGTGACGCTTAACTTAAAAAGGTTAAGCTTAATCTAATAGGCCCTGCCTAGCAAGTGCATCACCACAGGCCCGCAGAGCTAATGAACTAGCCCAATGTGCTAGTGTTTAGCTACAGTGCTAGTAAAACTGGATAATGAGGCTGATTTTGGAAGACTTACATTTTCCGTTAGGAAACAAGGCAGAGGAAGTGCTTTCATAGGAGCATGATAGAAAACAAACAGGGTCCTTGAGCTTTGTTTACAAAGCATATATCCCGAAACCTGTGATTACAGCTCTGAGGCGTGCACACACACACACACGCACACGCACACACACACGCACGCACACGCACACGCACACACATACGCACACTCAAACACATGCACACATACACACACATACGCAAATGAGGCAGGAGAGATCAGGGTTCCAGCCAATGCAAATGTTGGCTGAAACAGGGCAACAGCTCGTTTACCCTTCAACGTAATCTGCTGAGGCTGCCGAAATTCTTTCAGCTCAAAAAGAGGCTGTACTGACCACAACAGAGGCTGTGGTCAACACTACAGAGGGCTGTCCTGTCAGCTGCGTTAATTTTAAAAATCAAGTTGCCATCTGAAAATGGCAGTTTTGGAATTTTTTTGTGTGTGTTGGGCATGAGCAAACACTTAAGTAGTATTGAATACACCTCAAAAGCAGACTTTGCATCAGCAGAAGACACAAATGCAGAGCTGTGATAACACACATGACATTTCCCATGCTGAGAGGTGATTAAACTCACCACACAAAAATTAAAAGGTTATGAATGGATGAAGTGAAGGCAAAATGCTCTGCTTAGGCCTAAACAGTCTTCAGTTAGCAACCTATCAGCCAATATTATTTCCTGTTGCCGGGAAAACATCTGTCTACAAGTCTGCAAATACCAACTGACATTTTGTTCATCAAGATGTGTAAGGTCATTTCTGATGCAAGAGTAGGGAGAGTAGATGCAATATAGTACCAAAATTGTGTGTATTTCTGTTAAATATTCATTTTAAACTTTGCTCACCACCTTTTGTTCACCATCATAGTCAAGTAAGTGTTGAGTCGGCTTCAACGTTGGTGTGGCTGCAGTCAAAAGAGGTCTACAGTGTTTCAATGGGAGGAGCAGGTGAGTGGGACCTAACTGTAAAATGTGTCATTGTGTGTGAGTGCCACTGGTTGGACCAAGAGACCATCAGTTCAGGTTCTGATAGGACACTAAATCAACCCGACATCACCTTTTACTGTGTGCTCCCAGACATTGGAAACTATAGATTACAATGTAGATGCTCCTTCCACCAGGGCACACAAGCAAGGCCTTCTGTACAAACATGAGACCAACGAAGGAGAGACTTACATGAAAGCCCTCACTTATGTCACAGACGAATATTGCTTTCAGCTTATGCTAAATGCAGTGCAATTACAGTAATTTAATTAATGTGTGTTCCATCCCGACAAAGGTGTAGGGGTCGACAGATTTCATAGTATTGTGAATGTGTAATACTGCGGGTAAAACATAGATTGGGCAATTCACTGAAATTTCAGGTCTGTAATCTATTGGCTGATGTGGTCTTAAATTGTAGGAACACGTTGTGTGTGACATAACTAAGCAAATGCCAAGTTTTAAACAGTGTCTCTTATTGTTTTTACACAAGCTTCCACAGGTTCCATGACTTGACATAGAAGATTCTAGAACATGTTTCACTGTTAATACAAAGCTTCCACATCACTATGAACTGGGTTCATACAGTGACTGAAACTTTGACTAAATTGGTAAATAAGTAAGTCTATGTCTAGGGAAACTCTTGGAGAACACGACTTGTCTTAGATTTTAGACTTAGATTTATGTAATTAACTTACATTCCAGCAAAGGTGTTCCATCATAGTTTAAAGAAGCATGAATTGGAACTACTGATCACAATCACAATCAGTAGGTTCTGCAATTACTCTACACCAATACTGTACCGTACGCCTCAGAATTAGGTTACAAGGAAAAGGAACTGCCGTTCTAAAGCTCCACACACCTGTTGAGTCTAAATGAGGCTGCTATGCTATTATTCTGTTCTTTCTGGCTCTGTGACCTTGTACCAGGTCACGGCAAGGAAGTCATCTCATGCATATTCATTTAGCACACAAACGAATGATTGACACCCCCTTTTCAGCCTAGAGGGACACTTAAAACATCACGCGTTTCCTTAATTAGTTTGATATGAGGATAAATGTTCAGGTGTACTGCAACCATATTACTAACTAAACACTAAGTAGAAAATAATGTTTTTATGTCAATGGACCTTGTTTAATGTTTTAATGAGATTTATTCATGCCTGTCTACGATAGTTGTAGAATAACCTGTTGGTGTTGCCACAAAAGCCCTTGCCAGTGTATTCCATGCCTACTGAGAAACCAACACGGACCAGAATGGCAACACAGTGTGCCAGAGCGAAGCATCAACTCAAAGGCCCAAATTAACAGTGAAAGTCACTCAGATGTGACGCTCGGCCCATTCTCACCACATAAACCCTCAGCCCCAGCCCGTGTGCTTCTGCGGCTTGACAGGTCGTATGCACAGAAGCCCAAACCACAGCACCTCCAGCAGCCAACCGCAGGCAGGCCCAGCTCGAGACGAAAGCAGCACACCCCAACCCAGACCGTAACTCCCACCTCCCCCCACCCACGCCTGAGAAGAGAGGAGCACATCCTCACCCCAACCCCACACCCTGACTAGGAGGTTACGTCACCTGCCCCTGGCTCAGACCACACGGCGCTTAAGAAAAACACACACACACACAGGCAATCTAATACTCTCACACATGTAAACAACAAAACATGATAACTCGCTCTCCCCTCATACAAACACTCTTACTACACAACGCACACAACCCCCACTTCATCAGCGATGCTTCCTTATCAACCACTGGAGTCCACTCAAACTCACATGACAGATATGATCCAGCATGTGATAGGGGCTGCTTAGTGGGGGCAGGAAATTATGATGATTTTCCCCCCTGCAAATCAGACACAAACATCTCGTCTCAGAAAGTATAAGGCAGAAGAGCTTTCAATTATTTACTCTCATCATCAGCAAGAGACTGGAGTGGTTTAATCTTACGCATGTGAAGCCAGATCTGAATTTGCTCATCTAAAAAAAACATCCAACAGCTTAAAAACTTCATGAGCTGAAACACATAACTGTGACATTCTGACAGTCACCACAACCAGCTAAAACCACCCACCATGGTAAGTGAAGGTAAGTGAAGTCAAGAACATACTTAAAAGTGCAGAATGTGTTTTCTTAACTTTTTTGTGTGCATAAAAAAGTAACTGAGCCTCATACCTCAGAGACACATGAGGCCAAACTAACAGTTAAGAGAACAGTTACATGATGTGTGCTGGGCCGGTTACGTAAGAGGGCAGACTCCTCATTGATCTGCTAAATTCTTCTGAGTATTTAAACTCGAGCCAAACCTACTGCTACTGCTGCTGGTGTCCTTCCAGGAGACCCTTAGAGACAGAAGCTTCTGGTTGAATATGCTCACAGCAGTCACTGTCACCAAGAGCATCCAGCATCACTGTCGTCAACAAGCAACACACTACCCTCTTGCGTGGGCTAGGCGGAGTATGTTTGTACACACTCACACAAACATGCATGTGGGTGCCTGCAATGTATTCAGGAGCGGGGTTTAAGCTCTGACACACAAACTTAGCTTATACTCGCAGTAGATCACACGACCTGGCGACGGGTGACATGGTGGCACACTCAGGAGGATTTTTGGGGCCACCAACGACAGGCCCACATGCGGCACTCTTTCTGTTTGACCACAAAATGAACGTACGCATCTCTGCTTGAAACTACACTTCACCGACAGAGATCTTCCCCTCCCTCCCAAATAACAACTACAACAAACAACTGCCTAATTCATTAACGATGTGGACGCTCATTAATGATGATGTGGACATACTCTCGGGAGGCGATCCAAGTCAAAACGTCAGGCCACCAAATCAAAACGAAGACAAGACAGAGTAGAAGACAGAGAAACAAAAATGGGGAGAATGAGGCAAAGTAAAAGAGTAAGACAATAATTTACAAAAAAAAAAAGAGCTAGACAAAGTAAACTAATAATACGTTCTTTTTTAAAACAGAGAAAGGGAAAGAGTAAGAGAGGAAAGAGGAAGACAAAACTAGAGAGAGAGAAAGAGACAGCATTAGAGAGAGGGGGGGGGGGAGTGCATTAGAGAGAGAGACAGAAATACAAAGAGAGAGAAAAAAGCAGAGAAAGAAATACAGAGGAAACAGAGAGGTGGAGGCAGAGGAGGAGAGCTGGGATAAGTGGAGGTACTTACTGCGCTGGCAGTGGCGCAGGTTCCAGCAGCGCTCGCTGAAGTGCTCGTTGATGGTGGTCTGCTGGCAGGTGGTCTTGCCCTTGGCCATGCCGGGACAGATGTCGCCGCACTCCCGCGCATTCTTGTTGTCCACGATGTAGTTGTCCTCCACCGAGTCCAGCACCTTGGACCAGTCCAGAGTGGCCATGTAGCACAGGTCCGGGTTCTTCTCCACCCGGACCGCGCCACGCGTGATGTTCATCAGGCTGTGCAAGCCCAGGTCCTTGAGCTGCAGCATCTCGAACACCACCAGCGCGTAGTTGAAGAAGAGGTTGTTGCCGCGGATGACCGTCAGGTTGGGGAAGAGGTCGCTGAAGCTCTCCAGGCCATAGACGCGAAAAAGCAGCAGGTAGTCGGTGATCATGGTCAGCTTGGGAAAGCTGAGGGCTCGGAAGTCTTCGGGTTTGGTTCGGAACATGAGCAGGATCTTCAGGTGACCTTCGATCACTGTGCAGTTTGTGAGTAGTGCCAGCGCTGTTGCATTGTTTCGGATGTCTATACTCGGACAAACTGTTTTTGGGGAGGGGCAGAAGAGGGGGCAGAAAAACAGGGGAGGAGAAAAACAGATTAGTAAAGTACCAATTTTAAAGACACAATAAAAACAAAGCATTTTGTTTGTTTTTTTGAGAATCAGTGAACAATCCAGTGCAAAAACTAGGCTGCTAATTCAACAACAACAAAAAAACTACACTCAGAAACAGATACTAAGTCAATAAAAACACACCTACAGACACACAGAAAGGTGACTGCAACCCCTAGAAGCTTGATTAGTTTTTGCCCAATATTTGTGAATGGCGTGATATAAAAAAAATCTATGCTGCCCCAAAGTAGCCCAGCAACCCCCGACTAAGCAAGCTAAGTGATGTCCCCCATCTGGCCCAGAGTGAGCAGTGCTTCAGACCCCTGGGGGAGATCCTTCCCCTGCCTGCAGGCGTCTAGTCTGGCCTGTCCTGGCCTGTCCTGTCCTGTCCGCTGTGCAAAGGGGCCCGTCGTGTGATGTAAGGAGGCTAACGACGGCAGTAAAGCCTCCCTCCTGCCGCTCCAGTGGCATTCCTGCCTCGGCTCAGCTCCCCAGACCACCAAGCCAGCGGCCACACAGGACCAGGGCAGGCCACTGCCTTTGGCCCTCCGGCTTCACCACAGAGACGCGTTATTACCTCCGCCTGCCGAGGTTATGTAATCATTGACGTTTGTTTGTTTGTTTGTTTGTTAGTTAGCAACATAACAAAACAAAAAAAAAGTTATGGATGGATTTTGATGACATTTTCAGGGTAGGTCAAATAAGGCTAACTTAAAAGTGATTTTATTTTAGTGGTGATCTGAGTTCAGCTGCCTTGGCCAAGGTCTGCACTCTCTGAGTGCTTTTCTAGTTTTAGCAGCAGAACATGGCTGCATTAATGCTCAATTACACCTAATGTCAGGTTGGCAGATTGTTCCTTTCTAGAGGAAAAAAAAACACTTTTACACAAGAACCAGATCACTTTTCTTCTTTTAGTTCAGCTAAAACCAGGGACTGCCATACCTTGGGAGCAGCTCCTCCTTATCAGAGACGTTTTCCCAGCAGACAGTCATGCCAAAACAACAACAAAGACACAAACACGCAGCAGTGTAGGTCGGCACCCTTGTTGGGGAAATGGGACAGAGAGCGATGAACCCTACTGTGCTTGACCCCGCTTCCCACATCAGTTAAACTGAATCAAGCGCATGAATGAGGACCCAATAATGTGGAACTTTGATACACGTTCAGTGCTGACCAATGAGAGAGCCTGCTTCAGGACAGCTTGGCCCCAGGGCAGGAGATGGGTGTGTTACGAGCACGCACACACACACACACCCATCCATACACAAACACACTCAAGACACAAGTCTGTGCATGCACACATGTACGCACATAACCTTGCAGACACTAGCCAACACAAGTGCAAACACATGTCTTCGTAGCAGTAGATGGTGTGTTTATGGCTCCAGAAGGGGCATCCCCACTAGGACTAGGAAGTGATCTGAGCATTTGGGCACGTCCTGGAAAAACTGTGAGGCGCTGGAAAGCTGAACCAAGCACTCATGAGTGCAAGATCCTCTGCCTTCACCCTACACACACTCCCTTTTCACTCACACATGCAAACGTACGCATAAACACAACACACACACACACATGAATACAACTCTCTCTCTCTCTCTCTCTCTCTCTCTCTCTCTCTCTCTCTCTCTCTCTCTCTCTCTCTCTCTCTCTCTCTCTCTCTCTCTCTCTCTCTCTCTCTCTCTCTCTCTCTCTCTCTCTCTCTCTCTCTCTCTCTCTCTCTCTCTCTCTCTCTCTCTCTCTCTCTCTCTCTCTCTCTCTCTCTCTCACACACACACACACACACACACACACACACACACACACACACACACACACACACACACACACACACACACAGGCAAGCCGTCATTTGCCATCAGTAGGCCTATACACTTTCAGCCGGAAGATTATTTTTAGCTCCACACTGCCGATTGAGAATCTAATACGCTACACGGGGGGCTGTGACCAGCACTTCAACACTCAGGATCTGCGCAGGAGCTGCAGTGCACGTGACAAAGAGTTAGAGAAATCCCAAGCCTGACCTGCCCATGCAAATTACTTCTGACAATGAGATTATCAATACAGAGAGCTACACTGTAGCTTACGCACGTCAGTGTTCATAGGAGAATGAGAGGGATGGCATTAAGGAAAGTGTAAGGAAACTTTCAGCGTCAGGTTTGACTTTAGTTTAAGCTGAAATCCTGTGTGATATCAATACATTTCAGCATAGATCACTGACTATATGCGCCTCACACAAAAAGAAAATGCCTGAACTTTAAACATTTTTTTTGATTGAGCTTTTTTTTTTTAACATTGGCTAAATGTCAAGACTGGAGCTAGTGTGTAAGGTAGCTTAACACTAAAATCTGAGGCTAGGGGTAGAGGAGGAACGCGCCCAATAATAAAAACAGAGGGAAAAATGGAGGGAAAAAAGAGACAGCGTAAAGGAAGTAAACAGATCGTCAAATTTAACAAAGCCTGATGACCCTAGGGGAAATAAGCGTGAAAAGTTTCTGGAACACAAGGCCAAGACAAAAATGGCACACGAAAATTATCACGAGACCTCACTGAACACTTTTTCATGACTCTTGCCAACATGTCAGTACTGAGGCATTATCAGTATGCCATTTGCGCCACAAAGGTTGTTATTGTGGATGGCAGAAGATTGCACAACATGTTTTCTACGAATTAGAACATTTATATGTGATTTTGTTTCCGGTGTCAGGGGGATGTTGGGCCCAGGAGACCTACCGCTACAAGGGGCATTTAGAGCTTATCAGACATCTCCTTTTATTTCATTGGCCACTTTCGCACCAGAGGAACTCCTTCAAGCACAATAGAAACCAAGAGTGGCGTATGTGTATCATAATAGGTTAAACACATGCATTGCTCCGAAGATCTAAGATCTAAGAGGTGTGTCCCAGCCACCTTTCTCACATTCATCTTCTGGCCTTGCAAATGACCTCAGATGGATGCTTACCAGAAGCTATCAGATTGTCATGTCTATTTCTAAGGGACTTTTGCAAATTCTTAACAAAAGAAGACCAAATAAATTACATCTATTCTACAAATATGTCCATAACTGGCAGAAGCATCAAAGGCAAAGCCATGTGTGATTTACATGACTTCAGAGTTCCTGCTGGCAATGCGAATGCAAACAGAAGGAAAAAAAAAACTGACTGAGGTATGTGCACCTCAGGGGAGGCTCCTGAAAGGATTGTCCTTAGACACCACATCCTTCATCTGCTTGGTCTGATATTACCTACTGACTTTGACAACTGACATGCACTTCTCCCCGATGCAAGATTCCCGCAAAACAGCTTTGACGGATGCGTCCCCCAAAATGTGGGTTGATGTTACACTCATCTTCTTGTAAATAACAACACAGCTAACATAAATCAACACATTTGCAAAAATACTGCAGACAGTGAGGACTGGGTGTGGACTTGTGACATTATACCAAGTCCTCTCTGTCTGCCTTCTCTTTATACTTCACCGTGTGCTGTACCACAGTATATCACGGCAAGTGGGGCATTTAGTTATGCAACAGTAACTGCCCCTGCTGTTCCTTATAACAATGAAATGGCTACAAGTAATAATGGCCATAAAACCAACAACAGTGGGAAAGTACCTCACCACAAAATTTCTCTCCAGTGAATTAACCAAACCTTACTCTGTCACAGTAGTCTGTCTTTATGAACATACTACTATTACACTTCTCAGTTGTATTTACAGGCCATGTATGGTTAAATTGTCCGTTTGCTGCCACACAAAGTTTGTAAGACTTCTACGGCCTGACTGCTGGTGTTACCACCACCGCATTTTTGAAAACAGAATAGAGGGTAGACTGCAAGAAGACCCAGAAGCCCAGGCGAGCAGGTCTAACACCTTAGATCTCTGTCTGAGGTTTGTTTTCCTAATACTGCCTATTGCTGATAAGGACAAGAAAAACATAGCAAGTCATTTAGCAATCACTGATAAACGTAACCTTTTGAAGTCATAAAAACACACACACAACACACCAGGCATCTACACTGAGGGGGTGCAAATATGAAAGTCTTAAAGCTATGCCTGATATCCAGCGGTAAACATCATAAACGACTAGAAAATCTCCTGTAAAGTGTAAAGCTGAACATGCAAAGTCATAACAAATGCCACTTGCATTTAAATATTACGTGGATCACCACAAGGAAAAAATCCTTATTTGTTAATTTGCTTTAGAAATATTAAACTTTGTGGCACACAAGGTTGTTACATTTTGGCCTAAATGAAAAGGCAAAGGAGGTAGTCAACCAAATTAATCATAGCAGTTAAGTTGAAAACCACCACACATGAAGTTGATATTAAGATAGACACACAGAACTGGCTAGCTGTCTGACTTCATAGATGCACCTGCCACCTGTTACCACTAACCTACTACAAATGGGATGAAAAATGTGCATAAAGGCACATAGGCCAATGTGTTGAGAATATTTTTGGGGCATTTTGATTAGACAAATGCTTACATGATTAGGAAATTGATTTCAAGCAACTGTAAACACATCAGCCTACCTCGAGGAGGGTGTGGAGGAACAAAATACTAATATGGAATATGTTGTGGCACAATACATATATTGCTTTGAAGCCAAGTACTGTAAAATTAATGTACTTGTTATACTTTTAATCCCACCTTATACATAGCCTAGATCTACTCTGAAAATACTGGTTTTGAAGTTCATAGCATGGTGCAAGACTTCATTATTCTCTTGCATCACAGACACTGAAGAGGAAGTCAGAGCCAGTAACAACTTACCCTGACCTAATAGCTACAGAGTGCTTGCATTTAAAACATAATATAATACAGAAATAAGATGTAATGTGTCATGGTACTGAATTGCAATACTCACTGTATAATATAATTGCAGTATGATATTGTAATCAACAGTTACAAGCCTATAACCAAATACTTGTTATAACCAACATGTCATCAGGGAGAAGACTTGGTTTTACAGCAACAGCCTCTTGGCATATGTCAATAAATTACAGAGAACATTTATGCCACTACACAGACACAAACCTATCACAAGCCCTATGGAGTCTGGAGGGACCTCAGAGGGTGAGAGGGGGGCGGGGCTCTGTGGTGAGTGTGTGAGGAAGGAGAAGGAGAGTAGCAAACACTGGCAATGCTTTAAGGAAGTAACAGATTACGTAACACAACATCAAACTATACTGGTGTGAATGGTGCCGTCTCCTCATGTAATGTCATGTGAAAATATCAGTTTTTCACTGTGATGTAGTGCTTGTGTACACACTGCTCAGTTATGACCATTACTACAGTGGAAAAAAAAGGAAAAACAGACAAAACATATGAGAAACTGGAATTATGCGTCTTTAAACTAAATTAGCTGTGTAGTAGACCTGCTGTTTTAAACCAATATGGCATGTCCATAGGGTCATGGTCAAGCATAGCCCCATCGCTGTGATTACATGTGGCTGAAAAACGGCTACGGGAACGTTCTTCACCATCCGCCGCACTCGGTCACTGTCATCATTCAATTCTTATTTTTTTATATTTTGCATGTTGCATAACATTGTTTTGTACAAAATAGCATTCATTTATTTGACCAAAACTGTTATATTTAAAGAGAAATTTCATTTACAGAATTAACTTTATTTGACCCCCCCGTTTAACCTACTTGCTGAAATCTGTGTTGATGGAAAGCACAAAACGCAGCTCTCTCATTTGTTCTTAACATCCATTCATAAAAATGCAACTACCACCATGACTGTGGAGACTTCTTAATGAAAACAGTGAGGGATTGTAATGATGTAACGACATAATAAGACCATGTATAACTGTGTAACAGACTGTGATCACCAACAAAAGCTACAAGTGTAAGACTATGTCAGTGGTGGCATTAAGAAGATTTAAGGAAGGAAAAGAACAACAGGCAAAACACTGCTACCATTCTGACAGCTCAGTCACCCAAAATCAGCAGTCTTGCTGAAATCCGACAGAGGAAATCAATTTAAGAGACCATTTTAAGCGGCGAGGTCCACTATAGACGGACATGAGGGAGAAAAACAAAACTGAGGTGCTGCTGCTGCAGCAGCCTAGCCTTCTCACTGCAAGAGCTGGTCTAGACACTCAGAAAAAGATTTAGTGTTTCACCTGCAGACCAGCTGTCCCCCTTCATTTCCTAACACTAACTGTGGGCTCAAAAACCACCGGAGGACTCGAAAAAACCTTTCAGAGGAGTCCAGCCACCTCATACATGACATTCCAGTATTGTGCCCGAACATCTTACGCATCACTGTGTTAGTAGAATACGCTTTTGAATACAATGAAAGAAACAACAGTCGCCTTTTGATTGACAGATGTTCACCAGTGACCTCGTTCTGTGTACCAGGGCATCAAATATTATGAAGACACTTCATCCAATTCCTCTTTAGCAAGGCACACTTAAAAAAAAGCTTTGCAGATAGCCAGGTAGACACTCCCTGACATGCAGGCTATTGTTAAACTGCTACTACTAGGGTCAATAAACACAATACTCGGTGACAAACACCGTGTTCAGGGAATCATCCTGCAGCTAAAAAACTTGACAGATGCCTCACTGTCAGGAGTGCTCAGGATAGGTGTGTCACTTAGCTTTACCACCACCTCCCCATCTCATGTTAATGGCCTCGCTTAAAAGGTTCCTATTGTTCAAGAAAACCAAGTGTCACAAATCATTGTTCCAAGTCATAAAAAGCACAATACATGGGGCACGACATGAAGGCTCTGGTACTTCCTCCTGCCAGGGCAGTGTGGAGAGGAACACACCGTAAATCAGGTATGGCAACTGGGCATGTTTTAATGACGTGTCTCTGACATGAGTGACAAAACCAGCAGGCCTGAACGCTGCCTTGGTGGGGAGGATTTTTTTTCTTCCCTGCCAAGCAGCACGAGTGTCAGAAGGACATTTTTCCTCCATGACCACCAAGCACTTTGACAGAGACAAAAGAATCCACTTGATAATATTTAAATCCTCAGCATTATCGTAGGAAGTAAAAAAAAAATCAAAAAGGCAGAGAAAACTCCTGAGACTTTTCTTTTTAACTGGACAATCAATTTAATCCAGAAGAGTGAAAAAAACCACTAAATGTTCATTCAGATCAGAGATGATTTCAGACTTTAACAAATTACTACAAATGTGACGCAGGTGGATCTGTCTGTGAGGGTTGTTTGGTTGGTTGGTTAGGCTAAAGAGGCCTTAACTGAGGCCCCAAAATAGTTTCACTATTTCCTACAGCAGTTCACTCGCAGGCCTGAGAGGAACAAGAAGGGGGCCAGCTTTGCAATTACACAACTTGTTTATGTTCAATCTGCCCTCTGAGTCTCGCACAGACTGGTTGGATGATATTACCCAATCACCTCTCTTCCAGTTTTAATGAAAAAGGTGGCAAGCACCCCTGGGGTGCTTACTCGGGCCTACGAGTTGGTAGGTTTCGAACATCTGTGTCTAAAAACAAATCAAAATGGAAGGTTATTACTTCCTACTGTGCTGGCTTTACAGGCTTTGCAAGGTATCAAATCTATCTGCATTCGGGGGCCGGTAGGCAGCAATCCCAGCTACCTGAATAGAGAAGACAGTTCTGGCAGAATGTTCAGGCAGTAGGTACCGCAACAGCTGCCACAAATACAAATATGGTCACGATAAAGAAAACAAACAGAGATGACGTTAAATCAGGGGATATTGTTGTGACCGTTTCCGTCCAATTCTATATTTCTAACTACATTCAGTGAGAGTCTGAAGTCTGGTTCAGGACCTATGCCAAGCACCGACTACACAAGCCTAAACATGTATGCATGACAATACACTTAATTTGACACATTACAGTCTTAGCTGTATCCTCTTGGTGGCTGGAAAATAATGAGTTTGGAAAAGTCAAACCATTATGTCAGACCATTTAAAGGAAAGACAACATGTCAACCAGGAGAAGGAACTGAGTTCGCGCTCAAACTGAGTTCCTTCCCCATCTTCAACCAGAGTCCACACATAGAGACATGTGCAGGGTAAACACTGGCATTTTCCTGATCCAATATCCTGCTACAGAGATGAGGACAAAGGCAATAATAGCTGAACTGAATACTGGCCAATATTTCCCTAAGAGTGTAACATGGCCAAGTGTGTCAGAAGCATGTCTATATTTATTTATCTTGCCTATTTCAGGAGAGCTTTCAGTCGAGACAACAGTGGAAAGAGATTGAGAAAGACTGCAACAGAAAAGGCCCCATACTAGGCTACTATGTCACATTTTAAAATAATTTGTTTGCTTTTTTTGGGGAAAAAATGTGTGCGAAGAATCATAAACAAAAACAGCATAGACATAAAGACAAACTTGAGTACAACCAACTCACTTTATTTTTTTTAAAAATCTGTAAAGTAATATCAAACCCTTTTGCATCATTAACAAAAGCCAAAAAAGGGCAGGGTGAACCCCCTTTAAAAACTGCCCCACACAAAGTGAAAATACGGAAATCAAATGCATGATTAAAAAAACTCCTGCTTTCTATGTCATCCATTTAATCTTGTCCTTGATAGGTAAGATGGGACTGGTGAAAAGCTTCTGTCAGGTGTGCATTTCAATTAGTGTTCAATTAACACATCCTAATACTACCAATGAAGCAACACTAAAACATGCAACTTCTTTAGCAGCAAATGAGAAACCTTCTGATGTTTCAAATGATGAATCCTAGAGCTAATGTTTTTGTATTAAAATCCACAACCTAGCGTAAAGCAAAGCTTCCTTTTCGTCGAGGAGGCACAATTTATGTCACATGTTCTGTCATTTTCTTTATACTTAAAGCAAGTACAGATTTAAACCTTTAGTTAGATTATTAGTTCTGTTATAAACTGAAATCAGAAACGCACCGATTTAAGTCAAATGATGGATCAATTTGACAGCTAATAATCACTTGACACATGACCAGAGCGTACACAACTTGCCGAAATCTAAGCGTCACTATAAAATACCTTGATCATACATACCCTTTATGAGTGACAAAGACTACACTGGTGAATTCTAGAAAAAACAAATTAGAAATGTTGTTAAGTATGTATAGACTGATTAATGACAACACACTTACCCTCTCCATTTGTTGGCAGACAACTCCATAAAATGTAGACAGACGCCACCAAAACAATCAAAGTCCGCAGCCGCATCATGACCCCTGCAGAATTGTACCAACTGTTCAGCGCAGTGAAGATCGATTTATGGACAATCCGAAAAGAGTACTGTCTAATGGTGATTGTTTATTAAAACAACAACATATGGCTGATAAAAATCCTCTGTCACCCCCCAAAATGGGCGGAGAAGAAAGTCCAACGTGTTCAATCCACTAGCATTCAGCTAGTCAGCTAGCTAGCTAGCTTAACTCGACGATGTAAAAAGATTGTTTAGCTAACGTTTGCTAGCAACTTTAACTACACAAATCTAACGACTCAAAGTACCCATATATTTGCGAGAGAATATATGCAGGTAACATTGTGAAACAATGTTAGCACAGTCTTCCTCTCAGCGTAGTTGCATCAGTTCGGCTGTGTTGTCCGAAATCCTAGTTTCCTCGAGAAAAATCCGTAGCAAACCACCCGCGAATCAGATCAGAATGAACAGCTACAGCTAGCAAGCTAGCCAACCCCGTTTAACTTCGCTGCTGCTAGCTGGCGAGCTAGCTGCCTCCGCAGGCCAAAATAAAGTTATTGTTTGTCACAGCAGGAAAACAGTCTTTTTGAATTTTCCCTATATCCAAAAGAACCCTAATTTTCAAAGGTTCGAGTAATCATTAAAAATGCTACAAAAACTTTACTTGGTTAAAATTTCTCCAAGCTTAGTAAATTAATCCTAGTCAGTTGTTCCTCTGAGGTCCTGCTGACAACTTGGCCCATGTAACGTTAGCTAGCGAGCGTGGCGTAGTAAATTCACGGGTCAATGCGCTTCGCGTGCAGCAGCTGTCCGACCGTAATGTAGGCTACAACACTTCTTTGACTAAACCGTAAAATTCAGAACATTTACACGGGAAACAGCAGAGTAGCGGCAACTGAAGTCCACCATCTAGCGTTCTACGTGCACGAAGAAAAGGCCGTCCCCGTGGTGTTGGCTCAACTCAGTGCTGAGATTTCAGGCAGGCGTCCACCTCAATGCTTCACTGAGCTATACGGTTAGCGAGCCATTCTTTAATTCCTATCAATGTAAACCAAGTACAGCGTCTTGGTGGTGATTCAACAGTGTCTTCTGCTACACGCCGCAAATCCACTAAGACGAGAATAGACACTGAATAAAACGAAAAATATTTTCCCCCACATTAGAGGTAGCTACGTTAGAAGATTGACATGCCCCGTCTCTCCAAGGATCCCCTTTCCTGTCTTTGCGCCAGTAAACAAGACCTGCCAGCGAGCCAGACAGGGTAGAGGGGAAATGTGGACTGGATTGGCCTATACGTGAATGGGGTTCCTTCACAATAGCATCCGACAGCCTTGTAGATACCATGGCATATGATAAGGTAATGTAAGGCTATATATGGTTAGGGATTTAGTTATATAAAAAAAACTCGTTGTAAAACGGAATAAAGCGGATTCATAGCGTTAGGCGAGTTGGTTTATGACACTTCGGAGCGTAACAGTTGCTTTTTCGCCACTCATTTGGCAGTGTTATTGGGATGATGGGTTAGACGAACTGTGGAATTAGACTTTCGATATTTTAATTGTTATTGCAAATAGCCGTTATTATAGGCTATGTAAAGTTACGAGTTTTACTAATGATCTTAAACCAGAGTTGACGTTCCGCACTCTATAGCTCTACTTGTAAAATGTGAATCTGCACATCGCAAATTGGCCAAGGGTTCAAGGGAGTCCACAACAGGGATGAAACTGACGACTGTTGCAGGGAAGCACAGCCAATGTAGAGCTTGGTCCTGGTTTTATAACAGAGTGAGCTTTTCATCAATAGGTGGGTTTCCATCCATTATGTTGTAAGGCGCATTTTTTTCCTATTACATCCTGGTTGGAAACGCATGCATATATACATATGTAGGAGAGACCGGGGTTGGTTGTCACATTTTTTGCTTTCATTTGAATCCCTCAAAAATTGTGTTCTGTTTTTCAATGTATAGCCTAATGTAAGCTTAAAGTGTCAGGTAGGACTGGAGGGTCGTAAATCGCCTTAAATGCATTGTGTTCAAAAGATATGGGCTGCCAAATAGACACTGACAGCTTGGGACAACCAACCCCACCGCTATTGCAACCACATAGTCTTAATCAAAGATTTTACATTCTTACAAAGATAGGGCAGCATAATACATTACTGTGGGAGCAAACATGAACAGTCCGGTCTGCATAAGTGGGAGTGCAACATTATTATTATTATTGTTGTTGTTGTTGTTGTTGTTAAGGATGCAACGAATATTATGTAACCGAAAATATTCCGCCTAATATTGCAAAAAAGGCATATTCGGCCTTCGGTGGAGTGAGTTAAAAGCAAGGCTGAATAGTGGCGTGTGACGCAATCACGCGATCAGTGTATGAGTTTACATGAACATTAAGATTTACTTGAGCCTTATGTTTATGTAACGCTCTCTCTCCCACTTTCCAGCACCTCCACAGCGTAGCTACTCTGCGTTGTGTTTGTATGTGAGTGGAAGGACAAAAAGCTAGTCTGAAATAGTAAACTCTTATTTGAACATCATGCAATAGTGACACCTATTGGCGCAACATAGACACTGCCTTACATTTACATTATTAGCCTATCTGCTGTGGCTAAGCAGACTTGTGCCAGAAGAACAATGATTCATTATGACCGCCGTTAGCGAAGCTAGCGATAGCGGTCATTATAGTGTTGCCGCGACTTTTTTCCCTTTTTTTTTCTTTTTTTCTTTTTTTTCAGCTATTTTCCGTCAACGGTTTCCGGGACAATGGAAGTCTGGGGGACATGAATCTTTGTAGGCATGAAGCCCTAGAACTTTTTCAGCGACTAGAAGCTTTTGGCCCCCAAGGGCCACCCCCCCGCTTTGCCAGTGTCCGTCAAAGAGGGGGAGACCGGCAAAAGTTTTTGCTGAATAACTCAATGAACGTTTCACCCAACAACATGAATTTTTTGTCATATGTCGGTGTTACAGAGACGTATCGACCCAGCCCATAAACACTCACTTGAAGCATAGCGCCACCTAGTGATATTGGTAAATGCAAAAATTGGGATATTGAGTTGCCAATATCTTGGACCGAGAAGGTGAAAACTGCGCAAAATATGTCATGCACGATTACCACAAAGACTTCTAACACCACAGCACAAGTTTCGAAGTTACACGTCAATGAACATTAAACACGTAGCTTAAAATTCTTCAAAAGTCTATATCTTGGCTTTTAATTGCTCAAATTTAGTCAAAGTTGACATGTCATCTCTACACAGCTTTCTTTTCATGTGTACTAAATTTTGTGACATTTCGTCATAGGGGGCGATGTTTATTGGCGAAGCTAGGTGTCAAAAAACAGTTTTTGTTAAATAACTCGTCAACAATTTTGCCCAAGACAACGATTTTGTGTTAGTAATGTCGGTGTTACAGAGGCGTATCGACCCAGCCCATAAACACTCACTTGAAGCATAGCGCCACCTAGTGATATGGGTAAATGCAAAAATTGGGATTTTGAGTTGCCAATATCTTGGACCGAGAAGGTGGGAACTGCGCAAAATACGTCATGCATGATCACCACAAAGACCTGTAACACCACAGAACATGCCATAAAATTTGGTCCACAGGGGGCGCTGTAATTGTAGAAAATGTCATTTTGCCTATTATCTAGAGAATGCTTATGTTTACAAAATTTTTTTTGATCGTGAAATCTATTGACCCTCACGCATTGAAAACACTGGTCAACGCCCACTTCCAACAAGAACAATTTCCGTGAAATTTTAATATTGCGAAAACGAATCTGAACAAACTCGTCATAGGCCGTTCATGTGAATCTCACCAAATTTGGTATATGTCATCTACAGACAATGCTGACTAAAAGTTATCAAAGGATTTATCTTGAGATAAACCGTTCCGAAGTTACACGTCAATGAACATTTAACACGTAGCTTAAAATTCTTCAAATGGCCGTATCTTGGCTTTTAATTGCTCAAATTTGGTCAAAGTTGACATGCCATCTCTAAACAGCTTTCTTTTCATGTGTACTAAATTTTGTGACATTTCGTCATAGGGGGCGATGTTTATTGGCAAAGCTAGGTGTCAAAAAACAGTTTTTGTTAAATAACTTGTCAACAATTTTACCCAAGACAACAATTTTGTGTTAGTAATGTCGGTGTTACAGAGGCGTATCGACCCAGCCCATAAACACTCACTTGAAGCATAGCGCCACCTAGTGATATGGGTAAATGCAAAAATTGGGATTTTGAGTTGCCAATATCTTGGACCGAGAAGGTGGGAACTGCGCAAAATACGTCATGCATGATCACCACAAAGACCTCTAACACCACAGCATGTGCCATACAATTTGGTCCATAGGGGGCGCTGTAATTGTGCAAAATGTCATTTTGCCTATTATCTAGAGAATGCTTACGTTTACAACAATTTTTTTTTTATCGTGAAATCTATTGACCCTCACGCATTGAAAACACTGGTCGACGCCCACTTCCAATGAGAATAATTTCCGTGAAATTTTAACATTGCGAAAACGAATCTGAATGAACTCGTCATAGGCTGTTCATGTGAATCTCACCAAATTTGGTATATGTCATCTACAGACAATGCTGACAAAAAGTTATCAAAGAATTTATCTTGAGATAAACGGTTTCGAAGTTACACATTAATGAACATTTAACACGTAGCTTAAAATTCTTCAAAAGTCCATATCTTTGCTTTTAATTGCTCAAATTTGGTCAAAGTTGACATGCCATCTCTAAACAGCTTTCTGTTCATGTGTACTAAATTTTGTGACATTTCGTCATAGGGGGCGATGTTTATTGGCAAAGTTAGGTGTCAAAAAACAGTTTTTGTTAAATAACTCATCAACAATTTTGCCCAAGACAACAATTTTCTGTTAGTACGCTGGTGTTACAGAGGCGTATCGACCCAGCCCATAAACACTCACTTGAAGCATAGCGCCACCTAGTGATAAGGGTAAATGCAAATTGGGATTTTGAACTGCCAATATCTTGGACCAAGAAAGTGGGAACTGCACAAAATACGTCATGCACGATCAGCACAAAGACCTTCTATAGGGGGCGCTGTAATGTACAAAATCTCATTTTGCCTATTCCTTGCCTTGACAAATCACTCCTACATACTACACAAACACACACAATGTCATTCATTCAAAACCCACATCCATGCCCACTTCCAGGAAATCATTTCCACAGAAACTCTCACCTTACAACACTGCTCTACCACACACTCATCATACCAACAGTTCACACATTTCAATATACTGCGGCGGTCATACCATGTCATAGATGCGGTACATCTAGTTTGTTGTGGGTTTAACGACTTTAATGCACTGGAATGCATGTTTTTTAAGGCCTAATATAAATGAAAAGCTTTGTGTTTGTTTAAAAGCAAAGGCCACTGGAATATTTTTTTTTTAAATGTTATAATATTTTATAAACATTTACCTTCTTTGGAAAACATGTCTAAAAAAATATTCTAGACTATTAATGAAATTTTAAAAATATAGTGAAAAACAACCGCATTTGATATTCGGTATTCTGTATTCGGCCAAGCGTTTCATATTATTTGGTTTCGGCTTCGGCCACAAATTTTCATTTCGGTGCATCCCTAGTTTTTGTTGTTGATGATGTTGTTGTTGTGTCCTAGCCTATCCAATTAAGCACATGGTTCCAGAACAGATCTGAAAAGCCAGGAGGAGGCAGACACAGCATCGTGCGCGCTGCCAGGTGTTCCAAATCAAAGATCTCTAAATATTAATTTCATATCCTGTCATTTGGCACAAATCCTCAAATACTGGCCTGGCTAACGTGAAGTTTTTGACCAACATCAGCTGCTGATTAGCTGCTGAACACACACACAGACATACACACAAACACACAGACACAGACACGCACACACACACACACACACACAGACACGCACACACACACACACAGACACACAGACACACACACACACACACACACACACACACACACACAGTAAAATGAAAATGCAGGAATATGTGTATAGAAATAGGCAAGTATAGTGGAATATAACAGGTGCTCTTCTTCTTCTGTTCAGGAAACAAGGAACAATAACATCTCCATTTCGTAAACACTTCTATAATATATTTACATCCTCTGTTCTCCAAGATACAGCTGTTGTGTGTGTCTTTCATCTGAGACTTCCATTTATATAGCGCTATCTGTCATTTTAACTGGCGGCTATATAATTCATTTTTTTAAAGATATGGTTGGTTTATGTGAACATGGTAGCTTTAATTTTATGTATACTGTGTTTGAAGTCATAACTGAAGATGCCATGCAGCCTATTGTCTATATTTGCCAAGGAGATGAAGGGGCTGCTCCGCTGTGGCTGTGACTGATGAAAATGCCATTAACAAACCTTATCCATACAGACTGATTCAAGTCTTAAGTGAATAGATTTAATAATCCCATGAGAGGATTTCTCTGTCTTAATGTGGCATAATGTGAAGGTGCTATTACTGTTGTAGCTGAAGGAAAGATGTCAACGTTGCTGATGGTCTATTCAGCCTATAGGTCAGTGTAATAATTTCTATCTGTCAGACCTGGAAAGAAAATAAATTGCATGTGGGCACACCCTCACGGGCATCACTAATATTGTAAAATTATATTTGTAAGTCAGTTAAGACAGTTAATCTGTTTGGTAAAAAGGTCATATAGAGAGGTGAATTATTCGGTGGGTCAAATTATATGTGACTGAAAGCATAGCAGACTGAAATAGAAGGAGGACAATGTAGGACACAAGCAAAAATTGGTTAATCATTTAGTCACTAACCAATGCTAAAACATTTCCATGGCAACATACAGTCGATTTCAAATAGCCAAAAGTAGTCTTCTATCTGTTGTTTCATCAGCATCTTGAAAAAAGGTGCATCTTTACCTTCATAAGATTAAAAGCGACAGGTTTTAAGTCACTGCCTTGTTTGATGGTTCTACCTGTTCTCAGACATCAGCAGTTTTCTACCATAGTTATGTTGCTTAAAACGTATGCACTGGAGAACATTATTTTTGTTTAAACATAATTTGCCATTGTAATATTCATTCTGTAATGTAACTTACAGACATATTTTTTCTCAAAAGAAGCATGTAATAATGATACTTAGTGAAGAATGAAGTGAGGAATGAATGTAATCTGCTGGTTGGACAATCATTTTGAAACGTAATTTTAACAACTTCTGTAAGAGGGGGATCTCTTTACTGAGTGTTCTGAGCACGATGGTCTAAGACTCTAATGTGATATCTCATGCACTGGTCATTCCATGTCAAATAGCCAATCAGAATCATTCGTTCCTATGTCCACTCCTACAAAGTGTGTAACTGTACCAAGACAAGACCTTCATTCTTTGGGTTGTGAAATAACAAGGTCCATTTTTTGAAAACAAACAAGGTCAAAGGCTTTGCAAACTGGTATTAAATAAAAACAAAATAATTTTCTCTTCTTTTGTGAATGATTGTACAAGACAAACTTTCCCTTTTGTAGTAATTTTCATTGTATAAAGGTCAGAATAATAAGTAAAAATTTATTTTGTCACATGGTGAGTATACCACATTACCAAATTTCTGTCTTGTGAGGTATGCAGTGCTGTGGAAACTGGTAAATATTTTGATTGTTTGTTGACCCCCCTCTGATCCCAAACAACTGTAAACAGTTCTGAATGCTCATCTGGGGCCTTCACATTTGCAAGTCAGTCAACATGGTGGATAGGGAACACCTGCCCAGTGACCAGCTGCACACTGGCCGCGATCACCAATTATGCTATGGCACAGTGTGTGTATGTCCTAAATAATACACACAGGCAGATGTGAATGAAATGGCTGAAGGGATGCTTGAACCATGCTCTCAGTCTGAGTCATATTTATTAGTATTTCATGGTAGGATACAGACTGTAGCAGGCAGCAGGGGACACGTGTTCACTGCAGTGGGTTCAATCTGATACATTAGATGTTGAGAAAAAAAAGACAATTCAGCATCTCACACACCAGACCAGAGTTTTTATAGTTAACTAAAACTAAGACTAAAACTAAAACTAGAACTGGAAATATAATTTTGTTAACTAAAATAAAACAGGACAGTAAAATTAAAAAATTAAAAAGGACAGTTTTTTTTTTAAAGTTACAATAAAAACTATAATTAGCAATAAAAAGTAAGTGATTCTTTGTCATGTTGTGTTGCCCTGAATAACCAAGCTGAATTTCAAAGTATTTACAGCAAGAAAAACAGGTTTCTCTGTAATGAAATTCCTGGACCTATAAATCACAGCTGAAATAAAAACTAAAAATTAAATTATGAATGCACTTGTTAGACTAACTAAAATTAAACTGAAACTAACAAATGAACCTACTAAATGACTATGGAACTAAAAAAATAACTAATAACTAAATAAAAGTAAAACCTAATGAAAAATGTAAAACTATAATAACTCTGTACCAGACGTAGGGAGTCTGTTGTTTTATATGTCAGGTGTGACGTTAGGCACACGATCAGTCTACGTGTGAAATCATACTTGCCCATGTAGACACATATTCCACTTGGGACAGCAGTTAGAAACAAGCACTGTTTTCTGTCCGAATACATGTTTTTCATGTAATCTCCTTTCAAAACAACAATTTCCTGCCTGTGTGAGTTGAAAGTGCAACACTTGGATATGTCATTCGGACAGTGTGTAGAAATGACAGGAGAAGTAATCAGCACTCCTCACTTCTGTTTTGTTTTGTTTTTGTCATTTCTGGTTGAGGAAACATTTTTTTTTACACAAACCGTGGACCACTAAAGGTGATGCTTCCCTTTTGTCACCCGGTTTACACACCCATGTTGGGTTAATGGTCAGGCTGTAAGCCTGCACGCCTGAGGTGGAGGGGGGTGGGACACAAATGTACATATAGATCATGGGAAAGAAACCTTAACAGGAGGTTCAGGAAGATATCCTTTCACAGGGGACCACTGACAGAAAAACAATGGGGTTCATCAGGGATTCACTGTAAGGTTTCTCCAGGCGTCATTATCGCAAATGTAAATACCTTTGGCTTGGGATGATGCTGAATGTACTGATTTTATCTGTCAGGCTTCCTCTTGACTGGCTTCCCTTTTCACAGAGTGGGGCACACAGAGAACCAGGATGTAATCTTCCTGAAACAGATTATTTCCCGTTTCAAATCCATCAAATTACGTAAATAAAAATATTTTTGGAAACCCTGAAGGAAAACTGCTGCTGCCTTTCCCATGAAATGACAAATGGATGAATAACTTTCTGGCTCATGGGAATCATAGCTCATGCATTGTTTGAAAGTGCGCAGATGCCATGTACAAATATATAACAAAATTTCATGCAAATAAGTTATGGGTTTGATGAAATGACAGCGTCGGAAAAAAAACTTTCAATGTGGTATGCATTTAAAGGAGACTGATGGATTTATTCAAATGCAATTTTCTGAGATTCAAATTTCTGAAAGTTTACATGCACAGAACTGCTTCTCTGTTGGTGGCTCAAGAGAAGTCCTAAAAGTATATTTACATAAGGGCATATCTCCAGCCAGCTCTATTATGATGAATAGATCCCAGTGCATGCCTGCTGGTCCCCAACTCAGGTGCCAAAAGGTTAGATGGGACAGTGCCTCGACTTCGATGTTTAGTTTTAGTATATATAGTTAGTTACACTGAGGAGAAAGGGCCGAGGGACTTGAGTTCAATCAATTTTTTAAATCGAATTTAGCTATTTATTTGTGCAGTGTGCATATTTATAAGAGCATCACCTGAACGTTTTTCTGACTGTTGTTTCTGAACAGGAAACATTTTTTTCATATACATAAAAATTATAAATGAATTCATTTCTACAGCAGTGGTGAACACTGCCTCATAGGGATGGTGTTATACTAGCGGTTGGATTAAGTGTATGGATTTTAAAGCTGTTGTCCATTCACTGCTGCCCCACGCCAAGCTTCTCTGCTAGCTCAGGCATGTATTTGTCAATTACTATGGCATGTGCATACTGGACATAAACCTGACCGGCATAACTCGACGATCAGGAGCTTAGATTATCTGCTAATTTTAGAATTGTGTAAGAGGCATATTGAGTAATAAAGATTAGTGTCATACAAACCAACAGATTACTTCGATCCCTTTTACTTGCTATAGAATTCAATTCCATTTTAAGAACACAGTTCAGTAAACTCATACAAAAAAAACAGACGCATTGTTTAACTGGGGTTGTTTTATGGGTTCGATGAAATCCCTCAGAAATGAAGTGTGCTCGTTGCCTGCAGGTTGTCTTACACTGTGTGAGACAGTGGCACTGTAGCCATGGGCATATACAGTAAGTGCCTGTGTGTGACCCTGCCCTTATTTTGAGCCTTCAAGGTACAGTATGTGATTCCTATGCTTTTTTGTCAGTGAATTGCTTCTTACACTCAAGCTGTCTATTATGTGTATGGGGTCTGATGGAAAGGAAACCCTCAAGTATTTCTATATACAATCCTGATTTTGAGGACTGGAAAATAACAACCCAAGCTATCAAAACACGTGGTTCAGCAACCTTGGCAAAACAACCTTTTGTCAACAACCTTTTACGAAACTGATTTACAAACTGCATCTTTGCAACTTTTATTAGCAGAAAAAAATTATTTATTATATTTTTCATGTTACAAGGCTGCAGTTTAAAGTCTGACAGTAATCAGATTACTATGTAGAAGCAGTTCAAAGTTGAATAAAACTATTTACAGAACAAGAAGCGAAAGAAGCCCTGGTGAAACAACAACACATTGTATTTATATAGTTTTAAGACAGGTGATGACGTGGAAGTTATAGTGATCCATATTGGCTCTTTGATAGTAAGGCTTTAAAGAGATGACGTTTTGCTGTCACAGCCCTCTCACAGGCGGCTCACTTCTGGGATTTGTCCTTCCTCCTTGTCCTTCTCTTTCTCCATCTTCTCTTCACACTCTTCCTCTTCCTGCTGTCTCTGCCTTCGTCTGCACAGCATCAGGAACAACAAGAGCCCACAGATGTGAAGGAGGCCACCACACCCAGAGTGGACAAAACATAGATGCCTGTTCTTGTATGGCCGCCTTAACAAGCATAGACACCCATGCTAGGTTAATGGGCAGGGGGACACGACCCTCAGCTTAGGATGATGCTTGAGCAACATGGGAAAAAATTAAGAGTTTAAGTGCAGTCATTGTAAAAATATGGGTGCTACTTTGGCCAAATTATGATTATTATGACAAATTGTGATAACAGAGCCAATTACGAAACCTATTTTATCAGTGCTTTACAGTAAGCAAGATATGTCTCAGACAATGTGAATATTTAGGTTTCATTGTTGTGCAAAAATATGGGTCTAAAGTCTAAATAGTGAGCACTGGGGGCGACATTGCAGCATTTAACTAATAACAGCTTTGCTGCATCAGCAAGTCTTATAGCAAAACCAGAAATTCACTGTCATGAGATACAGGTTGCATTTTTTGCATCTATATTCTAGCAGTAGCCTATAGGCTACATGTCACACTGTTTACAGTTATTCAGGGTGAATGTACCCTGCGTATAAAAGCCTAATATTTTTACATGGTTGAAAACGTTTACAAAAATAAGGATAAAAAACGAAAGTGTATCTAATGACTGTACTACTTGCTGTTCCAACAAAAAGAAATATTGTAGTATTGCGCCCTCTATTGATAACCCTAATACTAATACTGTAAAAATTATTTTCTCTGGGATGTTAGTTGTAGTAGGCCATGAAGGCCATGTTGTTGTAGACTCTGTAGCAGTTGCTGTAGATTTGAATCAACATTTCCGTTAAATCTTGGACACCTTACTGTGCCATCCTGTGTTGTAATAAAGAAATTACTAAAGACCCATGGCCAGGTCTAAACACCACAACAAATGCCCATTGAAGTTTGAATTTTGTGAGTAGAAGACAGTCTTTCCCCTCTATTTGCACCGATAGGTTACAGCCTTAACGTGAACAAGTACCTTACCTGTTTTGATGTGTGTGCCTGTAAGCTTGACTGCCTGTACACTTACTTAAAAAATGATCCAAGAGGCCAAATTTTGACAAGCAGATGTTGGGGTTATACACCTTCATAGAGGCAGATTTTTTTTTACATGTGACAAAACACAAGACCCAAAACACATAATGAACATAACAGGAAAACATTATTTAAACTTTTACTTTGAGGCTTTGAGGACAAAAGCCTATGCAGGCACAGCCCGCAGGGAGAGGAGAGAAGAGACTCGCAGTAAACAACCTTCTTCAGGTTGTACCCATAAATGCGTCTGGCTGTGTAAATGCTTGATTCCCAGTGTCACATGAGCCTCACATTTGTACTGTTTAAATGTGTTCTGTACATACAAGGCTGTTGCTGTCAGTGGCATCCTTAATTGCATGATTGTTAAAGAGCAGTTGAAGCTTGACAAGACTATGTCAGCTTGCAGGTCACACCAAAAGGTTAGCCTGGCTGATGTCTTTCTTGAGTGTAGAGAGTAAAGGCTATGGTAAAGCTAAAGGAGAGGTAGGCTTAACAACAGTTAATGGTATACCATAATAACATTCACATCTGTGAATAAAAGTTGGGTTGCCTCCTAAAAAATGGTTCATCTTATTCTAATCTCTGGTTCACTGTCATAAATAAAATGTGTCATTTTGCATGAGCACAGATGTGTGCATCTCACAAACAACTGTATTTGATTAACAAATTAGGTTCAATGACTGATTCAGGCTACTTACAGTAAACCCAGACTTTGACAGATTTCCTTTTAAGCATACCGCTGTATTTTTCATTGCATCCAGCAGATTTCCAATTACCAATAGATTTTCAGTATCCTGCTGTGATAGTTATTTATTATGACAGCTAGAGTGCCATCATTCAATTCCCACCATACATCATCCCAGGACGATGAACAGTTGAGGCTGAGTTCAGTGTTGAGTTTTGCTGCAGTCTCACCGCTACTGGTGAGATGGTTTGCAGAGGAAAGTTTAAAATAATATCAGCAAAAGCTTTTAATACATGGCCATCACTATCTATGTAGCCATCACTTAATTTGGGAATGTTTTCATTGTAAATCGCACTGTTGATGTATTAGAACACCACAGCACTAGAGAGCACTAACTTTCCAGTGTTTTTTGCTGCCTCTGTCATCACCATACACATCCTACCACCCTCTCTGTCAGTGATTATTCATTTTATTTTAGACCCCATAGCAGGACATTCACAGCAGTTAGATGTCAGAATGGTCCATTCATGTTGCAGGAAAGCTCAGCTGTAGGAAGATGTTCTCGGTTAACTTATGCAATCAGTACAGAGAATGCATCACACTTGCTGTTCTGATGGGTTTGTAAGAGCACACCTCCCATTTCCATGGCTAGAAATTTCCCAGTGCCAGTGTGCTAAACCGAGCCTCATCTTTTCCGCCTTCAGTAATGCCAACATACACTCGGTGGTCCTGGAGGTTTGGCATTTTATCCTTTAAATTTACAATGAACTGGCAATGCACAGCACTTAATGAAGTTTTAAATAAATAAGCAACCTAGCTGTATTCATGTAAAAAATGGTTAACCATGTATATAGCATTTGCACCAGAGTAGAAAAAACATCACATGCTCTGTCACTTAAAGATTACGTTTTAGAGATAAAAGAATGTGAGAAAACATTACCGTTTTCCTTAACATAGCATACTGAGATAAAACCTCAACATTTGGCACAGCCACATGGATGTTGCTGGGTGGATCTAATCAAACAGGCTTGGACTGTAGTACAAATGGAAACAGTCTTCACCCACAGGTGATAATTTGAAGGAAGGAAGAGAAAGGGGACATTTATTCTACTGAAAAGGGACATTTAGCTTACAAGTGTGTATGAAAGAGAAGGCCAAGATTTCTTGCATGTATGAAAGGTGCATAAAAAGCAATAGACTAATAAAAAAGACAGAAATTGTAGGTCAATGTCATTAAATTTTAATAAATAGTTTGTCATTAGATTCCCAATATTTACAACATGTTCACAACTTGCAACGTGTTCTTGCTATTTCAGAGTTTAGCTAAACTTAGGCACAAAGAAAGGTCCGTTTTTTTCTCTCTTTTTTCTCTCATTTTGGGCCACAAACCAGACAGCTCCATGAAGCTGAAAGAACAGGCAAGAAAGTCCAATGTCCTGTTAAATCACTACCAAAAAAGCAAAACAAAACAAAAAATGTCCATTGATTCCACTGAACACACAGTCATCTGGCTTTCTGTGGGTTAAACATAATTAGGTGAGCTTAAGTCTGTGGTTTAATTTTAAAATGATTACTCTTTTCGTAACATTCAACAAGGATTTCTGGATAAATAAGTATCAAACCAGGCCACAAAATGTTATTTCCAATGTGTTAGAAACAAATGAGCAACAAACCGTCTACTCCAAAATGCACTATTTGCTTTTTGATCAATGTTGTCAGTGATCCCATCCCTTGGAGGGAAGGTCCATGGCATCAACAATGCATAAAAATGTAGAATAACAGTAAAAAAAATCCCAAAATTACACACAATATACAAAACCAACAGAAGAAAACAAACATGGTACAAACCCATAGAAAACAAAATAAAACAAAACAAACTCGTCTTGACGCCAGGTGTGTTACCTACTGCAGTGTATTTGTGACGTAGCTATGTTAGCTATTTCAATGCACTTGAGGTTCAATGTAGGAAAGTTAACTGTTCAAACGTATACAACCAGATTAGTTTGAATACAGTAATTGAAATGTCACTTCTATTTAAAGACAGTGCACAGGAGATGCAGAGTAGTCTGATATCTTGGAAGCTGATTACACAAGAATCATTTGAAATGGTTAATTGTCTACTCAAAATATCACATTTGTAGAGTTTTCATACCACAGAACATGTAACCTTTTACTCTCTACCGCAGCAGTATGGGTGACATACTGTTCAGTCGGATCTAATGATATCCATCCACAGAGATTTATTGACAACATCAGGGCTCACGTTGATAACCAAAGCTGACAGAGAATGACCTGTGACAGGAAATGTGATACCTCTGGCCTAAAACTGAATGTATGCACACAGACATACACATACACATCGACACGCACACTCACTCACTCACACTCACACACGTCAGAGGGTCCAGAGGTCAGGGAGCGGAGTTCATCAAGCTGGACACAAACGAGACTAAAGAGTATGCAAGCTCCGATGGGAGCGATATATATATACACTATATATATATATATATCAACAATTACTCACCCTTCTCAGAGCATATGTCTTCATTTGGGTTAGGTAATATCAACATGAAGTCAAATAAAAGGCAACTTTTCCTTTTAAATAAAAAAAAAAAACGATATTTGACACAACCTTTCTCAGAGGAGAATGAACAAAAATGACCATTTCAGTCAGTGTCCGAGAGAGAGAGAGAGAGAGAGAGACAGACAGGTGAGAAACAGAGGGGTAGCAGTTCAGCTTTGACAAACAACTGCGCCAACCCAGACAGGACCAGCGATGTGGGGATACAGTGGTACCCAGGGCTCTAAATAAACTGAGTCTGTATCAAATAGACTAAATTCTCACAGTATAAAATTCTACCTATTGTGTGCTCTGCTTTACTGCTCTGAACTGCGACAAAAAAAGGAAATCTACAGGGTATGAATCATTTATTTCCCTCAAATGTCAGCACCACTGATCCTGTGAAATGTAATCACCAAACCCATAAAGCAAAGTGGCAGGTGACAGCTTGGCCTGTTACCAGTCTACAGTGGAGCTCATCAATATATAACTGTTACATTTCAAGTCTCTGGACAAAGACCAGGAACAACGTCACTGAATGGTCTCTGGGTATGTTTCTTTAAAAAAACAAAAGAAAAAAACACAGAGGGATAAAAACAGAAGTGACCACAAGTCTATACTTAACTTTGTATGTAGATAACCTTCAGCTCAAGTACATCATTTAAACTTTTGCTGGCATCACCTTGATTTCGAGCCTTGACACCCGAGGATCCACTTCCTGGTGCTCAAAGGCCAAGGGCACATCCACTTCCAGAGGAGCGAGCGAAGTGAGATAAGGTTCCCGACTCACCCCCATCGCTGCTGCAGTTGCCCCTGGTCATTCCCAACTCAACCCAAATGCTGCTGCAGTTGCCCCTGGACTACTCAGCCTCCCCACTTCCGGCCCTGTGTCTCTCCACACCTGGAAGCAGTGGAGTCGGGCCAACTCACGTCAATGGGAGTCTCTCTGCAGAGCAAGGGGGCACTGCAAGAGCCAGACTGGGCGCTCGGGTGGGGTGGGGTGGGGTGGGGTAGGGTAGTGTGAGCAAAGTGATGTTGGGGTCATCTGCGTTCTGGAAAGGGTGCGTCAGCAGGTGGTGGGTAGAGTGTGGATGCGAGGTGGTGGTTGGGAGCCGGTGGGGTGGGGGTGGTAAGCAGAGTGCGTCCTCTTCTGTCCTTCACACACACACACACACACACACTCAGTTGGCCTGAGCTACCCCCTTCCCCTGTCCAACCTTAAAAAACAACAACAACAACAGCAACAAAACACCCACCCCAACCACCCCGCTCAATAGCCCTGACAACCTCCACCACCAAACCCCGTAGAGCCGTAGGGGTGTGAGGGGGGCAGGGGGTGGTGGCTCGGGTTATACGCAGCTGTCCTCCAGCAGCGGCTCCTTGCCCTCGCAGATGCCCCCCTGCGGGCCGTGCCCGTGGCTTTGGGCGCCGTTGTTGTGCTTCTTGTAGCCGCCCGGCCGCAGGCTCAGGCCGTTGTGCTCGGGGATGAAGAGCGCCACCAGCAGGGAGAGCAGCACGGAGCAGGCGCCGAACAGGAAGGGGGGCCCGGGGATGATGGCACTCTAGAGGAGGGGGGAGGAGGAATCAAGGGAGAGGGAGGGGGAGGGGAGGAGGGAAGAAAGCACGAGTGCATCAGAAAAAAATCTGTCATTGTTCATTACCAAGTTAGCTCATTAAAAACAGGGGACGGCACTCCTAGTCACTTTTTCCATTCATTGACCGTCAAACGTTTCGGGTGTTTCCCTTCTTCAGTGTAAGGCAAACAAACACTCGCAGGTGCAATCAACATATACAATCAGCACTAACGTATCCGCCCACTTGACTAATTGACACTGGTGTATACATGAAACAACCTGAAAAGAAAACATTTTAATCATAAATCATAAAAAGCGGTTCAACACTATTTCTTCATTTAGCGCATTAGGCATCATAGTATCAAAATGATGAATCCAAAACATTGTCTTTGGAGTAACAACTTATCCCTGTCCCCACCCCTTTTTGCCATCGCCACTGTTTCTACGCCACAGAATTTAAGGTCACTGACGTCATGTGTTAATTCATGAAAATGTCGGGCCACAGATGATTTCTTGTCTCTATTTCTTACACATTTATGTTCACAGATTCTTGTTTTTAGTTCTCTTTTTGTTTTGAAGATAACACGGACACTTCAATACATTCACCACAAATGATGTTCTGCATGTGATTCTGCCTCTAACTCTACATATACGTACAGTCCTGGGAAGAATAATAGATCATTACCAAGTGAGAACACAAATTTACCAACGGATCAGTTCAATTAACTGAATTCTTTACATATTTCAAAATATTTTGCAACTATCTCTTTTAAGGCAAAAATTCCACATATCAGTACCATATTTCCTTTTAAAACCAAACTGGTAATCTGTAGTAAAAATAAACGTTTCTAACCTTGTCAACAAAATTCTTTCTAGCACTTTAAACAGGATACCAAAGAGGGCAATGGGCCTATAATTACCAATGCTGTTTAGTTTGTGAACTTTATCCTTTAAGACAGGTACTAGCAATAAATAACTCAAAGAATCTGGCAGGACACCATGAACCAGGAAACCAGTAAAGCACATTGCAGTCAAAGGACCCAGCCTCTGCCTGCCATACTTCACATGCCCTACTGTGATATTATCCATACTGCTGGCCTTGACAACATCCAACGTCCTAATAAAATCAGAGCCAGGCAGTCAGGCCTGATGCCATCAACATCTTCAATGACAAGATCTTCATTTTTAATACGATTAATACATTAAAATAGTATTCACGCCAAACCTCAGCTATTTTACTAGGGCAAAATACAACCTGAATATCTGATGGAAGGGACATTTTAGTTATTTATGACTTTGACCTCTTTCCAGAAATTATGGCAACCATAACCCAGTAACTTTTTAGCAAGTGAATCAGCTGTCATCATGCCCGGTTTTTATTTTGACAAAGCGAAGATCATATTAAAACTTAACATTTGTGCGTTTTTTTTTTTTTTTTACTTCAAACAATGGCCCCTGACTACATTTACCAAAGTCTGCCCAGAGTTTAAATGCTTCTCTAGAAGCAAGATGGTGCTCAGCCACAAAATCATTCCAACCTGGTTTGTTGTTATGGCCATTACTGCTGTGCTTGTAGAAAGACTTGCTCAAGGCTTTAAGAGCAGCAACAATGCTCTCATATACGGAGCACAATGCACAACCATGATGAAGGTTTTTACAATTCATATTGGAGTGTAGTAGAGCATCTCATTTCAGTCAAATCAGCTTTTTGACATCAACACCACAGGCCATGGGGCACATTGGGTGGTGATCATTGCCAGAGGCGGACATCCCAGGTCCAGAAAGTAAAAGTCCTGCCACATATTTGCTCCAGCCAATTCACTGGACCAGCTGATGCTAGGTAGACAAGCTAATTAGTGAAGCCACCACAGGCAGACAGGCAGAAGGAATACGTGGGAGAACTTTTACTTTCTCCACCCGGTTTGTCCGCCTCTAATGATTGCTCATCCCTAAGTCAGGCCACAATGCGACAGCATGCCACACCACCGTGGCCACTGCCCATCTCCTCACCTCGTCTGTGGGGTTGGCCATGTTGGGCTTGGCCCCCTTCTCAGGGCTCTCGGCCGGGTCCATCTCGTTGAGCTCCACGTGGAACAGGTAGAAGACGAAGCCGTACAGCGCCGGCCCCAGGCCATTGCACAGGCCCCTGATCCCTGTGATCATACCCTGGACCACACCTGCCGAGACAGTAAAACACAGTGCATCACTTCACCCTGTCGGCTTTTTAAGCAATGCAAATAGTCTCTCTCTCTCTGTCTCTCTCTCTCCTTGTGGTCAAGGGGGCGGAGTGTGGTTTGGCACTGAGTGTTGAGTTCGATGCTGTGGTTGCTGCAGAATAGATTTTCTTTTTTAGCTGGGTGGGAGGTTGTGGTGGTAGTGCAGCAGCAGTTTGTGAAACAGACTGTGTGAAAAGGAGACCTCCCCTTTTGCATTGATGAGCCTTTATGGACCGAAATGTTGTGTCTTTGCTATGTTTTGCTGCACTTCAGTTATGTGCCATGTGTGAATTATTTTCTAAATATTTGTGTTTCTGATGGCAGTTAGAGAAGCTGTGTTGAAAGGTGTATATTTTAACTTTTGGGTTTTGGTTTCAGGCTCCCACCCTGCTACAATGGTTCAGTCCACCTGCACTTTGTTAATTAGATAACTGCCCAGCCTACTCAGGGGCTGGTGATTTTGCACACGGGGACTGCAGAGGAGAACAGAACATCAAACACAGAAGAACCAGGAGCTGCTTAGCCAAGGAATCAGGGTTTTGTGGAGGAAAGCTGAAGCCTAGAGTAAACCTTGCTTCCTGTGAGGCAGGGATTTAGAGAGGAGGGCAGGGGTTTGCCCAGGACCTGGTGCCTAGTTGCTGTGGGCACTGTTTTGAAAGTTTAAAAACCCACTGAATCTGAATGCATGGACCCCTGGTATCCTCTTGTGGTCTGCCAGGGGAAAAAAAGTCAACACATTTTATTTGTAAACTGCTGTCTCCTGCTGCCTTCCTCCCTCAAACAACACATCCAGTGCCACATACATCCCTAAACGTGGGGTGGCCGCTTGCCTCTCACTGACAGGTTTTGTGCATTTGTGTGTATGTGTGTGTGAAAGAGCAGGTGTAGGTGTGCGTGTGTGTGTGTGTGTGTATGTGTATGTGTATGTGTGTGAGGTGAGAGAGAGAGAGAGAGAGAGAGAGAGAGAGAGAGAGAGAGAGAGAGAGAGAGAGAGAGAGAGAGAGAGAGAGAGAGAGAGAGAGAACCGAGAGCTTCTGTGTTAGGGACATGCATATACTTTCTTACGAAAGACAGATAAAAAGACAATGAATTGAGTCTTATGGAGTTCTGTGTGCATTTGTTTGTATATAACTAAGCTGTGTCTCATTACAGAGGTGCCATCCTCCTAAGAACACAGTCAAAGAAAGTTTGTAGCCCACCAAGACCATACAAAATGGGAGCCGACACCTTGCCTTCTTTGCACTGACAACCAACGCTGTATCTGTCAAAAAGTGATCTTCAAAGTGGGCTAACCTACTCGTGCTGTTTGACGCTTTTGGCCCTTGACTGTGCCTTTGTAGGATGCAGTCCCTAATATAAGACGCGGCTACATGAGAAAGCGGAGTGAGCGATGGCAGAAACGTCTCACCCTGCTGGTCGGGGTCTGCGTTGCGGGACACAATGGCACTGATGGCAGGGAATGTGATACTGGACATGGCAGCCACCGCTCCTGCAGCCCACATCATCCTTAGGGATGGGGAGAGAGACAGAGAGAGAGAGAGAGAGACAGAGAGACAGAGAGACAGAGAGACAGAGAGACAGAGAGACAGAGAAAGAATCAGCAACATTTGTAATCTTTACAAAAATGTACATTATTTTAAAGCCACACAATGCAATATTGAACATAAACATGATGTTTTTTTGTTTTGGGTCAGAAAGCCCTGTAAATATGTCAGAACTAGAACTGCTTTGACAGCCTATCAGTACCTAACCTATAACCTAATGTTAGAGGGCAGTCTGCATGCAAGCAGGTGTTCCTCTAATGCCTGTTTGGCTGTTAGTGATATTTTGATGCATATTAGGGCAAGTTTCTCACCAGTGTTAGAGCAAAATGTCAGACTGAATTTTCTACTTATCTTAGCTGTACACAGATTATTTAAACCACAACACCATTCCTAAGCAATCGTTTTTTTTATAAATAAAATATTATGCGTATGTGAGCATCACGTTTTAGTTTATCTAAAGTTAACACAACTTCCAGTCAGGTAAACACAAGAAAACTGACCTAAGCCAAGAATGACAAAGGATTCAATAAAACATATACAGTCACCACAAACAAGAAAGTGGAAGAAAAAAAGATTCAGTGGAGCAGGGGAGGGACCTCATCAGTCACTGTAATTTATTAGTGAAAATGTGATGCACAGTCTGTGGAAAATTGAAAGACAGTTGATATGTGAACCAATCAAATACGCCTTTCCTTTAAAGCTGTAGGAAGCGACAGTGTATGAGTGAGTTTAAGCCCCATTGAATAATTCTAACTTATTAACCATTACAGAAAAAACACTTAGTAAACTAGCTAACATTGAAGGCTGTGTCTACAGGCATCTATATAAGTCACAGACATTTCAAAACGTGTGCACCACTCAAGCACAACCTCCAAGCAACTCAGTAACAGAGCTGAACACTGTCTGACCTCTAGTGGCCAAATGTGAGCAGTGCTACTACTGACTGCAGAGACACTCACCAGGGCTGGGAGCCGAAGCCATACCAGGCTAGCTGCAGGATCTGGAAGCCCAGACCCAGGAGAATAGTGTTCTTATTCCCTATGGATCTCATCAGGATCCCCAACACCACCGTCTGCGGGGCAGCATAGAGACAACATGTCCATACTGGCAAGGATGTGTGTATCCTCACTTGGCAACACTCATAAGGCTACAAGATATACACCTTAAATCACACACACATACATGTACTGGTGTGCAAATATAAATGCATACTCACACACACATTGACATGCACACACAGACACACCCACTTGCTTGTCAACTCATTCAGCATTCAGAGAGAGGGGAAACCCCAGGCATGGGACACACCTGAGCCAGGATAGAGAGGATTCCCACAACGGCGATGAAGGCGGCAACCGTTTCCGATGAGAATCCTATGACCTGTAGAATACAACATAGGTATCAGGCTACACAGCACATACCAACCTTTTTCTTCATACTCTTTTTTACATTTTTTGTATTGTGTGTTGGATAATTCACATTTTCATCACACCACTGCTGCACCAGAAACGCTTGTAGGCCATAACTGCACTCCCATGTACTAGTCTGTACCTGTATACCAGGAACGTGCTGTGATCATAAAAGTGGCTAGACTTGACTTGAGTACGGGTGTGAGCGTGTGTATGTAAGCCTCTTCCTGCAAAGATCTGAACTGTTATTAATGTTTCATACTGAATGCACTTGGAGTATCATGTTACCACAACAGTGAATCTCAAAACACGGCATAACTGCGTCAGACTAGTTGGAGACAAACATGTTGAGAGCTCCTGCGGCGTCAGTAACGTGCCCCCTGGGAGCAAAGCAAATGTGTGTCACGGAGCTGAGAGCGGGTCTCAGGGCGTGGTCTGTAACACTATCCAGCCAGCCGTCAACGACAAAAAATCATGGGAGCAGAAGGCCAACCTCTGTCCCCAATGAGCACCTCAGCACATAGCACTGTCGGATGTGTTTACTATTAGCACGACTTACGGAGTGAGACTGAGGCCCTTGTGCGTGTCTGAATTACATAGGACGGACTGAAATTGTTAAACATGGGGACAGTAGCGGAGCCTACGTCCAGCCTGGTCATACCAACAGGGCATAACAACCAATAAGTTATGATGAACATGAAATGCCTTTGTGTTCTGCTCTCTATACACTGTGGCGCTTACTTCAAGTAGACGCCTGAGTTTCATCTTGACTTAAACAAAAGTAAACAAAACAGGCGCCAGGCAGCAACCTATTATGGCACACTTAAACTGTGCCCATGACTCCCTTTCAAACATGGGGGGCCTAACTCATGTGCTGCTTCAAAACGGCACTTCATTACGACTCCTCAGCTGTATCTGATTACCACACACACTGCACAAATGTTCTGCCCTGTAAAATCTACAGATCAGGGGAGGGCAAAACTAGCAGTTAAAGTTTTCAAACACATTCAAACAAACCTCATAAAATCTGGATAACGGTCACGGTCTGTGTGGCTTTTGTTGGCACGTGCAATGCGAGTGCCTTTGTGTATGAGTGTGAATCGGAGAGTTTGTGTGCGTGCGTGTGTGCGTGCGTGTGTGTGTGTGTGTGTAAGACACAGAAAATGCGTGTGAGTGTTTAAGTCTGTCCAGTGTGTGTGTGTGTGTGTGTGTGTGTGTGTGGGGGGGGGGGGGGGGGGTCAGGGAGAGAAAGAGAGACAGATAGAGAGAGAGAGTAGTTTGTAGGGTGTGAGTGTGTAAGCTCCTTGGATTTTACCTGTCGCAGATAAAGGAAGAAGCAGGAGTACTGTCCAGCCTCAGGCAGATAGGAGAGGAAGACAGTGATGCAGATGAGGAGGACAGTGGAGTCTTGACCAACCTTCCTTAATGACTATACAGAGAAGGAGGGAAAAGAGAGAGATTTAAACCTGTAAGACTTCTGGATATTTTTGGAGATATTTTACAGTTTAAAATGAAATATGTGTATTTAAAATCATTCAAACGTTTACTCTATTGTTAACCTCTATGTTGCAGAAAAGGCACATTATGCAAAGGACATGGACACATTCATCTGTGCTATAGAGGGTTGCACACAAGTATTTCACTCACATGTACTAGTCTGTACCTGCATACCAGTAACGTGGCAGCGCAGTAAAAGTGGCTAGACTTGACTTGAGAATGAGTGTGAGCATGTCAATGTAGGCCTGTTCCTGTAAAGATCTTAACTGTTAATAATGTTTGATAGTGAATACACTTGGAGTATCATGTTACAACAACAGTGAACCTCAAAACACGGCATAACCGCCTCAGACTAGTTGGAGACAAACATGCTGAGAGCTCCTGCAGCGTCAGTAACGTGCCCCCTGGGAGCAAAGCAAATGTGTCTATAGGAAATGCGCTCTAAAAACCTGAAATGTGCTTTAAAAACCTGACTTTTAAAACCCTTTCCAAGGTATGTCTCAGCATGCCAAAACCCTTTATAAGGTATGTGTTATTATGCCAAAGTATTTAAAACAATAGCATTTCAATGTCTCAACCACCTTCACCAACTAGTCCTGCAAGGACCTCTTCCAAAGCTAAGACACAGAAAACATGACACTGAACACTGTGTCTCCACACTGTCCCGTTAACAATAGACCAAATTTACCTCAGCACAACAAAGCCATTCGAGTCTTTAGCAAAACTACTGATGAGGCGATAATTGATATTTAAACAGATAACTCATTCCCTGAGATGTCCGGTTACTTTGGCCTACAATTAACTATTCAGACTAACAACTACAGTTACACTAGTGGATCACATTCTGAATTGACTGTATGGATGTAGTATATTTAATCACAAACACACATACACACCTGCACAATCATTACAAACGCACAAGTGTACACAAACATAAAACACTGAAGTAAACAGATATGCATCCAAAACACAGTGACTGTTCTGGCAACATGTGGCCACAGTAAGATCACACACAAACCAAACACACAGACGCAGAGAGCCATGGGACGGGACTAGAGGCACACTGAGTGAGGCTGCGGAGGTGTTGGGTGCTGTACTCACGGCGAAGGGGTCGGCCTGCTCCCAAGAGATGGGTGCCCCCCACGAGGCGGGCCGCATCTTCTCGGGCAGCGACTCGGGCACGGCCACCAGGATGAAGCAGATGTCGAGGAGGGCGATGGCCGTGGCCAGGATCACCACCAGCGTGTCGCCGTACGCCTGCGACAGGTACGCGCCGATGGCTGGGCTAGTCACAAGACTGGCCGCAAACGTGGCTGATACCTTTAGGGACAGTGAAAGGCAAGACAGTACTTTTCTCAAAATAAAGGCAACAACAAGTGTGTGTCAGTGCGCATAAGGTTTAAATTTGCTATTGGTTTTACCCAAGGGTTTTGGCTGGCTTTAATTAAGAACATCTTAAAGCAACACTAAGTAGTTTTTGTCTCAGGCAATTCCGCTTCCAACCTGTAGGATGAGCACTCATTCAAACTACAGAGAGAAGGTCCGCTCCTCCAAACTTACTTACTGCGGTTATAGCCCACGGAGGGCGGCATAGCGAATTCAGAAGTGCCTTTCACCCTGTTACAAGTGGATGAACCACTGAAACTATTTTGAAAAAAAATATTTTAAGGTTGAAAAAACTACTTGGTGTTGCTTTAAATGTGTTCCCCCCTGCCATAGCCTACCTGATAACCAAAAACACACGTAAATACATTTCTTAGGATTAGAGAATTTGACAGACCGTGGGAAGGTTCAGTTTGAGACATGTGAGAACTTAAAGATAGTTGTTATGAAACTAAACTGCTCACAGGCTTTCATGGAGACATTTTAGGTTTGCTATGTTTACAAGCCAGACTGTTTTGAATTACTATAGTTACCAGAGGAAATTATGAAGAAATACAGTTGCAAGTCATACATGCAACAGGAAGCCTGGTGGTGAAATCTTGTTAGCCTCCCCTCTTCTGTGGTAAGTCACAGTCACTGTCGCTACCACAATAAACCACCAAGTCTGCACCCCTTTTATGAAAGCTTTACTATTACATTACTTCAACTTCACAGAATGGCATTTCATGCGTCACTGCATGTTGAGATATACAAATTTAGATCTACACTGCTGACAGGCTTGTCTTCTCTGGAAGACCACATTGCTTTAAATGACATTACTCACAGTCACATCTTTCAGCCAGGCAGAAAGTGAGCACAGTCAGGAAAGCAACACTGTTATTTCGTATGTGCACGCCACGGATATGTTCCCCACCTCACTGAGGTGGTACTGATTACAAATTCTGCACTTTATCGTACAGTGATCAGGTCTACGGGGGGAAAGCAACTAACGTAGTCATAACTGGCCCCAACCTAGAGCTCTACCCATCTGCATTATGTTGCAACAAAACAAACAAACCAACCAATCAAATAAGAAAACAAAAACAAATAACAAACTAAAGGGAACCCGTCATATTCTGTAATGTGGGAACAGACACATGCAGCACTAGTCAGGTTGGAGTTGTGTGTGGCTTCCAGCTCACCAGGCCATAGGCAGTACTCCTCTCGTGCTCCTGCGTGATGTCAGCTACATATGCAAAGATGACAGAGAAGGTGACCGCAAAGACACCTGACATGGAAATGACGGCAAAGTACCACCTGTGGAGAGAGGAAAGATATCGTTTAGATGACGCATTAAAAAACGTCATGTGACGCATTAAAAAAAACATCACATGATGTACAACCTTCATAGTCACAGTCATGTCTCATTATCTGCCCCCTCCTGCCACAAACCTAAAATCGGCCTACATTACAGTGTTTGACCATTGACTGGTATTCTCGCACTTGATTAACTGGTATAAATGGCGACATCTTCCACTGTTTGGCAGGCCATTTTCCCAAGGCTTTTTCACCATGTAGAAGTGAACATCCCACCGTCATGAAGTTAAACCCAAGTCACCTGTGTTAAGTGCACAGGCAGAGGAAATGAATGACAGGACTTTTATTTTATGAAGACCGGTCAATCTGTGCAGCCATGGTTGCAGAATATCCTTCACTCGAAAATGCTTCACTCTGACTGCGTCCACATTGTCCATTCTTTAGTGTATTTAGTGTGCAACTTAGAATCACTCATAACAACACAAACAGCAACAGGACACAGAGGACTCCACGTGTGTGCTTGTGTGTGTGTGCCCTATGCGTGTCTGTGTGTGCGTGTAAGTGTATGCTCCGTGTGCGTGTGTGTGTGTGTGTGTGTGTGTGTGGGTGTGTGTAGGTGTGTGAGTGTACGCCCTACGTGTGTGTGTTTGTGGTATGCTGCACCATGTATGTGGTATGTCTGCGCGCCATACTTCTGAATGCACCTGTGGAACGTGTGCTGTGTGCTCACACGGGGGACTCACCATGGACTGATCTTCATGAGGGGGATGGGTGCACAGGTGAAAAAGACCGTTAGGAGCAGGAAGGACTTGCGGCCCCACACGTCAGAGAGTGCCCCAATCAGGGGGGCACTCAGAAACGACAGCAAACCCTAGGACAAGAAGCACAAGAGAGCACCATTAACAACAACAACAACACACTGAATTTATATAGCGCACCAAAGGGGGACCTCAGTAGCCCCTATCAATCTCTTGCACCCAGCTGATGGGTGATACTCGGCAGCCATTATATGCCTATCATCCACTACACAGCAACACCACAAACAAGAGTGAAGGGGCCATAAGGTAGCCCACCACAATCACTGGCCAATTAAACTACTTGCATGAGACAAAACAGCCAAATAAGTTCAACTCAAACTCTGGACTCTAAAATATTTAACTCCTGCAAATCTGTTCCTTTGTTATTCATCATTTAAATGCATATAGGAGACTTATGCTTCCCTTTAAAACAACACCCTATGTAGTGTAAGAAAAAGGAAGAAAAACAGCAGGTAATTAAGGTTTAGCAGATTGACATGAACTTTATGTGAAGGTTGTGTAAGTGTATGTCACAAATATGCTCCAGAATTCCTCCTGTTTCCGTTGCTATTTGAAGAAGAACACAAAGGTCTCTGTCAAGATTCACATGTTATTACTCTTTATTACAGGCTGGGGCTGCCCACGGCGTGTTGATATTTAACAGTGGGTGTTGAAGGTCCTGTCCTACATGACTGGAGAGAACAGTGGCGTGTGGGCAGCTATCACTGCTTATCAGAAGAAAAATACCCTGCCGGCAGGTGAGGGGTTGACTGGGTGAAAGACCTTATCTGTTCCCGTGAGAGTGGGAAGAGTGTGAGCGGGCCTGGTTGTCTTACCTTGACTCCATGAATAAGGCCATTCATCAGGAATGTGTGATGGGGGAATGTCTGACGTAAAACCTGAAACAACAGACAACAACACAGAAGAACAACAAAGATTTATTTGCTGATCAGAAACTCCCACAGTGACAACAAAATACCTCATGAATGCCATCACTAACTGTTAATTTGTTAACAGACCATCTGAGAGCAGCTGTGTCTCAGGTCACCCACTAATCAGGGGCGCAAAACCTCTAACTGTCCTAAAACTGTCCAGGTTTCTTTAGAGGAAAAGCACAAGGCATTCAGAGAACTTTGAATGCCTGGCCAGGAAACAGGAAAAGACTACAGTATCAGCAGTACCCCCACCCTGTTTTACACCCTTGACTATCCTGCCAGTATTTTCTTGTTATGTGTGGTGATCCCATGAGTTTAGTCGCATTTACACTCCAAGCAAGTCGTAGGCCTGATGCAACCGTAAACTTTTGAAATGTGACGAAACAATGACAGGCAAACATTTTCCCTGTAGTGATCGCCCCCAAAATAGAACCAAAGCATAAACTGTGCTTGCTATGCTGCTGGATGGATGCACTGATTCAGATAGAATGTTGTACAGTATATATAAATATAACCTGTAGACAGCTAGTAAAAAAACAGCTAAAAAAAGGTTATAGTGTAAACTGTAAACTATTGTAAACTAATTTCAGCCCTTATTACCAGACTATATAAGTGTGCAAGACCGTTTTGCTCTCTATTCAAGTCCAGGTGAGAAATGTTGCGATGAAACCATGGGCTGGTTAATGATCACCGTGATGGCCCCAGTCCCTTACACTAAACACACACAGACAAAGTCAAGTGTTTCCACCAACATGGGGCTACAGCTCTCCCAGGAAACACCACATGAGTAGCACTGGTCGCCGACAGATTAAATGGTGGCAACGTGAATCATTGTCTGTAAAGCAGCAGGTTGGGCGCCAAACATGTTCCATAACTTTCTTATAGGGGGAAGATGAAGAGCAAAGGGGATTAAGTCAGGCATGTTATACCTTAATCGAGTCAGACCCCACCACACACACACACACAAATACCATTGTGTCATTCAAAAGCAAAACATGTCATAACATCTTGCCAACACAAAAACACCATCTGCACCACAACTGCTACTCCACCTCAAAGAGCTAATTACACTGGGCTGGCTAATGTACTAATGACCCAGTATTACCACAGCCTGTTATGCTGACTGGCCAGAGTGACGCTGCACCTAGCTGTATGTTCTCACATGCTTGCCCTGTGTGTGTGCCTCACATTATGTAAGTGGGAGGATGTACATTACATGTTACGTGGTTAAGTTAGATGTAGTGATGTGCCTTTTTTGACTATTGAAGCATACATCAAAATGCTATTTTACAGGGATACTAGAGAATCTATATACTATGTTTTGTGAATGGACAGCTGAAAATGAAGCCGATCACTCGTGTGTGCCACTAAAGACCTCTTTCTCCCCAAGCGATGAGACCAGTGCTAGGTCTGGAAATCACCTAATACACAGAAGTGTTTTCCTTCAGATCAGGGTGGTGCTCCTACAATGGGGATTAGTGACAAATCTGGTGTACTTAACTCAGAGTATGTAGTAAAACCAACTAGGAGAAGAAGCCTATGGCTTGGCCCCATGGCTTCAGGTTACAGGGATGATTATATCATGAGGGTTTTCTATTAGGAGGTTTACTGCTTTTAGACTAACTTAACTGTGCCAGGCTTGTTACAAATCCACATTATGTAAAATATTGTAAACAGACAAAATTATTAACATGTCCTTGTGAAGTCTGTTGATAATCTAATTTAAAGTGGAAAGGGGGATTAGAGACCTTAGGTGCCAAGCCCTATCAGCAAGTGACAATCTGACAATTCCAAATGGGTGGGATCTGCGACCACTATAGCTGCCAAAATGCACAATTTGCCTTCACAGCACAGGGCAAGAAAAACAAACAGAAAAAAAGATGATAATGGGAAAAAAGAGGGAGGGCTACAACAACAAGATAAAACAAAGGAAAAGAAAAAAAAACTAGGAAAGCACGCAGACCTCTGCCCTGAAAATTTAATCAAAATCCATCCATACCTTTTTGAGTTATGTTGATAACTAACAAACAAACTAACAAACCCAGATGACGGAGGCGGAGGTAATAAAGAAAAACTGAGTAGAATGTTAAAAACAACAAAGTCTTATTTACAATTCCTAGTCTTGGGAAGTGATGGAGCTTCAATACAACACGACAAAGTCTAATCCACTGAAACCTCCTCAGTCTGAAGACACTAGGCAGGCAGGGTGAACAGGCAGACCCACAATGTCTGCAGCTCAGCCACACTTCAGTCGGTGTGAACACCACACACTTCCCACTTCAGGGCCCTCGAATAGATGGATTGTGTGCCCAACAATGGACTTGTTTGATGTTTGTTCTAATATTGCGCGAGCCATTAGCATCGTCAAAGTCCTTGCCAATGCTCCACGCCTTTTCATCAACAAACCCCCCCCACCCCCCATGCGTCATGCAGCCCTCTCCATTTGATTAGGCTTCAATTATTCATGGATGCTAGTAGGACCGAATGCATGATTCTGTGCAGGAGGGATGAAATGAGCCTGCCTTGGTGCTCAGGGTGTTGGAAAGATAGCTGGGATGACACTGGGTAGAATCTGATTGTGTGTGGGGTCACTCTGGCCCATAATTAGCACACGCCTGCTGAACCCCGAGTTGTACTTGGACAGTTGGGCCAGTGGATGGAGAATGCCTCTGTGTGCTCTCGCGCTCTCTTGCTCTCGCTCTCTCTCCATCTCGCTCTCTCTCCATCTCTCTCTCTCTCCATCTCTCTCTCTCTCCATCTCTCTCTCTCTCCATCTCTCTCCATCTCTCTCTCTCTCCATCTCTCTCTATCTCTCTTTGGTGGGAAAGGGAAATGGGTTGGGGACAGAGTAGTGAGGTGGTTTGAGTAAGGTGTAAGGTGTAAGGTGGGGTGGCTTTACCGTGAGCATAGGGGTGGTGAGCAGGCCCCAGGCAAAGAACTCCAGGAAGATGACCACCACTGCATGGTATACGCTGGGCTCACCAATTCCCTGCGGCTGGAGCACAACAAAAAAAACACACACAGAGTGAGCAACCAAAAAGCAAAGACAGGCAAGTGCTAGCTATTGCTTGTCCTGTTAACATACATAACACATAATACAAGTAGATCACGCATTTGAGACACTGGGCATATTTCACTCATGATGCTCTGACAGGGCTGGTGTGATCAGATGTTCTGAGTCCTTCTTTATTTCCTCATTTCAAATGGTATGAGGACACTGATGACAACAGACAAAAGTGATACAGACTCCCACACTGAAGTAGGGCAGACTGCTCTCTCCAGACTCAATGAACACAAAGAGAGTGGAGTGCTGGACAGGCTGCTGTTGACCCCCTCCCTTCCCTGGTCACTCCCAAGTGTGAGCTGTGAGCAACGAGGCATTTCTCAGGTGTGTCACAGCAGGAAAAACAAACAAGCATCCCTCACACATGACCATGCATGGCCACCATTCACAGACATGCATGCCAAGCCAGCCAATCACTCTGACTGAAGTAAGAGGCTCCCTTTCTCGTCTGCCTGAAACAGGGAACCCAGGGGGCACTCTTGGACTGGGGAACTGTATCATTGTGGGGGGCATAATGAGTCTCAGGGGGATTTTTCCTGTACAGCCAAGTCATTGTTGATCTTCTGTTCTTTTTGGTTGAACAATAACAATGGGATGTTTAAAAAATACATATAATGTAAAGCCTCAGTTGGCCATTTTAAGTGGTGTACAATTAACCAACTGAAAAAAGATGTCTCAGGCTGTGAAAGTGCAGCTTCAACACAACATACGGACGTCGTTCAAAGTAATAGCAAGAGTGTTACTGTGAATGTATTCAGCAGTTAGGTGTACTTCGTCCTTACAACGGTTCAGTATTGCTATGACAACTCTGTCAAGGGTGGTTATGTCAGGCGACTAACACCTGGTGTCATTGACCTGGCCACCACCTGACTTAAATCGACAAGTAAATTAGGCTTTCTGCAAAGTCAAACAACTGAAATGCCCTGTTGTTAAATTCAGCAACAGATAGATTATGATGTAAATGCACATCTAGTAATATGTTTTACAGGGTACACAGCCTGCACTTAAGTGACATTAATAAAATACGTCACTGATTTGAATGTAATTGTCATGCTATTTGAAACGACACGACAGCTCTTCTTGGCTTGCTTGACACAATACACAGTGTATTGTACACGCCTATGATAAACTGAAATTATATCAGCGGTGTAAATAATGGCGCTGGTCTTTCATTTATTATTGTAATGTCAGACATCAAGAAATACGGACCTACACTTAATTTAAACATGCAAAACAGCAGTCATTACTGTAACAGACGGATTTACGTAACCTCTCTGTAGCTATCCAACCTATCTCAAGCAATCCATAGCCAAGTTCGATTTGACAAACAGGTGTTAGCTGCGACTCTGCAAGACTACATGCTCCCAAAACTAAAACACACCGTCAGAACATTGCTTCCCAGCCAGTACATAAGGCATTTTATTGGGGGAGACCTTTAAGGCCGTATTTACACTGACTTAATTGTAGCTTGACATCTCGCTAACACAGCCATCATATTTCCACAAGTCCATTCAGCTAGCTAGCCAACATCCCCCATCTGCTAAGAAACACACCCTGGGCAGCTTGCTCTGTAACTACACTAGAGAGGTCCTTAAATCACTGCCAGTCAAGTAAGAGCCAGCTCTGTCATGCAAGACCAAAAACGGCTAAATCCAAATTTATGATATTAACTGTAACTGGTTCATTTACACTACAAACAGCTGTAGCACCCAACACTTCGTATGTCACACAGAGTTAGCTACCTAGCCAGTGATACTACTGACAGCCAAAACGTTACGCGTTAATTAACGTGTAAGTTAATGACACGTAATGTGAGCTGCCATCTGGACAATATCGCTGTAATGTCACCAGGGCAGGTCTAGAAAGATTCAAATATATGGTTATCTGGCAAGCCAACGTCACAAGTTCTGCTTACAGCCACCCATTCAGAGCAACAGTCGATTAGCTAGCTAGCAAGCAATCCCCAGCTAGCTGGCTAAGTGGTCTAGCTATCATGACAATCTAACCTATACGCCTATTTTCCTAGCTAAAAAAGACGAGCTAGTTGATAGCCTGCTAACAGTAGAAAATAAATATTTAACTCACACTGCCTCCATCTTTTATTATAATTTTCTTTGCCAGAAGAATGCTGCGGTTCAGCCGCTTTTTCTTCTTCTTCTCTCCAGTCATCGTTAACTTATATCCATTCTCGTTGTCAGAGTTGGACCTATGTGATGATCCTTAAAAATAACAGTTTGCTAGCCTGCAAATAGACTTTACCGTTAGCACGCTAGCTAAACGATTGCTTGTGCATCCCATCCCCACCTCACTCTGACCAGTCTTCCTGATTAATAAGCTCCGCCCGTTTATTGTAATATAACGGAGCGATTGGTAAATATTTTAAGGAAGTTGGGCACCCATTTCATGTGATTGGATGAAAGAAATACTCGCGTATTTATTCATTGCATTTAATTTGCTCATTTGACAGCGATGCAAACGCAGTAGGGAAATCCTAATGTAAAAGAACAGGTCCCATAACTGATTTAATCTGTTATGGTTTATGATGGTAGATGCTTAAAAAACTCACGTGTTGAACAAAACCTGTTCAACATTCTTGCAATTTTTACCATGATTGTTCTTTACAAGTCTTCTATCTAGCCTTCTATCTATAACAAAATGTTATAATTGTGTTTCTATTACTGGTGCCAAATAAGCATAGTCTTTAATCAAATGAGTGTAAGATATTAAGTATTTTTGCCTTGGGTAGAGGTTGATAGGCAGGTAGCCAAATGATTACATTTTCCAGTCTTTTTGGTGACAGTCGAGTAGGCCTATATTATTTGCTTGAAGGGAAACACAGCAACTCCTCCATCTGTGGGCAATTTTTCGACTGACAGTGTCTAGTTTAGGGTGAACATCTTGAATGTCCTGTTTTCCCAGGACATGTCCTGTTTTCACATCCTGTCCTGGCTGTTTTTTTTTTTAAGTGATGAAAAAGGTTTACATTTTTTTTCATTTCATTTGTATTATAGATGTATCCTGATAATATGATTATTTAGGGAACGCTAGAAGGGGTGCTCACCCAGGTTACCAAACAGACTGAGCTGTCCCTGTTTGTTATAGACAGTATTTAGTAATAAAACAATTTTCTTTCCATACAGATGATGTATGCTTTAAATGTATTGAAATTCTAAGGCATCTTTGAGTGAACTTTTAAGAATCTCATTTCTGGACCGGGTGTCCTGGTTTTTGGTAATCCAAATATGGTCACCCTAGTCTAGTTTCTATTCAGTCTGATGTCCATGTTTGTTTATTTTTCCACAGACTCCTTGCATGATGGTATGCCATTAATTTTTACCATTGGTTTTCACTTGCAGTATGTCTACACAGAGAAAAACATTCTACTGGTAGTTAGAATGTGACATGAATACATGTGTTGTGTTTGTTCTATTATACCAATGTGTAGTAGGCCATTACTAGGCCTACATCTCCTACCATACAGCTCTGCAGTCTCACCTCATCTTTACTGACAGTCAATCGCATAGGCCTACCACAAAAGTTTACAGATTTGTGTGTGTAAAACCCGGTTATTTTTTGCTATTGTTTATTTTTCTATTTTCAATGGCAGCCTTTGCCTTGTGCCTTGGCTTCATTTTGCAAGGCACTATGGCCACAGGGTTACTTCATCACAGTGTGTAACAAGCAGCAGATGATGTGAATGGCTGTATCACCTTCTCTGTTCTGGCAGCTTCTTGAAACTGTTAAGGGCGCGTGTGCATGTTTTATGGCTGTGAAACCAAACAATGAAAACACTTTTTGAAGGGTCACATGTTCCAGCTGAAGAAAAATGACTTTGCTGAAATTCTGATAAGAAAACACACACACAAGCATGCACAATAATAATATAAGGACTCTGTCTCTCTCTACCCTCTCTTTCCGAAGCACACGCGCACACACACACACACACATACAGAGTGACACAGTGTGACACATCACATTTAAATATATATAGGAATTACTTTTAATATGAAATAAAAACAAAAACACTTCCTGGTGAAGTCTAGAAAAAAACAAAATGATTCATAAATCAGAAGTGTTGTGCTGTTTAACTTGAACTGGGGACCAACAGTCAGTCACACTTTGGCACCCACCAGATACAATAAACAATATATGCCATAATATACAAACATTGTAGATAAAAATTCTTTTGTATTTATACATCTTAATATCACTTTCCTGCGCAAACAGTGTTGTTTGTAAACATGCATGTGCATTCTCATCAATGTTTGTAAACATTTATGATTTCTCAGATTATGTACTCATGTAAAGGTTCATTATATAATATAGGAAAAATTACTAAGTTGCTGAAGTTGCTACAACAACTAGTCCCTGAATGCACTGGTGTGTATCATAATGGTTTTACCACCTCTTCTCTAAGGTGATGTTCATGTGATTTGCAGTGGCTTTTGTGTGTTCAGTCCATTGTTACCTGACAATCAGTGTACGATGCAGATAATTCAAAACATATATCTATATGGAGTCTAGTCCATGGCTGACAATATTGTTTATCATCATATTCATGTAGTCACTGAGGTCCTCGTGAGGTCCTGGTTTATGGGATGTCCCTGACATGTCACCATTTGCAAGAGCCAGAAGCTTTCACCTCCCAAAAAAAAAATCTGGGTGGTTGCTTCATCATATTTTCTCAAAGGAAAAGGAGTCCCGAGTGTTTTGCAAAGCAGCACGAGTACAATGTAAAAATCAGACAGCGTGAGGAGGCAGCATTCAGCATCATTACCATGACAACAATGAATATCTGGTCCAGTCCACCTGCATCCATGTTATGAACTGAGGACTATTGCCAAACGTGATGACTGTGCACACTGTTAGTGTTTCTAGTGACTCTATTGACTTTGTCATCTTCATCGTCATCGTCATCGTCTATGAAAGGGATGTCGAGGTCAGAGAAGCGTCTGGTGGTTTTTGGGCTTGGTCCTTGGCTGCTAGGACCACGCGAGGAGGGCAGGCCATCGCCACTGACATCTTGGTCTGGAATCACATACAGAGACTGAGTCCCGTCTCTGTGCTGAGATGGACGTTTCTGCTTGGCATCGGGACTTTGCCTTACATCTGGTTTCAACTTCATGGCCTGTAAAGGAGTGCCCTCTGTCCGCCACCTATTTGAGTGAGGCATCGCCTTGCCTACAGGGCATGAAGCGACATTATTACAGTAAGTCTACAACCAGCAGCCTTGCAGACATTTGAGACACTGTTTGTGGTCAATAAATAAATAAATAACTTTGAAGGCAATTATATGCCTTCAAGACTTATAAAAAAAATAATTTAAGGCTATAAATTACCTTTTTACTGACCTTCTGAATCCAAGCTAAACCCTCTGTCATCCAGCAGGCTTTCTGAGCTTATGGATGACTCTGAGTCTAGGTTGTCGTCTGATTGCTCCTGGTCTAGATCTGGCAGCCTGAAGGTCAGGTCATCCCTTTGATACAAAGCAGAACAACAGTGTGAGCCGTCACATAATATTTGATTTTTGACTGACAGAGAGATTCTTTATGAATTCATTCACTTACTTCTCTTGCTTGAGTGACTTGATCCTCTCAATCAAGACCTTCTCAGATTCGATGGATATTGTATCAATTTCACTTTTAGCTTTCTCGTTGACCTAAATTCAACAGATGAGAGTACATCAAGACACCAACCATTCAAAAAGTCATATATTTTAAGCACAAGATTATGCTGTCAAACACTACTGTGTCTGGCTGCTAGTCAGCAGAACTACCTTGCAAACACCAACAGTACACCTGATACTGCTGGAAGCTCAATAGTTCACTGATTAATGCTGTTTTAATGTCAATTTTTTGAAGGGGGTTTGGATAAAAAATAGAAGTTTTTCTTTCATAGTTGTGCAAACAGTATCATTTTAAAATGTCCAGATGATTGCAAGGTAAACTCTTAATTAAAAAGCTATAGAACCTCCCACTCTAAAGAGGATAGCTACTGCCATGTGGCAGTCATGAGCTGAAGATACAGTACATGATCTTATCTCACTGAATGTAAAGACGCATGAGTCACTGCTGCGCCCTTCACTTTATTTCTCTTTGGTGGTGTGTGACCTTTGATCTTTGGGCAGCCGTGTCTTTTACACGGTGTGCTTACCGTGTTCTGTCGCCGGAGCTTCAGCTGGTTCACTGCCAAAGCCTCTGCATATTCCAGCTGTTGGATCTCCTCCATCTTCCCGTTGTACCTCCTCACCTGCTCGTTTATTAGAATTTCCACACACCTGCAGGAATCAGAACTGTGTCAGCAATCCATGATGTTGGGTTTGTATGAATGAATGTAAAGGCATACACAGCACTTAATCCACTGGGAATATGCTATTAATGTACATAGTCAGGCCTGCATTAGACCTCTATGTGCAAGCAGTTTTATTTTATATTTTATACTTGTGGACTCTTATCAGTGCAGAGATTCTGCTGAAAGGAAGCATACGTGGTGGTCTTGCCAACATCTTTCATGCTGACGAAAGGGTCAGAGGAGTCAGGACAGCGCAGAATGCAAGGGGCAAAAACGATGGCTAAGGAGTTTGCTGACATCCGGTTGTGCTCTTCCTCCCTGGCCACTCTGTTAAAACACACATTCCTTGGGATTGAACTGCTTGCATTTTTATACTATTGCTAAAATGACAATAGTAATCACCTTATTTATGTACAGGATTCAACAAGATTACGTGGTCTGGGTACAGTGAAACTTCTCACCTCACAAGATGAAAGACAAGGCGCTCGAGGGTGTTGAAGTGTGACTGAGGAAGTTCCTCTAATATGCTATATATCGCATGTAGCTGATCATGCTTCTCAGGCAGCTCTGCGTGGGAAATCATTTTGTATGACTTGCAAGTCGAATCATTTCCTGACAGGTATCTAGACTTGATGTGATGAAGTAAACAACCTGTCTCGCCTGATGTCAACTCACCAACATTTAAAATCTTGTCTTACCTTACGTTATGTTACTTAAAAGACCTCCAAAAAAGTATAATTAAAACATATAATTGTCTACACAATTTTTTGAGGTGAATAATATGAAATTCTGTCTTTGCCAAAAAAGGCCTACCTGCAGCATGCAGAAAGTCACTGTACAGGTTGTAGGTCATCAGTGGGTCTGGTAGCTCCCTGAGCCACCTTTTGATCAGGCCTGTAATGGTGTGGATGGGGTAGTTCTCCAGATGGGCAGATTTAGGATCTAAAAATAAATCAGCACTGTTAAACATGCACAGAATAGGCTGGTACATACATTGTTGGCTACAAAAAACATACTTCAGAGTTCACAAATTTATAGATAGATTTGCTTTTTATAAGTAGATTCAACAAATGTTTTTGAACTGTATGAGGTTTTACCCACAATAACTGGAGAAAGGGAATAGTCCCGCCCCCATTCATTTCAATGGCAAATGCTAGGCTAGTGAATTCAGCCAAAATTGAACAAATTTTCATCGAGCTTATTCTTGCTCCCATTGGACTTAGCCAATTGAGTGCCATGTTACTGATTGAGACCTATATTGAGGAAGGGCATTGGATGTTCATAAATAGATGCTGACAGCCTCGTGCATAAGCTGAGAGTTGACAACAGGGGAAACGGGGCGGATATGATGCAATTTCTGGAAAATTGCAACAAGGAAGTGCCTTGCTAATCGGCTGAAGCTAACCAGCCCAATCCTGACCTCCTGGCTTTACCTGTTTCCAAGATCTGATGCAGCTCCCGCCCTCGACAGGCAGAGCCTGACTTGCGGTAGATGCCCTCTGTATACAGGCCATTCATCTCCACGTGCTGCAGCAACATCTCTATGACCATGGGCACGGGGGTGGACTTGTTGGTCAGGGTGCACACATGCACTCCAAAGTGAAGAGTGCCCGGCTCATTCTCATTCTGATTCACATGCAAAAGACGCAAAAAGGGACACGTGAGATATTTAGTGTGGGTGTGAGTTCTTATGATTATATGTTATATTACATTACATATTACATTAGATTTTATTTGATGGTAGTTCGTAGCTACATATAAATAAATTACACCATATCTTATCACTTTGATACTAATATAACTAATATTCGTAGACTAAACATAGACTAATGTAACAACTTTGCTTTTTTGCCCTAAGGCTAACCTTCATAGAGGTGCGTGTAGAGCAATCTGTGATTATCTTGCCAAGGCATTTCTTATGACACACCATCTTGCAAGCTGAAAAAGAAATATGGGGAGTATTTAGTAACTGTAGAGTCACAATTGGAGGAACGCCACAACTAGAAGCAAAGGATGCTGGGTACTCACAGCTGCACATGCAGGCCTTCTCCATGCCCCAGATGAAGGATCCACACAGGTCACATGTCTGCATGATGGTCACCTGGTAGGTGCTAAACAGGTGATCCAGAGGGCTGTCCATCTGAAGGCAAAAAACACAGGCTGAGTTCAAGGTGCATGAAATGTAGCAATGCGGTTAATTCAACAGAAACATAGGAGCGCTGAACACCATGTTGTGTGACAAAAGTCGTGAAACCATGACAGCTGAGGGGGTGGTTTTTTGTGCCGTTCTGGCAGAGGAAATCACAGAAGACAACTGTACTGTTGAACACAAGTATTGTGCACTGGCTCTTTAAACGAACACGCCTACCAAACAGGAGTAAACAATTCCGAAAGCATGTTGCAGAACGTTGCACTACGTTGCACTACGTTGCACTACGTTGCTGCCAAACAATTTATTCAACCAGGAAACCACAGCAAACCGTACCAAACGGGTCTTGGTTGAACTCACCCACAGACAATGCAGTATGACACATGTGATGTGAATGTCTGAGAGATCAAATCGACATCTGATGCACTCTTTTTCTGGACTACTATTTTGCTGGCCACTGCTTTTATCAAAGAGGCAATGTCATTCAGCCTTTTTTTTTTTTTTAAGTTCACCAAGACAGTGTGACAGAACCCTTAGGTGGTGTGTATGGTGTGTGTGTGTGTTGGGATGGGAGTGTAAGTGTGGTTCTACTCACGCATTTGTCTTTTTTCCTCTTTTGCTTCGACTTCTTGTTGAACTGCAAGACATGAAGGGCACTCATTCAAAACCACGGCTCTTAATTGCTTCGATGCAACTGATAGTCTGGTACACATGCTCTGTTAATTGCAAAACAGCTTTTTAAATCACCTGAACAGGATCAGCCACCTCCTTCTTTATCTCTCCGCGGATAAAGCCATCCAGAACCGACTGAAACAAATTCACCACCAGTTGGATCTCCGTCTTCTTTGATCCGGCCAGACTAGAGACTCTGTTCTCATATCCTTTCATCAAAGCTTTGTAGCCAATACTGGGCTTCTGTACAAGCAGGGACAGAGGTTTTTAGTAATGACCAGCAAAAGTGGTGACCAGTGACATTCACAGTCAATGACAGTGATAGTGACAGAAGTGGTAGTTGGGATCAATGTTTTGACGTTAAATGTTATGAAAAAACACTTGGTGGGTCACTAAGTATGAAAATGTGCATATGGAAAAATAAAAAATAAAAAGCTGACTCAGTTACATTAACTAAACAATCCCTTCTGTAGTCATTTAATAGCACAAATTGGTATGAGTGGGTAGAGGCTTTCTGCAAGTGCCATGAACAATAGGTGTGGCTAACTCACCGATACTGAGTACATGCTCTTGATCTGCTCCCGGAAGTGGTTTGTGGCCATAAGGAAGATGCGCTCAGCCTCTGAAAGCTCTTTCCCTCGGTTGCGGAGATCATTCATCTGCATTTGGGAAGAAGCCAAATAAAAAAAATAAAAAAGTCTTACAAGACCCTACAAATTCATGCACACAAACATGAAATCAAGTATACACAATGCTCTATACTACAATAGAATGTTATGAAGGTAGAGAATTCGGACCTGGTTGCCTAGGAACTCATCCAGGTGGCGTAGCTCATTGGTGTCGGAGATCTCGCGGTCCAGGGAGGCGTTCCACTGTTCCTGGACCCGTGTGGCACGGCTGATTTTGATTGTGGGGTTCCGCCGGACGCGGCCAGCCTGTCCTGAAGGCTGACTGGAGCGAGGTGAGTATGAAGAGGAACCAGCTGTGGCATAGAGGAAATAGAGGCAATTTGAGTGTGAAATAAACACACAAAAAAACACAAAAAAATACTTTGCAGGCTGTTCCTCACACCTTGAAACAAAGAAGGATGTAAAATGTAGACATTAGCTGCACAGAGGGAAATGTTGGTGAGAAGAGGCAATGAAAAACAGCAGCAAGAAGAGACAGTTTCAAGAAGGGATAGTTTCAGCAAGAAGAGATAGTTTCAAACATGTGAAATATTATGGGAGACATTGGAAGTCATTTAGTATGTTGCACATGGATTACCTTGCTCTCTTTCTGCCAGTGTCTTAGCCATAGTGATTTTCCCATCCTCCGGTGTCTGAGCACGCTTTTTCCGGAACTTACTGAAGAACCCCCCTCTGACATACATGAGAAGGCAGCCATATGTAATAGACACAACAAAATAGACACAAAAGGCTCTAAATCACATTTTCCAATAGTATTCTACAGGTATACTATACTATATTGTAACTATATAAGTCATTTTGTACTTATAAGGGGACCCACTGTCAGTCCTTACTGTGGACAGTGCGCAGACCCCTGACTGTGGACAGTGCTTGGACCCCTAATTGCGGACAATGCTAGGAGCGCGAGGGCGTACCTCTCTGGGGTGGTTGGCTGAGAGGGACCAGTGCTGTCACTTTTCCTTCTCTGAGTGCTGCCTTTTGACCCATCCGTCTCCGGAGGTAACTGAAACTGTGGGAGACAAAATCGCCATTAGCAAACAGTCCTGCCTTTCGCCCACACACTCAGTTACCGCAGCTGGCGTCTGTTTCAAGAGAGAAAGACCAGCATTAACAACCAAAGGCCAAGGCTGTAGTTCAGACAAAACAAAGCAGATAGGGTTACAAGAGGGCATCAAAGGCTGTCCCAGTTCAGAGTAACAGACAATAGTGTTAGATCACCCACCGCACTGTACACACAGTTATGACTCCAGTAAACACCACAAGTTGCTGCACCAATCACCATGAGAGCAAGGTAAACAAGAAAACATACACATTTGGCCACCAGCACCCGCCTTGCCAATGAAACCACAACACACCCCACCGCTCGTCTTGCCTTCTTCCCCCGAAGAACTAGATAGCATGCAACTCCCACTTTGACCTTTTTTGCCATGCTTAATTTTGGACCTTCTTTCAGGCATCCAGATGGCAACAGTAGTGTTTTGTCTATCAATTGACAGATCATGTAGAGCTCATTTTCCAAAGGCCAAAGTGTTAGTATTTGTTTAATGCCTTTAATAAATAACCCAAACTATCTCTTGAAAAGCAAGAGTCTACAGAGAGAGGCCCTTTCCTAATTTTGTTTGTTTAATATCAGTTCCAACTGTTAACTTCCCATCCACATCATAGCCTGACTTTGGTTGATATTAGTGTGTTATCAAGCATTATTTAAGAGTGTTCATGTGCATTATTCGTTCCAGCTCTCTCTGTGCAAAATATACTAAGAGATCCATTCATCCTGACATACAGGCTTAGTTGTCATATATGTATCATGCAGGAACCATCCATTGACTCTGAGTTACCGTGTTAAAATGTTTTTTTACAAAAGCAGACAAAGAAGCCATTTGCAAGGCTTGTCTCTTTTTTGTGACAAAAAAGGTCAGAAACCAGCTTTGAGATGAGATGACAGGAACACTGAGACACAGTCTGGACAGGGATAGGACAGCCGGTTTTGCTCCGCGCAGAGGCTGAACCATGCAAACTTCAGCTTCGCCTTTCATGGCCCTCCTTTCCTCAGGTCACCATGTCCGCATGCATGACAGTATTTGTTTGTTTGTTTGTTTTGTTGAGCGTGCACGTGTGGGTTCTCGTCTCAGGGTACCTTCACCCGGGGGTCAAGGAGCACCGCACTGAGGCTGGCGCGGGTGGGCATGGCAGGACTCATGGGTGGCAGCGGGAAGCTCCAGTACTCCATGTCCCTCTTCTCGCTGCTCTTAAACACCAGCCCGCTGCGGGCTTGGGCGAGACGCCGCTTACGCCGTTTGCGGTAGCACACGTTTACCTAAAGGGGGGGAGTTTTTCAACCAACAGAAGTTCGGGAAGCACAACAGACACTTAGATGACTTGTGAACTGGGTCTCGAAAAAGCGTAAGAGAGATTCTTTCTCTGTCAGGGCATCCAGACACCTCTGTTGACAATTTCATGCCTAACATGCCTAACAAAAGTCTGACACCTCTTTTTAAGCCTTAGTTGCCTGATGTACATGTACTGAATGTACAGAGAACAGCGTTTCCTGCTTTCCCCTTGAGCATGCTTTACATGCGTCCAAATACTGAACAATAACCCTTCCTGAGTACTTTCCTGTGAGCACACACACAATTGGACACAACACAAAGATGAAGAAGAATCACAAAGAATGGATGCAGTATGACAACAGTGTAAAAAAACACCAAAAGCCAACAGGGCAAACAAATTTGTAAAATGTCCTACATCTGCAGTAAATTGCAGTAAATTTCCTAATAAAAAATAAAAATAAAATCTATTGTGATGTCATACAGTACCTCTCCGGGAGAGCCTGAGCTGTCGGACTCTGAGGAGCTGATCTTTGCGACATTGTCCAATGAAATCGACTTTCCTTGGGACCTGGTGTAGGTGACAACATTAAACAAACAAACCAAGACAAATGTGTGTGATTAAACTTTCAGATGAAAGGATATGAATCAGAGGCAAAGATACCAGATGACTAGTAAGACACCACTGTAAAGTTCAACACGATTGGTTTTCAATTCGCAGCCATTTCCCACAAGAGGAAGGCAATGTAGAAAACATCTTACTGTAAACCCTTGATCTTTAGGTCCAGTGGTCGTTGACCCTCCGGACTGCTAGCGTCCTGGTGCCCCTCTTCGGTCCTGCGCTCCCTCCACTTCTCAGCCTTCTCCTTCATTGCGGTTTTCGTGTACCGCTGCAGGGATGAGATGCTATAAGGCTCCTCCGAGTCGTCCTTCTTGGGCTTAGCGCTGCTGTCCAGCGGTAAGGAGGATAGGGGCTTGGGTGCAGAAGGGTCTTTATCATGTTTGCCCTCCTCTCCTTTGCCCTCTGGCTCTCCTACAGGCTCCCCACCCTCTCCGTTGAGCTTCTCCTGACTGCCGCTGCCTGATTCCGCCACTGGAGGTAGGGGCACTGGAGGTAGGGGCATCTTCTGCTTCTCTCCTGATGCTGCTTTGCCTTGTTCCTCCTCTGACTTTTCTTTGTCTTCCTCTGATAAGGCCCTGCTCAAAAGTTGACAACACCAGTCACATCAAAAATCTACTATGATGTGGTTGCTGGTAAACCCCAGCATGAGTTCAGAGTTTAAGGGTTACCTCCTGCGGTTGGCCAGCTTCTGCATCTTCTTGAAGCTCTCGCGTCGCCTCAGGTACTCGGCCCTCTGGTGGGACTCACGCCACACCATTTGGATAAGGCTGGCGGCCTTCCACCGTCTCCTCTCGCAGAAGTTCCTCCAGCACCGCTGAAGACAGAGGAAATTATCTCATCATCATTCCAATCAAATCCTTACCCCACTATGGGGCTGGCCTCAGGAAGATGGGTGCCCTAGCTGAGATGGTTGCTAGTCAAGGTTTCTTTGGCTGTGTCCGAAATGTTCACTGGTTCATTATACAGCGCATCAATCAAATTGGCGGTATCACTATAGTTCACTATATAGTGAAAAAGTACCGCTAGGATAAGTAGCTCTGGAAAACTTTGGTGTAGAAACTACCCTTCCATGTTATTATCCCATCCACTAGAGAGGGTATTGGCTTACATGCTGATTTATCGTTGGCTTGTTGGGCATTAGGCCAGCATTGGCTTGGATTTACTCTATGGCTTGGGAAAAGACCATCCGTTACCTTAAGATAGCGTACTAGCAGTTAACCTTGTCAAAGGACTCTCATTGCCTAAGGCATTACGAGGGACTGCTTGCCCTCATAAACACTGTTACAAAAGCTGGCCACCCACAGGCACCTGTAGTTTGGATTGGCCGAGTCAAAGGAAAGCTAGCTTTCTCCCTCAGCACACATTCCACATGAGTCTCAGAGATCCTTATTTTCACATTTAACTGCACACCGTGACTCTGTCCCAGTCCATTCATTCACTACATGGTCGACTATAGATTGTCAGTTGTATTGGCTGATACACTACATAGTACACTATAAAGTAAACAAGAAAACATTTTGGATTTGTCCAAAGTTAAGGTCTCCATGTAGGCACCTGTCTTTTTGGGCTGCCAAACCCATAGGCCTGACTTCACTGCTACCAAATGTATCTTAACAGTGGATCATTGTGGATTTGTCCTTTGTGTTAAAGGGTAGTGTTTCCATGCCTCCAACACCTCACTCTAGGACCTTCAGGCTTGTCTGTTAGATAGGTACTACCACTGTAAGCTAATAAAATGGCGTCTAACTGAATTGCTCTATTTTAACGCATGCACTACCTGCAGATAGCTAAAATGCTATCTTCTACCGAAGAGGTAACAAAAACAAAACGAAGAATACCTGTATGACAATGGCTGAGTGTCTCTTGTAGAGATAGTGCTTCCGTGCGAGGCAGGCCCGGAACCAGCGCTGCAGAGTGGTGATGCTCTTCATGACCTCTCTATGGAGCGTCTCCTGCAGCATCTGTCGGTCCGCCTCCTGCAGGAACACCTGGGGAGCACACACATGGTGGGAGTGGTGCACGGACTCGTCTGGTAAATGGTGCCACTGTGCCATAGCACTGAGTGTAATTTGAAATATAACATGTGCAGCAAGAGAGAAAGAAGCTTCACTATCGTAACTGTCAGGAACTCAAAAACGAGATTGAGAGTGAGATATATTGAATAAAAAATTTGGGCTGCAAGTCACAACTGTGTATGTCATGGCTAAATTTACCTTCGTTTTCCCAATCTGGTAGTTTGTCTCTTTTACACCCAGTCTTTGGAGGAGGCTTGCAATGTCCTGTTTTGGTGAGTCAACTTTCTTTGGCAGTAACACTTGAAAATGTTCAATGAACTCCTAAATGAATGAAGAAATCACAGTTATTTATTCTATCTAAAGTATCAATCCATTACCCCCCCCCCCCAAACACACACACACGCATACGCACAAAGAGTACCTTAAATGTATACTTGGCTCCGTAGCCAGACCTCCGGATGCAGACTGTCTCCAGCATCCCCGTGTACCTGAGTTGCCGTAGCACCAGAGCCTCATCGAACTGCATCTCCAGCTGAAAGCATCAAGGGGGAAATGCGTGAACCACTCCATTCAGTCCAAAGCTGACCGAAACGTTCCCCAAACAACAGCTCCATTACCAGCTGTCTAGCCGTGAATATCACTCTGTGCACCATCTCTACCTTCTCAGCGTTGGAGCGAATGCATCGCACAAAGAAAGGCTCCGCCTTCTTCAGGTTCTCCAGTAGCTTGCTCAGGGAGGACTGGGAGAGATAAGCAGTACAGCATGGGCCATATTGATTTCTCCATTAGCTTCCTATTAGGGCTGTACTATACATCACATGAATCTGGTCAGCAGTCCCAGTACACAATTAAATACTTGGGCTGCTCTCAAAAGGTGCTAAGTGGCAAACTGCATTGTGACGGACTAAAAGAAAATAAACAGGGGCTGGATGAGCTGTATGAACATCACATACATGTAAACAACCAGAGGGTATGTTACCTGGAACTGCGCACTGATGCTTGGGGGCTTTTTCTTGGTGTGCAGATGGAGAAGAGACCTGCTGACGCGATTGTGAAGCGTGAGGCCCACAATGTGCTTGAGGGACTTGGTGTCAATGAGGTTCTGTAGGAAAAGACAGAAAGACAGACAGACAGAGAGAGAGAGAGAGAGAGAGAGAGAGAGAGAGAGAGAGAGAGAGAGAGAGAGAGAGAGAGAGAGAGAGAGAGAGACCTTCAGATTGTACATTTCTCTAAATCCAGTATTACTAAGCATTCACATGCAGGAGCAATCTCTTCTTTGTTAAGACAGGCTATACATTTACCTTTGGGATGATCTGTTTGTGTCTAGATACTCTGTTCTTCCTGTTGATGTTTAAAAAAAACAAGTGACATACTGGACAATAGTACTTACATAAATAAGGCGTTAAGCCCAGCAGAGTGACCTTTATGTCGGTAAACACGGTGAGATACTGACATCTTGTACAATAGGATTTTTTGATGCTTAAGATCAATTTGCTTACATTTATTTAACTCAATGGCAGTGAAATAAAACATGCTGGGAATCACACACAGTAAAATGCCATGTGAGAAGTGTTTTGGATTTGAAAGGGAGACATGCTGTGGGGGCTCCAGACTCACAGAGACTGGCGGCAAGAACTCCTGAGAAACACAGCCGACTGGCGTAGCTTAGGGGGAGACTCTCCACCCAGACTGTGCAGCTTAACAGAGCGACGCATTTGGCCATGCAACACCCTGATTCAGCCCGAACCACACAGGACAGCATTACATCACAGCACCACAGGAGTTTGGAGAGGGTTAGAACACATAAACAGTGAACACACCAGAAAATCAATCAAGACAGCGGTTGGATGGATATTCCACCTGATCACCAAGGAAATAAAAAATCCCCACTTGCAGGAAATTAACTAAGCTAAAAAATCATCAGAGGTTGAACAAACAGATTGATTGAAAGTGAAGCCATAACCCATGCAGTTTCTACAGTTGTATATATGAAAATGTACTGTTGTTAGTTAATTCTTATTTGTGATTTGAAAAGGGATTCCATACACATGCACACAGAAAAACATTCACACACACATATATACACACAAACAGACACACACACACACACACACACACACGCGCGCGCATTCACATACACACTACATTGTTTTGCCAATAAAGCAAGAAACATCAGATAGGCAGTGAGTGGAAAACAACTCCCATGTGCTGACATCCAGTTTGACTAGATTTTTTTGTCAAGGGAACTCACTTCTTCTTTTCAAATGTGGCAAAGATGTCCTCAAACACCTCTAAGGGAAGCTCCTCCGAGCGATCGAAAGAGAACTCAATTATACAGCTTTGACTGGAGGGATTACGGAGGAAGAGAAGAAGACAGGGGTCATGGTTAAGCACTGAAGCTAAACATCCTGCAGGCTCACCTAACATAAACAAACTGAGGAGAAAAATCTTATGCCGTTCATACGCAAATCTATGACATACTTTTGGAATGTAACAATGTGGCATTCCACACTTAACACTGTAGTGTAAGCAAGATGGTTAAACTCATCTTTAAGTGACATGTGCCTCAAATAATCATTTCCAACAGTGTGCCGAGTCACCAGGTACCAGTGACCTTTTTGTCTTTTGCACTTAGTACGGACACACACAGTAAGAAGTAAGTAAGAAGTAAGAAGTAGGGGGGTGACATCATGATGCCTGGCCAGTGGGTGTTGCTTAGTCATCTCACCTCATCATCCGCTCCATAGGTGAGCTCTTCCGCTTGTCGCCCAGCGACTGACGAGAGTAGCGCCGAACTCGATCTGAAAGGCCCACAGACACGCACAAAACCAGGTCAAACCACAAAGGTCAGCCGCCTCCTGAACACAAAACGTCATCAGACTGCTCCACTCCTGCATTGCTGCAGGGCACAGTCACGGCACTGCTCAGCATTTCCGGTCTGAAGTTTGTCTGCCGATACAACTTTACAACAATTAAATTACAAAAAAAAAAACAGAGCAACATGTTGCTTTGGACACATAAAAAACAACACAAAAGAAGACCACAACCTTTAAGCATGTGAAGCGCTTTCACCAGTCAGGCAGTGATAGCCTGCTGAAAAATGAGATGTGAAAACTATGACACAATCTTCAACTTTGACCCTATGTTCCGCGCTGTTCCCGTTACCACTGTAGTATTATTTAAAACAGCATGTTCACACCCTCCTACTGTCATTAATAATATACTGTGGATTTTAAATAGAATCGAGCACATCCTTTAGAGCATTTCACATTCTTGGCTTGCCCCACGGGCCAGTAGTGGATGCTTTGTGACTCTTCCTCATTTACACAAAATGCAGCACATCTTTTCTGACATGCTTGGTTAGCCATATCCTGGCCTGTACCCGGGGTTTTTATGACACTCTTGGCTTCCTGTACTGTGTCCTGTACCTGGATGCTTTATGACCATCTCAGCTTGCCATACTGTGGCCTGTACCTGGATGCTTTATGACCATCTCAGCTTGCTATACTGTGGCCTGTACCTGGATGCTTTGTGACCCAGCGTCTCCCCGCCTCGTTGAAAGCTGCCAGGCTGCGTATAGTGGCCCGTAGGACGCCCCAGCGGAACACGGCGACAGGGTCTGCACCGATGAGCTGGCGCAGGAAACTCCGCTCGCTGCTGCGCAGGAGTGCAACGATGTCCGGCCGCATGTGGTCCGTGTTCTTCTCACGAAAGTCCTGAGGGTGTGTGCATTTAGAGAAATAAATACCACGGAAAGGTTAGTCCTGATAGTTTTCTCTAGAGGCCTGTGTGTAAAAAAATATTTGACTATGAGAGAAACATCCAATCCCTTAAACACTGTAGCCCAGAACTGTCATTATCACAGAAGTTTTAGATCTTCTGTGTGTTTACATTTCTATATTTTACCACCCGAATCTTAATTACATCACATAGAAAAGTACTATACCATGACCGGTCTTCATTATGTCACAGTTGTACTTATTCATAAAATGTTTGTCCAGAAACATGTATGAACTGATCTGCATGCTTCAGGTTTTCTCCTATTAAGGGACTCCTGTAGCTCCAGTGCCAAAGTGCTTATCTCCAATAACTCAATTGTCATACCATCATATTAACTATATACCCCCTATATGAATGTACCTTGATCCGATACTTGACTTTGCCAGCGAAGTGCTTGATGATGAATGCAGGCTCCAGCACGGGTGTTGGCACAAACGAGGGATTTCCCTGGTGCTGCTGTTTGAACTTGGCCAATAGCGTGTCGTCCGTGGCATGGGGAAAACTGGAGAGGAAGAGCAGCCCAGTGAGCTCAGGGGGCACTAACACCACCCTTAGATTAGATTAGATTAGATTAGATTAGATTAGATTAAATTAGATTAGATTAGATTAAACTTTATTGTCATTACACATGTATAAACACAACAAAATGAACCTGCAAGGTATACGAAATGAACCACCACCATCCTAACCGTACACTACCACTACCACCATCACCACCACCACGCTATGCCAGTATAATAACACTGAACATGAGTCACACAGGGAGACATACTTGCTCTCCTCATCCAGCAAGTGGAAGAGGCCTGTGGGCTTCTTGCTGATGAGGTGGATGCAGCCGATGTTGTTGTTGTAGTCGATGTTATCCCACACGATGCCCTCAGCCTGATACTCAGCCTGGATGACATATTATAAGGGCAAATTAAGAGTTCGGATGCCAAAACAATTGTTCATTTTAATACATTTTTACACTCCATGTCATATTAATCAAACAGCAGGTGGCTTTATAAATGCCATTATATAACTATAATAACAAACTATACATGCTGAAACAGAGCCAGACTGAGACCTCACCTGCTCGAGAGTGAAAATGTGCTGATTGCAGTAATACTGAAGCTGCTCGTTAGCATAGTTGATGCAAAACTGCTCAAAGCTGTTGACCTTGAAATCCTCAAATCCAAAGATGTCAAGCACACCTATGGACAAGCACTGTGAAGAAGACAGTGGACAGGAAAAAAAAGAATTATGGGCCTGTCAGAGCAAAATTATGTGAATGCATTCATTCTGCTCAATCTTTGGTCCCTTGCCTGGATGGACACCTCTATGTCCTTCTTGTTGAGAAGTGCATGGTTGATGCGCAGGACTATCCAGTCAAAGACAGAGCCATACAGGGACTTAGCCATGGAGTCACGTGCAGTCACAGCCTGACGTGGAAGGAAGGAACACATTGTTTACAGAATGTATGGGGTATTTCTAAACACCTCAAGACAGAGGTCTTTACGAGTTTATGAAATAGTTGTGTTTGCCTTTTTCATTTAATGAAAGCCAGACTGCAGAGTGCAACCTTCTTGCCAAAGCAGTCTTCAAAACAACGATAAAACTAAATTAATAATGCCATTAAACGAACAAGATTGACCGGACATTTAAATTCCTATATATGAAATAAAAAAAACGATTTGTGTTGAATGTTAATTTGTGTCACTGTTGTAAAAAGGACTGTATTATCCTGATAATATGTCTTGTATGGTTGAACCTCGAAGTAAAAAATATCAGTAGTTTCATTTTTCAAGATATGACACATACTGAGTAATACAGGGTATTTTTTGCATTATGCAGAACAAAACATAACGTTTCGGTTTCTCCTTGCAGTGACAGCGCTGCCTACCTCACTGAGACTGTAGGGCAGGATTAGTGTGTCGTTGGCAGTCATCGCTTTCCTCTTGGTCAGTGCCTCCACCAGGAGTTCCCTTTTCACCTTAATCCACATTACAAAACATTACTTCCTGTGTGTGAGTTGGTTGAGGCCCCACAATAATGATTTCACAATTGTAATTTTGAAAAGAAAATTTGCCATCTCTTGGCATGGAAACCAGACCAACACCACACACATAAGCTGAACCTGCAGCATAGACATCAGTAGTGCTCTACGCTGAAAGCTAGCTCACCTTCAGCAGGTCAGACAGGGTAGCAAGGACATCTGGTGGGCCCACCGTCAAGCCCTCGCCGTCCTCCGTGGGCTTGTACGTCACATTGCCCAGGTACAGGATGGCCGACAGGACAGAGAATATTCTGTACCAAACACATCACATCACAGTGTATCACATTGCTGGCTTAAGGCCTTTATTCTGCGCAAGGTCAAAGAATTTCAGAGATTATATTTTCCTAGTGCTACTCCAGTGCCATGCTATTCCAGAAATATTTTCCAAAAGTGAGCATAGGTGGTTGCCAGGCTGTAAATGGATCAAGACTTCAGAGAAATGTTTGGCGGGTGCAGTGTGAGTTGTGAAATAGTACTGAACTGGTCTACAGAGGCAAATCTAGTACATGTGCGGAACCCTGAAGTGGTCTCCCCGAGGGTGGTAGCTGAAACACTTATTGCATTCTTTTCTTTTGAGGATAGGCAAGCCTGAACCTGCGCGTTCACTTAGGCAGCAAAAAAAGGAATTCTACGTTGGTAACTGCGGCTGTGAGGAACTGACTGATCTGACATCAGAGCCACAAGAGCCTCTCCAAGGGCTTGAAAACATTTTTTTTAAGGGAAAGACGGCACACCCTCTTAATATCTTTCACACCTTGCACATTTTCTAGGAACTGAGAATGAATGCTCATAAACCAGCACAGCTGCCATGGTTGGTGTGTTTTTGTTTTGGTTTGTTGGTCAGGAGCAACGTACTGTTTTTTAGTGGCAGGTAGGAATCCCACCATCTCCATGGCCTGCTGAAGCCTATTAAACTCATGTTTGTTCTCTTCTCTGTCCTCCAACTGAAAGTTTTCCTGTAGAATGTTAACAAAATGTAACAAAAAAACACAGAAAGAAACACTGCATGTGAACTATGTAGCAACAGACCATCGACCACAAACTAGACAGCGAGAGGTGGTGGGGAATGCAGTGAACACGCTTATCTATATCACAAGGTCCCAAACAAAACAGGCTGGTTTACATGTACTGACGGATCAATGTAAGGTCTCGACTATCATTGAAAAGTCTGTGTTTATTTTTTTCAGACTAAAAAAATCGACTGTCACCAATGATATTATCTTTTGAAACTTTCTCACTTGTTTGAGGTAGAGATAGTCTTCAGGTTGCAACAGCTTGAATTCTGTTTGCTCGTCTTGGGTGGCTCCCAGCAGCAGATAGTAAAACACATGGTAGTTTCTGCAGGTAGGACAGAATAGAATCATTTCATGCCATTCTTGGTTCTATAAACATTCACAACAGCAATGTAGTTATGTTGGTAATATGACTCAGCACTACTATTCTGAAACACTTAAGCTCATCCTATCCCACAACAACAATAGAAACTATAAAATATAAGTATGGCACACTGCACTATCTGTATCAGCAGTGAGATGTAAAGGATTGTACCTTTCACTTTTTTCTCTGGACACCAGACGGCACTTCTCCAGCAGGTACTTCTCAACAACGGCTCTGTGTGAGCAATTAACATTTCAGGTTTCAATTCCATTCGATAATCATAGATTTTAGATGGCTATAAATTTCAGCAGATGACTGACATTATTTAAATGTAATGGCATGGTGACAAGATTTTAATTTATTCAACCCGCTTCTAGATTTTAATGTCAAACATCTGTATGCATACATCAGAGGAGCTATATATGCATTTAAACCTAATGGTTTCATTGATTTCAAGGAACTGGTTTTTCCAACCAATAAAGTAATGTGCACTCTCAATCCTTCCTGTCCTTGACCCTTATGGGCCTGATGTAATTGTCAGACAATAGGGAAGGAATACAGCAGGTGTGACGGCAGGTGGAGTGGAGTGTGTGTGCCCTAAACACTTACCCCCTCACTACTCCCCTCTCTGAGTAATTCACCTGGATGAACTTCCCAAAGCGACTGGAGTTATTGTTGTGGGCCGTCTTCGCGTTCCCAAAAGCCTGTTTGAGAAATGAGGGGGAGAAGGAATGCACATTCATTTATGATTTCCAGACCTGGAACGAGAGCGAGTGGGATTCCTTGAATAGCTGTGTGACAAACACATTTGGTCTTCCTCTAAACAGATGGGGATGACTATCACCAGCTGGGGAACACAGAAACACAGAAAGCTTAAAAAAACACTTCCTTAAACAAAGTCTAATTTCCCATGACAGGGTTTTAAGTCTCAACGATGGATCTATAAATTCTCATGAGATTTTAGATATTATTATTTTAATTAGGAAGACATTTCTGTTAAAGCTACAGGAAAAATGTGAGACAAAGATAAAATCAGGCACTTAAAAACTCTACCATGTTAACACTATTACCCCTCTCCTTATATATATATAAGTTATGTAAAGACAGAACACTCTTCTGCATATGCATTTTAAAATAACTGCATATACTATACTAGACATATTAAGGATGTGATAATTTTGCCTCAGTCTTGTGAAACACAAAAAGTGAACTGAAAATGAAACTTCCTCATAAATGGAGACTAAGACTACCCGGCACCGAGCTATATTTTACATCCACTGAAAAATGCAGCCACAGGATATGGGTAGAACTCCTCCACACTTTCAGACCAATAGAAACCTGGCGGAGGCAGACGGAATCAGAGGGAATTCCGCAGTCAAACCCATCTCCTCTCTATGTAACATGAGTGATTTTGTCCGAGGTTAGCAGACAGCCCAGAATGATGTCTACCATCTCTGTCCCTCTGCACTGCTTACAGAAACATGCTGGATTATGTTATGAAAAAGTGAAGAGGGGTCACTTTGTACTGGGATATTTTACAGTGCAAACCACTGTACAAAATCTGACACATATTTGGACTGAAATAATGTAGCTCCTGATTACATGTACAATGTGATGAATTCATTTAGCTAGTAGTACATTCAACCCAAGCAATATGCAGTTGCATACAACTAAACATTTATTCTATCTGCATGTCCTTCCTAGGCCTGGAACACACAGCCCACTTGTTGCTTTATCTTTGGGTCAGATGTGGGTGAACAGAAACATTGCAGTGAGGTCATCGCTTAAGGTACAGTGCGGTAGGCAGGTGGTAAACACGAAATATGCAGGCAAGCAGCCAGTGGCATGATGAGATAGGCCATGGCCTTAATTATTGACACAGCCGCATTCACATTGACAAGCTGGGGTTAAATATTAAGTGTATAACTACAGATACTGTGTATGCCGCATAGGTCAACAAAACAAACAGCTCCCCTGCCAGTGCAGTTCGTCAACACCCCACAGACTGACAGACAAACAGACAGACAGACCGGCATTTGTAACACTTATCAGGGGTGTGAGTTCAGCTTAGTTCTGGTTTCTGGATGCCTGTGAGTGAAAATCTTCTACTGAGGGCAGATTGCCAATGTGACGGGTGGGAGATCATAGCCATTGAACATGAAACAAAGCCACTGGGAAAGAGAAGCCAACCCAACAGACCGGTGCGGACCTCTGAAGTTTGTGCCTAATCAAGATTTGCCATTCCTGCCCCAAAAAGCTCCAGCTCAATCTGCACGCGGTACTAAATGAGTACGTCTCCGCCGTAGTGCTACGCATGCCTGGGCTTTGGCTGCACGCAGTACTAAATGAGTACGTCTCCTCTGTAGTGCTACGCATGCCTGGGCTTTGGCTGCAGGGGAAAGCCTGGCTGTGCTCCCCTCCCACACACCCTCCTTGCCTTCAAAAAATCTGGATTTGCAATGTTGCGTTTCTGAAATGTCCAGGTGTGGCAGTTTCCCACTGAAATGATCTAAGTGCAAGAGGGTAGGACCGTGTGGGGGAGAGAAAGGACACGATAAGGAAACCAGGTGGAATACTGATATGACTGCGAGGAACATACAATGGAAACTATGCTGCGTTGAAGGCTTGCGAGTCACGTAACCAGGAAGACGAGCCTGCCTGAGCTCGTTCCTGTTCCTCAGCTTTCTTTGGTATTCTGCTGCTGCTCTTGCTGCTGCTGCTGCAACGCGGGAGCCAACGCCCTGTACCTTTCCATACACAGTCAGGGGAATCAAGCTGCCCATCTCCACCCCTAAACCTTAAGCCCCGCCCTCCAACCCCCACTCGCTTCCAGCCAATCAGAAGGCCTCATTCTGTTCCTTAGCAAAGGCAAGGTGTTTCTTGCCCAAGGTGACGAGGTGAGGTGTTCTCGCCCTGCCGGCGTGGCTGTGCTGGGTTTCCATGTCAGGATGACCAAACACCTGAAACTGGAGACGGGGGGCGAACCACAAACACAGACACAGCATCATATGCCAAACATGGCTGAAGTAACTCTGTTCTACCATGTTAATCTTTTATCGTGAAATGTTCTGATTACTTAGGCTGAGTCAAACAGCTGTTGTTAGTTTAGAAATAGTTTTCTTCAAAACAAAGTTAATTAAATGTGTATATATTATGTTAGTCCATATTTTCCAGAAAAATGTTCGTTTTGGGTTTACAACACAGACTGGTACAGACTAACAAAAAGCTTCCTTACAAAATGAAGAAGACATCTAAATGAATCTATTGGCTTCAGCCTTAACCCGTATCAGAGATCTGGAGAACATTTTGTGTGATTAGAGTTGAAATGGTGGAAGTTTGGGCTCCGCTGAGAGTATGCAGAAGGGCACAAAGTGCCAAATATACCCCAGACTTCCTGAAGAACAATGCATTCGATTCTCCATTCATTGGGTAAGGCTACTACTGGGCAAAACAAGGCCTCAAAATGGCAAATGCCTCCTTGCTGTCCGTTGGAACAATGTAACTGGTCTCCACTGATGGGGGGAAGCCAGCTGCAGTTAATCACCACAATGACCTAATAAGCAGTCAGGGAGTATCTAAAGAGAATCACTCCAAATAAGGACTTCAGCATTATTACAAAAATTGGTAAGAAGAAATACGCCTGTTAAACAAAACTCTAAATAATAACAATTATCATATAATGTCATATAACATTTAACACACTATATATTTGACATAATGATGACATATGATATTTTCCTTCAGATTTTTTTACCCAGCCCCACGTGCCAAGTTGGCCTCTAATACAAATCTGATCCTAGATTCCTAGGTCACTGCGTCTAACTGTAGAAGTAGTGACACCATATGAAAAAAAGCCAAGGGAAAAAGCTACTGTATTAAGGATCAAACTTTACCAAATTGATCCACTGCATTACTACCACATATTTTGGATGCCCACAAAATGTAATGAAATTTTATTCATGCAGAGGTTGCTTACATGTCTCAGTATCTCAAAAACTACATAAATAGTATTTTTTTCTACACTTTACTACATTCATTTAAATCTACTAATGATTCATGTACCTCGCTTTCAACAACCAATCAAAATTAAGCCAAAAAGTCATTTGCGACTTGCGTCTGTGTGACACTGCCAACTTGAATGAAATTCAACAGACTGACTAACATGCAGAGGCTATTCACACAATTTTAAACAGATCCACCCCAGCGAGTTACAACATGCATTCCTAAGGTTCTCTAACATGGTTTGGTCTTATGTAACATTTATATAATTCAAATTGTCCTGGACTGATGATCCCAATGATCAGTGTAAGCAACTATAAATACTGACCCTATTATTGCTATGGTGCATGCCCGTATCATGTTATAATTATTGATACTCTCCATTTATTATTTTTCTAAACATGCTCCTGCATTTAAGCAATTAGTCAACATTTCATATTCATACGTATCATTTTCAAAACTGTACATGGCAGGTATAGAGTTGTATAATTAGTTTAAAGTAGACAAATTAATTTAGCAAAGTACTTGATCTTAGCACAAAACTAATATAAAGCTCAATACTGCTATAAAGCCCATCCTTACATTCACTAGACAGGCCAATAAACCAGAGAATCGAACTCTAAAGGTACTGCTTCACATCCTGTCTATGTACAGACACCACATCCATAACTACAGTTCCTCACATACACAGCTCTTCAGCTCTGAAGAAGACAACTGCTGCTGGTCATAGCAACATTCCCTGACCCCTGACCTTAACTTAACTCTCTCTTTAGATTGGAAAATAGCCTTTCTCTCACTTGTTACTAATCCCCAACCCCTATTCTCCTTATGCACCACCAACATTATACATAAGTCTGCGACACATCCAGCCTTAAATCAATCAGGTCTGGTTATTAGAGTTTCCCGACAACAATAATTCACTCATTGATTGAGACTCCCAGGAAATCATTACACAGCTCATCAGAAAACAGGTCCACGTTATTTCAGAGTTCTCCAACACTACGCTATTTCTGGTTTTTAAGATGTCAAATAACATGAGGGAGGGTCTGGAAGGGCAATTTCATCAGAAATAAAGGCCAGGATCAGATTATGGCTGCTTTGGTGTCAGGTCATCCTGCCATCAACATAAATGCACCAATCAGTGTGCTACAAGGTTAGGGCAAAGAAAATCCCTTTCAGGGAAAACGAAGAGAAACTCGCTGAACCTGTTCCGAGACAAAAAAAGACTCTGGTTAAATGCTGAGTAGCCTTAGCAGACAAGATTGCTGAAGTCTTTTGTTCTCGCGTCCTTGCAGCTAAATGGTTTTGTGAGCCTGATGGCTTCACTTTTAGTTATATTATAGAGTGTCAAAAAAGATTGTAGTCAGTGTTTATAGCCATTACTTTCTGATTAAGAATACAATTTTAGCAGCATAGTATAACCTGCCTGCCCATCCACACATAAAGCTGCAGAATTTATCTGTAGCACAATGCAATAGGCTTTCCCTTTTGAAACTCATGTACAAGATCAGATAACAGGGCCCTTGTGAGACTGAACCTCAACGTCAGATGGCCACATGGAGAAGAACAGTCTCAGCCCACGTCCATGACTCTTAGCAGCTAATGCACAGCATTACCCAATGTAGGCACCCCAGTCTTGGATGTGCATGTCTGTGTTGGTCGTGTTTACGCCACAGTCGTTTATTAGAGTCACTCCCAAGGTCTCAGAGAGGAAGACATTAAGGAAGTGCCCCCGAACCGTGTGATTGGTCGCTCGGGGCTTCCTTTATGACTGTGGAAATCGTGTGCGTGGGACTATGACCAGTGCACCATACACCATGTTTGCATTGGCCACATGGCTTCACTTGGGCCTCACCACCATGCAAGGCCGGGCTAAAAAGATTACGCAGGAAATTGGTTATTAGCGATCAATAACCTGTCATCTGCCTCTGCTCAGACTCTACAAGGAGGAGCATTTCACAGTCTCTAAACTCAGACCTATTTATAGGTTGTGTTTATTCCAAAAATGCTTCGATTTTGTCTGATACTTGACACTTTGTTGTCATTTGCAGGTAACATGTTGATAATGATGACTAGGATTGGAAAGCAGCTCTAATACAATCATGGGTGAGATGTCTAATGCCTGATGGCAACTGAAGATTTCTGCTGTGATAAGTGGTTTCAGTGTTTCCTGTTTTGCTGTCAACGTTTCCACTTATCAAACATGTGTACGTCAGTAACAGCCACTTACAGACCATGAGAAAGCTAAGCTTTCAATAATGCATCAGTGATAAAAGCAGGCCTATTAGATATTGAACCTGTCGACATTCTTTAATGGGCAAGCGATAACCTTTTGGCTCTGGCCTTTCTGACTTGTAATGACTTCCCTCAGTAAACCCCTGGACCAAGGCAAGACTGAAAGGATCCAGAGAAACTCCATCAATCATTAGGAACAACTACATGCCTCCCTCATAGCCTCATAACATGATGTAAAATTGTCTGGACCTAAACATCTGCAGAGTTCATCTATGGGTAGACGAAGGTGTCTTTTTAGTCATTTTGAATCAGCCATTGTAATTAGGCCTATGTACAATAGCTCTATGTCAGTGGTTCTCAAACTTTTAGCTGCCGTGTACCCTCTGAGGCATGCTATGGTCTACCAAATAACCTCCGCACCACAGACAGCTTGCTTGCACAATGAGTGTTTTTTGCACAAATTGTTACTGTATAAACACAAAAATTAGTTTATACACAAATGTTATTTATACAGCAATAATTGTGCAAAATACACACATTTACAACATGTGAACACATATTATACGGTTTAATTTGGGTGTATGGGGCATAGTTTGAATGCAAGATCTTTAAGATTTTTTCCCACGCATACATAGTCTGTACCTGAACCTGGGCTGACAATCCACAGACAGAGTTATTTTGCCCCTAGTACTGATCCAAAAACTGCCAAGTGTACTACTCATACCCCAGTTTGACTACCACTGCTCTACCTGAATCATATATACTACCTCAGAGTACATACCTAAACTCTGTGCAATGCTGATGATTGTTTCAAACTATTAAGATGTACAATATACAGATGTTATTTATAACTAGTGAGATATAGATAACACATAAAAAATTCTATCATTATTAATATCACGTACACCTACAAGACAGAATTGGTAACTAGTAAGAATTTTTAAGAATTTTTAATCCTACTATTATTTCGACATAATTCCTGACTAACATGATATTGAAAATTGGCAGCCTATGTGCATCCTGAAACCTCTGAATTTGACTGTGGTACCCTGGCACTGGTTGCATGGCCTACCTCCAGCACGGGGCCTGCCCCGAGGATGGTCCGCTCCACCCCGCTTGTGTAGCCCTTCTGGCTAAGGGCCGTCAGGCAGTGGATCAGGAAGTTGGTGCTCTGCGTCTTCCCTGAGCCGCTCTCGCCAGAGATGATGACGGTTTGGTTGACACGTTTCTTCAGCATTGTGTAAAAGGCTGCGTCCGCAATAGCAAACACGTGTGGTGGCAGCTTGCCTAGCTGATGGTTCTCATACATCGTGACATACTTGGGGTTGTATAAGGGCAGGAACTTGAAGGGGTTGATGGCGATGAGGATGTTGCTCGCGTACGTGTAGATCTTCTCCTCGCGGAAGCGGCAGCGCAGGGCCTCCAGGATGCTGGTCTCAGTCAGGATGGGGAGGTTGCAGAGGTCATCGCACTGCTCCTGCTGCGGAGGGAGGAATCCGCGATCGAGGAGACCCTGGGCCTGCGTCTCGGCGCAGGCTGAGGCCAGGTGGTCATACGAGATGGAACCATCGCGGTGCCCCTCTTGTAGCACGAAGAAGTAGCCCTCACTCTGGGAATGCTGCTCCTGGGCCTTCCTGGGCCACAGCAGGAGCCTCTGCACAGGCAGGTCACTGGGCTGCAGTATCCACTCCTCACCTCCACACTCTCTCACCTCCACCAGGACGTAGGGCTTGGAGGTGTCCAGGCCAAGCGTGGCACCTGCCTCCTGAATGACAGCGGCAGCGGTGGTCGACTTGGGAACACTAAGGGTGCAGCAGGAGGCATTTTTGGGGTGCAGTCGAGGATATATCTGTAGAACGAAGGTCACTTCTTCATCTTGGTTGGTTGACCTTTCGTCATCTGTCACACTCATCCTGACAGACAAGGGCACGCATCAGCATAGCGCAGTCTCCTCTGTTGACCTGTAGGTTCACCTGGTGCAGAGAGAGAGAGAGAGAGAGAGAGAGAGAGAGAGAGAGAGAGACAGACAGAGACAGAGACAGAGACAGAGACAGAGAGACAGACAGAGACAGACAGACAAAGAGACAGGCAGACAGAGAAAAAGAGAGAGATTTCAGCATAGTAAGACTGGTAAGAGGTCTTTTCCCGCAGGATTGTAGGTAACACGTTGTGAATGTGACAGTGCTCTTTCTGTCTTTATTTCTGCTCTTTATTTCAAATGTTAAGAAAACCGTCCACAACTGTGATTTTCTTCTACTTAAATCAACATCTGCACGTTTAGCATTCATAAGATATTACATAACTGACATGACAAACCAATACCGAGAAATTCACGTATATTTCTGTAATTCTGTCTAAAATAAAGAATCGTGACCGAAATCACAAATGCACACTACGCTGACACCACCTGCATGGGCCGGGCGGTAGTCTGCTTTAGAGCACGCATGTTCTTACATGTTGAGGAAAGCAGCTCAGCAACGTCTGTAGGCGATTTATACAATACATAGGCTACGGTTCCATTTCATTAACTGATCAAATACTTTTGTCACTCTGCAATCTAACTTTCTCTCACTTAAAGATAATATTTACAGTTCATAATAATAAGCTTTACATAATTAGAATATAGTTATTAAAATGCAATAACGAAACGACATACGGTCGATACGCAACGCCACTTAGTTTGGAACTTACCTCATTTCACAGTTTTGTTCCCCCCGTGAAACCCCTTTTCCGGCCTGTGGTCGCAACACCGCAAAATCCAGTACCTTGTTACCAAAACAAGCTATTCACCTGTGCTACCGTAGAGGTGGGGAATGACCGAAAAAGCTATCTGTCGCGTTAAAAAGTAAACCTATGCTCCATACAGCGACTGTGGAATAGTTCATATGACAATAATACTACGGAATATTTCGCGTTATTAAAGTTGCCTATTCTGATAAGCCTGAGTAAAATTAAAGTAAACTAATCGATGGTGTCGTTTTCACTTTTGACTGACTCTACTTCCTCTCTCTCAGCGGCTTCGTCCTGCCGTCGAGTGGGTGTTGTTGTGCCCTTCCCCTCACTTAAGAGAATGCATCTGTACTGCCCCACTTCTGACAGAGCAATCAGCCGCTGCCCTCACCTATGGAGTAATGATTCATAGAATAGGCTACAAAGCCGATGTGGCGACGAGGTGCTTAGAAGGCCACATTTTTGTCATCGCCGTATTTCAACTTGTGTGTGTGTAATCTTGTTGTCAACGTAATCGATCAGCTCAACGAAACTGTGCACAGATAGGCTATGATTGAATTTTGACATTTCAAATGTGTACTTAAAATAATGTATATGAGAGGCAGGCTATTTCTGTTACATATTGCACGTATCGCCTATAGGCTATGTTTCAGTTATGTCAATAGATTAGGTCTCTGTATATCACATGTGCATTTTGAAGCAGTGTGGCATACATCTGTTTCGTTGAATAAAATGGATTATTGCCTTTCACGTGTTCCTTTTAGAAACAGTAGGTGGCAGTATACATCTATTTTTCTTTTTCTTTATAATAATAACCCTTGTATTCAGCTATAGCTGCTCATATAAGAAGACAGTGGTTTATATTTGTGAAATGTCAACCGCAAGTATGAAAATACCCATAATAACACAGCTATTGAACCTTACAAAAAGTTAGGTCACTGGACCCTGCTGGGTGTCTGGACTCCTGAGATTTTTTTTTTTTTTGCATTACAAATGACGACGCTCTGTAGCAGACAATAATGTAATAATGGCCAATAATGTAATAACTTCCTATAATGTAATATTTTTATATAATAAATGCAATAACATAATAACTTGTCTATAATGTAAGAAAATGTCTGAACCAATAACGTATTAACCTGTTACCTAGTTATTACATTATTAGCTGGTTTAATTTTAAAAACTTAAAAATGAAATAACTAAAACCAATAATGTAATAATTTCAACAGCAAATTAGCAAATGAAGCACACAGTCACACATGACGCAGATGCCTCTCCAGATCACTTCTCATCTAACACCAGTACAGCTGACCAGGCAGACTGGGGACAACAGTGACAAAGCTGTGGCTTAATCGGTGAGGAGTTGGTCTTGTAAATAGATGGCCGCAGGTTCGATTCCTGTACCAGTAGGAACAATGTAGGAGGGGGACTGAATAACCAGCACTCTCCTGCACTAGCATCCATGGTTAAAGTGCCCTTAAGGAAGGGATATAACCATTGCTTCAGGAGAACTGTCCCTGTACCTATTCAATGTAAGGCACACTGTGTAGCAGCCGATAATGTAATAATGGCCAATAATGTCACAACTGCCTATAGCGTAATCCTTTTTATGTAGGCTAATAAAACCAATAACGTAATAACTTGTCAATAATGTAAAAAAAATAACCTGGTTAGTTATTACATTATCAGCTGGTTTAATGTAAAAAAAAACTTTAAAATGAAATAACTGCAACCATTAATGTAATAAATGTTTAATATTACTTAATCAAAGATTTATTTATTAAACTTTATTTATTAAAGTAGTGTCACACTACTTCGGAATGTATTGTTACTATTGTCTTTTTCAAATAGCTGTGAAAAGACCTGGTCACACTCTGTTTTTCTCTCCACATAACTGTCACTCTTATCTAGCAGTCACTTACATGCTGTTCCTTTAATGCTTTATTAATTGGCACACTTTGAGATATATATATATATATTTTTCTCTTTCAAATAGCTGCTTAAATACCTGATCGCTTACACAATGGACTTCCACTCTCTCTCAGTATCTTTCTATAGTAGGCCTGTGCCTCTTACATGGAAAAATTATGATTATTGGGGGTTTGATAGAATTACGACTATAAAATATATAAATAAACAAATTAGGACTATTTATTTATTTATTTTATATATACATTTTTTTATTTTTTGAAGGTTACAATTATTTCTATCAACTCCTAGCCATTCAGGTGCTGACATGTACATGTATATGTTATATATATGTATATGTTTGCATATTCAGACAATTATGTAAAGAGTACAATGGAATTTAATGTGAGTATTTTCAAATAATGAAAACATTCTTTCATTTTACAGTTTTTCTCTATCGCTTTGGTACATTTTTCAAATCTTTCTTGCAATTTTCAGAAGATCGAGTGCATTTCTCAAAACAGTTTGGACAAATAGCAAAACACCGTGGATCACCTGCAAAGGCCAATCTCTTGCTCAAAATCCTTAGTTCATCCCTCAAAAGCAAGTTTTTGTGTCAATATACGTGTCAGTGCCATCAGAATGTTTAGTCATTGTGTCAATGTGTACGGATAAGACAGTCAAATTCATTAGTCATGTTGGCAATTGAATAGTGCACTTCAAAGGGAGATTTTGATGTAAAATGTGGTTTAGGTGTGATGACAAGTGTTGTACATTTGACCTCATATAATGTATATGTTTGACATTGATTGCAAAAGACAAGACAAGTATGACTTCTTTATTGGCAGACATGGACATTGCAGTGCGTAAAGAAAAAAAAAGTCAGCACTGCACAGAACAAAGGTAAAATACAGTAAGTAAACATAGGTCAAAAATACAGTAAGTAAACAAAAATATGAACATCTCCCCAAATTCTACATCCTAATCCTTCTCTTAGTAATCTTCAGCTTCTTCGGCTTCTTCACATTGCTGTCTGTCAGGCCAGAAATTTTCATCCATGTCACACCGGATGTCCTCCCATGCAAGGCAGCGTGGATAGTATCTTCTGGGTCGCCTAATCCATGCCCTGCAGGAATCTGCTGTTATATCTTGGCATGCTACATCCATTGCAGCCAGAAGGGTTACTTGTGTGTGTGGCTCACGGTCATACACCTTCCACCTCCAGGCTTGACATGTTATGATAGCTTGGTAAATCATTTTGCATGTGAAGACTTATATGATGAACTATAGCCTAAATGTTTTGGGAAGTGAGACTATTTGATAGATTTCCATAACAAAGCATTTTGATTAGCATGACAAAAGCAATTGATAATGTACGAAAAAATTGTGAACAATCATTTGCATGGATGGACAAAAGCATTTGCAATGTGTTCAATGCAATGAGAAACTGCCTTTTTCATCTGCACAAATGGCATGATGATATGACAATTGAACAAGAACTTTTGAGAATTTCAATTCTGATGTGAGAAATGTACCAAACCAATTGAGAAAAACTGTAATTCAACCTTTTAATTGAACCACACCCTTTTTTTCAAAATGTTTTAAAACTAAATGTATTGCATAGTGGTACATGGTATGACCGCCGCAGTATATTGAAATGTGGGAACTGTTGGTATGCGTGTGTGGTAGAGCGGTGTTGTAAGGTGAGAATTTGTGTGGAAAAGATTTCGTGGAAATGGGCATGGATGTGGGTTTTGAATGAATGACATTGTGTGTGTTTGTGTAGTGTGTAGGAGTGATTTGTAAAAGGGATAGGCAAAATGAGATTTTGTACAATTACAGCGCCCCCTGTGGGCCATATTTTATGGCATGTGCTGTGCTTTTAGAGGTTTTTGTGCTGCTCATGCATGATGTATTTTGTGCAGGTCCCACCTTCTCGGCCCAAGATATTGGCAACACAAAATCCCATTTAGTGCATTTAGCCATATCACTAGGTGGCGCTATGCTCTAAGGGAGTGTTTATGGGCTGGGTTGATATGCCTCTGTATCACCGGCATACTAACACAAAATCATTGTCTTAGGCAAAATTGTTGACGAGTTATTTAACAAAAGCTGTTTTTGGACACCTAGGTTCAACGAGACACATCGCCCCATATGATGAAGCGTCACAAAATTTGGTGCACATGAAAAGAAAACTGTTTACAGTTGGCATGTCAACTTTGACCAAATTTCAGCAATTACAAGCCAAAAGCTTCTAGTCGTTCATTCAATCATACCATACAAAAAGGGGGGGTTTCGTGGCAACACCAATATGACCACTTTCGCTAGCTTTGCTTAATAATTAATTAATTGTTGCATAATTATTCAAACTATTGAAATAACTGGGAGTATTATGACACTTGTCTACTTTTTAAAACCTAGTCTGTAAAACAGAGAACAGTTCCAGTAGTCCCAATACTGTACTGTACTGTACATCAAATTGAAGGCAAAAGGCTCAACAAACCTACCTACCACCTATTGACTGAAAAACCTGAAAAAAGTCAATTACTTCCTCCAGGAAATGTCCTTAACTTTGTACTGCACAAAGCTATGTGGCAGAGCAAAGCCAGGCTTTCATCCATTGATTGTCCCTCCCAAGTAACTCTTTGCAAGAGAAACTGTGTGTCTGTGCATGTGCAATTGTTTTGGTTGCCATTTGAAAGGCTAAGTAGCAAGAAAAAGGACTGGATGGTTCGATCCCCCCCCCCCCCCCCCCCCTTTTCCCTTTCCATGTTAAATCAATTTTCCCAGCCTAATGTCTGCCGCAATGCCATTGCACTGGCACTCCCACTAACAGCTACTCTCAATCATATAGGGTCTCTGTTCCCAACCAGCCAACACCCTTCACTGTCTGACTCACTGTTTTATGGGAAAAACTGCTATATGTGAGATTTTTCCAGTACAAACACAGACATACAATATAGCCTGTTCTATCTATCTATCTATCTATCTATCTATCTATCTATCTATCTATCTATCTATCTATCTATCTATCTATCTATCTATCTATCTATCTATCTATCTATCTATCTATCTATCTATCTATCTATCTATCTATCTATGGCATCATCTCAAATATAAGTTCCTGAATATGTCCCTTTTTCCCTGTCTTTTTCTCTGATAAATCCATTTATAGAGCTGCACTCTGTCATTTTCCACAGTGTAAGAGAATATAAGAGTAATTCAGGTCTGCTTTTATTGATTCCACCAATAGCTGTCTGTCTGCGTCTACCTGACTGTGCTCTTGCCCTGACATTTATTGTCTAGTGTCATTGTCTTGCTTCGTCACTGTATGACATTATACTCAAAAAAATCAACATGTGACCAGAGCATTGTTAGATGTCACTCATACACACTGCATTTTGCTCCCTTTTATCCCCAGTAGAGGTCACTGTAACACAGGCTTAGAATGTCATATGGCCATGACTACAGGAAGCTACACCACCATGGGGAAAACAGGACCTCTTTTCCACCCATCCAAAACCACAGTGTTGAACGCAGCTGGCTGTGCCACCAGATGTTCATGTGTTACTCCTCTGTGTCTCAGGATAGGTTATATAACATTGTAATAATGGCTTGTTGTGACCAGCCAAGACCAATGGACCTGTGGGTATAAGTGGACAATATAAATTGTTGAACTATGGGCTGCGGGAAGGGAAAATGTATTTTCCATGTAATTAATGTGGCACAGGTATGGATCCAGCCGTCGTCTTGGCATCAAAGACCTGGAACAATTTGGTCAGCCCTCTTTCTCTGGAACTTTCTGGTTCCATAAGGAGAAACTAAATGTGCGAAACACATTTGTTCCATGAGCACACTGACAACTTTTTTTAATTCCCTCATTCACAAAATAATAAGTTAGACATCAGATCTGTTTAACCATCAGTGTCACTACAGAAATGGTTAGTTTGGGTTTTTTTAAAAGCTATTTTTAAGAATGAGTATAAATGCTTTTTAACATCACTAGCCACTTGTCAACTTCATTGGAAGAAAGTGAAAATTGGCAAAATGCATAGCCTTCACTTTACCTATAGGTCAGCATTGCAAAATGACTGAATAAAAGCTTATCTACATTCTATGTGAAGATGTCTAGCACTGTTATGATTCTTTTTGCCTTTTCTTATAGCGAAAGGTGTAAAACAGATTTAAGTTACAATTACCACCTAGACGACGACCAACCCCCCCACCCCCCAATCACACACACACCCACACCATCACCACCACCATTCCCACCTCCACCCCAACACACACACACAAATACACACACACAAACATCTCAACCCATCCTGCTGTTCAACCCCTGGCAGGCAACACTACTGTGAGCATCGCTTCACTAAACAAACATCTGGTTTCCGAGGAAACCTCCTCTGTAACCTAGCAACATACAAACATCAACACGGAAGTACACATCATATGATATGATAAAACAATTACAGCCAGAGTGGTGATTCAGATGTACAAGAGTAAAGTTTGAGCCTAACAATATACGTTATAAATGTGTAAATCCTACACAGACTATACCCCCTTACGTTTTGCTAGGCTGCATAATAATGCTATGGACATTGGCGATTTTAACAATCACTCACAGTACAAAATTCTATTTTGTGTATTTTCTATAAACCTTTATCTGAGTGTTTTAAATATTGTCTCTGGGGAAAGTAAAACCTGAATTGGCTGAAAGAAAAGTTTTCAGGCTTTGGAATTTAGTAACTGAATTGATCCCACAGATAGGTTTGAGTTTATAGACTATATTCTTGTATGTAGTAGACTACGCGATTGCCTAAGTAATCAGGCAATGGAAATGCGTTGGAGTGGGAGTGGGCTACATGGTGGCGGTGATGCTGGTGGGTGTGTGTGAGGAGAGGTAAATTACGGCAAAGATGTATACCTAATTTGGTTTGAGATGGGCGGGTGCTGGATAGCGGTAGTTTCCCTTCTTTTCAGCTGGAGCGAACTTAAAACTGGTAGACTCCTGCTGCCTCAGGCGTAGCCTTCAGCCAGCCAGTCGTGACCACTGACGCCGAGAACATTGGTAAGTAAGAATGACAATTTAAAATGAAAATTCGGATACCATTTTAATTCATTGCTGCTTTATTCACACTCTAATGCATGGGTATGTGACGCATGAATACAGCCTTTTCATAGGGCTGTTCAACAATGTAACAGTTGTCAAGTACACTCCTGAATGTTGGTTGAACAGATACTTTGATATATATATTTTTTTAACGCGGGAGGCATCAGTTGAATGGACATGGTTTATGTTGCTATACGAACTGACAGGTTGACACGAGTGCTCTCGTGGGAAATAACTATGGCAAAAATCCTATTCTAAAAGGCAAGGCAAGTTTATTTGTATATCGCATGTCATACACAGAGGCACTTCAATGTGCTTTAACAAAAATAAAAGCAAAGAACAATATGTTAGTAAGTCAGTAAATCATTTACATGGTTTTGCACATTACCTCAGAAAAACGGTCCGTAAAAAACTATAGCAGCTAGGTCATATCGTTGGGCGCGGCGGATAAGTGCACACCCACCCAGAACTAACATGGCTTAACATGGCGCACAAAATTAACTATCAGCCTTTATATAGCAAACACATTTTGAAATAGGATTTGATAAACGCTGAGAGGATCTGTAAATGTGAACTTTATTACTCTTCAGTTTTTTTTTTACATAGATAGTGCTGCTTGAAACATTTAAACTTGCTATTTTATATACTTTTTATATTATAATGATAGTTTTGTTTTGATAGCCTTTTTACATTTTCTGGAAAGAATTGCTGCATTACCCTTGTGTCTCCTACCAAGTCATTGCTGCTTAAATTGGATTAAGGGTGAAATCTGATTTGAGATGGTGTAACAGCATAGCTCCTGACCTCTTTGTTGTCCAACAGTCTCTGCCTAAACCCCTATGCACAGACACGTGTCTGAAGGGGCAAAAATATAAAAAAAAAATCCAATCCCCTCTTGTTTCCTCTTGCATCAGCTCCATTGACTTGGTCATAGCCCTATTTTAGGCTGTTAAATAATGGGAAATCCTCTGTTTCTGTTACGCCACCCATCCCCACCCCAACTCCCAAAGTGCCGTCAGAAGGGAACTCCATGTTAGCAGTTACTGTCTGAGTTAGAACGACCCCTTTAATGTCATCAGTGTATGTCTGGCAAGTGTGTCACCCTCCCAGGCGGGAGCCATTAGAAGGCTCTTAGAAAGTGTCCTCCATGAAAGGGAAAGACGCTTTTCTTTTTTGTTTTGTTTTTTTCTGTTTTTTTTTTTTTTTTTTTTTTTGTGAAAGTGAGTGGACAGACAAATAAGGGGCAGGGACCACTCGAGTGGAGAGGCAGAAGGGTGGCTCCTGGCACCACTGACTCACTTCGCAGTTTGGGGGCAGCCACAACATCTGGCATAGATCAGCAAGTTGGAAAATGTGACCCAAAATTCTTGGATGGCGGGAGGGAGAGCAGGCCAGAGGGAGACAGGGAGAGAGAATAAGAGAAAGAGAGCTAGAGAGAGAGAAAGATTGAGAGGGGGGGGGGGGGGTAGTTAAGAGTGAGAGAGGAAGAGTGGGGTAGAGGGGATAGTTGCTGTGACTCATAGCTTTGCTATTGCCGTCATGACTGTGTTTGAAATGAGTGTACAAATGAGGTTTGGGATTGTGGACAGGAGGAAAGGGGGGTGTAGGGTGTTCCCTGTGAGTCTGTTCCTCTTGCTGTCCATATCTGACTCTTATCTACTTTAGCCTGTCTGCATTCTCTCCACATCACTTTCTCCATGTCACCAGCTTCGAAACACATTCAAAGTCTCACTTATAAATCTCTCTCTTTTTTTTCTCTGCCTGACTTTCTCTTCTCTTCTCTTCTCTTCTCTTCTCTTCTCTTCTCTTCTCTTCTCTTCTCTTCTCTTCTCTTCTCTTCTCTTCTCTTCTTTTCACGTTCCTTATCCTTCTTCCCTTCCTCCTTTCTTCCCTCCCCACAACCACCCACCTTGTGCTGCTGACGAGCTGTGCACCAGTGACATGTTTATGTCTGAATGTAAACTGTGCAGAGTGAGGGCCTCCTCAATGTGTCTCCAGCGAGAGGAGAGGGGAGGAGGCCTGGCTGAATGGGCTGACTGTTAGCATATCTGGCCTCTCCGCCCACGGTTGCTGAGAGATGCTGAGAGGTCAGAGGAGGCTTAGCAGAGCACTCCGCCTTGTTCTTGTTGTCCTTTGAACAAGGAACACATTTATTTTCCCCTCTTGGTCATTGACTTGCATGCATACAGGCTCAGGTTTTTCATTATTCATACAGTTTTGCGCATGCGTTGTTTTTTTTGTTTTTTTTGTTTGTTTTTTTTATACAAAGCATTTTCATAACATGTCATCGGTCATGATCTGCAGTTGTGCTCATAAGTTTACATACCCTTGCAGAACTGATGATTTCTTAAGCATTTCTAAGACAGTTATTTGGGTAGTTTCTATTGTCATTATGATTTAAATAAAGTAAACACAGGTGTTTGATAATAAATGGCTTCAGCCAACCACTAACTATGAGTGAAAAAGATTTCTGTGTTATCATTCATAGCCTCTGAAAAATGGTTAAGAAATCATCAATGCTGCCAGAGTATGTAAACGTATGAGCACAACTGTAAACATAAGCCACTACGTATTGTTCTCCTCTGTGGCGCATCATTTTATACATTTCGTTCATTCTATACTCAACTACCTATATTTTCACACAATGTAGATAGTTGACTAACTGTATCTTTATTTCTATGCCCTGCCTTTTTAGAAAGTTCTGGATCAAGAAGTGTGCGACCAAACGGGACCTCCGCCTATAGTGTAAGCTGTCCATCACCATGCCTGTCGTTGTCATGACCTCTTCGCCGCTGCTGTGGGCACGCGTGCTGGCCTTGGTGTTTGCCTGCGTGGCCTTCAGCGTGGCCCTTCATGGCACCAATGTCATCTACCAGCCGGCGGGCAACTGGTGCGTCTTCAGCTGGGGCTTTGGCTTCGCTGGGACAGCACTGGTGCTGCTGGTGGAGATGTGCGGGCTGCAGACACGCATGCCTGTGTCCTGGAAGAACTTCCCCATCACCTTTGCCTGCTACTCGTTCCTCTTCTGCCTCTCCTCCTCCATCATCTTCCCCCTGTACTTCATCAAGGGCAACCGCACGAGCGGGGAGACCTACGACTACCTTATCGTCGCCTGTGTATTCTCCTGCCTGGCCACCATCGCTTACCTGACAGAGGTGAGCATCAGCAAGGCACGCCCGGGAGAGGTGGTTGGCTACATGGCCACAGCGCCCGGCCTGCTGAAGGTGTGCGAGACCTTCGTGGCCTGCATCATCTTCGTGTTCATCAGCTACCCCAACGCCTACGAGGGCCACGCCGCCACCCAGTGGTGCATGGCTGTGTACTGCATCTGCTTCATCCTGTCCGCCGTGGTGATCATCATGTGTGTGGGCGAGTGCACCGGCTGCCTGCCCTTCCCCTTCGCCCGCTTCCTGTCTGCCTACGCCTCACTGGCCGTCCTGATGTACCTGTCCGCCACCATCGTCTGGCCCATCTACAAGTTCGACAGGAAGCACGGAGGAAGCCCCACAAGACCCTCTTCATGTGGCACCAGTGCGGGGCTCTGCCCATTCGACAAGATAATGGCTGTGGCTGTCCTCACCGGGGTGAACTTTATACTGTACTTAGCTGATCTGATATATTCTGCCCGGCTGGTGTTTGTCTCTGTTTGAGTCAGGAGGAAAGAGAGATAGAAATTAAGAGAGAGAGAGAGATAGAAGATGGAGGGGGGAGGGGATAGAGGAAGAGAGAGACAAAAGGAGAAAATAATTGGGAGAAAAATGGGAGACATGAAAGCAGGAGAATTAAACGGAAAAAGAGAGGTTTATGTCAGATGAAGAAAAAAAAAAAGAAGGAACGCAATCACTGTTAATCCATGCTTCACAATTTAGCAGTATTATTGTCAGAAGTAAGCTGTTGACAAAATTGCTTTATCTTATGTGATATCTATTGAAGAACCACACTGAAATGACAAAAAATGAAGATTAAAAGTGCAGCTGTTATGAAAGATTTCTTGCTACCTGTTTTTTTTTTTTATTGTTACAGTATTCCCATTTAAAACACAGTATTCCCATTTACAAAACGAACCAAGGCTGTATGTGGTGGTTTGGGGTCAGATCAGCAGAAGATTAGTCCATTTTTGGTTTATTTTCATCTATGGAAATGGTGCTAATAAATGTAAGTGTATACCCCTTTAAAAACGGTCAGTGTTCAACTGCTGTGCTGTATTATTTTTAAGCAGTACTCCAACAGTATACAAACTGTACGATAAATAAATGTCTTTAAAAATTTCATTGTGATTTCTTTAACATTGTTGACATTATTTTCTGAACACGGCAGGACAAACATCTGTTTCAAAAGTACATTTTATCATTGAAGCTTGAATTACAATCATTGATAATGTCATCAAATTAATATTTTATGGAAATGTAACAGTTATGTCATGTATGATATCAACCCAAAGTTGTGCACTTGAGAACATATGAAGTCAGAGCAGAGATTATTTTGCAATGAGTTTTATGGTAGTTCGTGTCCATTTGAATGTTGTTTTTTTTTAGAATTGCTGCAGTCCTTACATGCCTTAATGAGAATATTACTTATGTTTACTCTAAGAGACCACAAGTCCAAGAAGCTATAATTTTCTTTGTGTCTCGACATAGTGCCTTTGTTAAAGTTTGAGTGTACTGCTTTAAATTTGTGGAAGAATTTTGAGTCACTATTGAATAAATAATATTACTACATAAGTGAAGTAGTGTCTGTGTCTGGTTTCCGCACAATTTAGTACCATTTCTCACCTAGTCCACCTGTTCAAGTTCACACACATACACACTCACATAGTCTTTCTCTCACACATATGCAGTCTGCTCTTTCTCTCTCTCTCTCTCTCTCTCTCTCTCTCTCTCTCTCTCTCTCTCTCTCTTTCTCACACAAACACACATTCACATATCCTCTCTCACACACACATATGTGGTCTCTTTTTCTCTATCTCTATGTTGCTATCTGTATATATCTGTATCTCTCCCTCTCACACACACACACATGCACAAATTCAAATTTACACACATGCACACACATGCACACATTCAAATTTGCACACACACACACACACACACACACACACACACACACACCACATGGGAGGAGCTTAAAGGTGTGGTCCCATAGTACTCCTGTCAGTGGTCTCCTGGTCTCACACTGAAAGCTCATTCCCTGCACACATCGCCATGGCTCAACCGCACGGGGTCCTGCATAACGGGGAGTTCTGCTGCCCCATATGCCTGGACCTGCTCAAGGACCCCGTGGCCATCCCCTGTGGCCACAGCTACTGCATGGGCTGCATCCGGGGCTACTGGGCCAGCTACGGCGACCTGGAGACGGTCAGCTGTCCCCAGTGCAGGCAGTCCTTCTTGCCCAGGCCCATCCTGAAGCGCAACACTCTCCTGGCAGAGATGGTGGACAAGCTGAAGAAGACGCACCTGCAGGTTGCCTCACCGTCCACTGCTGTCGCCGTCAACTCCGTCGCCGTCGCTGCCACAGCAACCCTCTCTTTGGGCGAGACGGAGGAGGTGCTGTGCGACCTGTGCACCCGGAGCAAGCGCACGGCCGTCAAGTCGTGCCTGGCGTGCCTGGCCTCGTACTGCAAGCTCCACCTGCAGGCCCACTACGAGTCGCCGGCGCTGAAGAAGCACAAGCTGGTGGAGGCGGCAGCGCAGCTCCAGGAGAAAATCTGCCCGCAGCACGACAAGCTGCTCGAGATCTACTGCCGCTCGGATCAGAAGTGTGTGTGTGTGCTGTGTGTGATGGAGGAGCACAAGGGCCACGACACGGTCTCCGCTGCGGCCGAGAGCACCAAGAAGCAGGTAGGTGGCATCGAGCTGTGGCCTTCAGTGACATAAAAACATTTTAATCAATGTTATGATTTGTTGATATGATTGATTGGATTGAATAACATAAACACAGCTTTAATGATTTGAAAAAAAAAAAAAACGCTAATAAAAATTATAATGTCTTCATATACAGTTGTGCTCATAAGTTTACATACCCTGGCAGAATTGATGATTTCTTAACCATTTTCAAAGGTTATAAATGATAACACAAAAACTTTTTTTCACTCATAGTTAGTGGTTGGCTGAAACCATTTATTGTCAAACACCTGTGTTTACTTTATTTAAATCATAATGAAACAGAAACTACCCAAATGATTATCTGAAAATGGTTACGAAATTATCAGTTCTGCAAGGGTATGTAAACCTATGAGCACAGCTATAATTAATCAGATAACTTTAAGCCTAGTACAGACCTTATACGCCAGTTAGTTAAGAGTTTTATTGTCTTCACCAAACCTTCTTTGCCTTTTACTCTAGTGGGCCTGTAGGACGCCATGACAACAACGACAAGGAAAAACTTTAGTTGTCTGGACACTTTATCCACTAGAGTAGGGTTGAAAGGGTTTCAGGCTGAGAAGTTAAGCTACATGTGGATAAAACAATCAGAAGATAAATGTTGTTTTTTCAAGCCACAAAAAAGCATTTAGCATTTTTTCTTTCATTAAAATATGAGTAGAGGTCTGTTTTGATAGTGGGAGGAACTGTGCGGTCTCCTCCAACAAACCGGGGCTCAAAAGGTCTAGCTGTCCAGCCGATTGGAATCTGAGGGGAAAGTTAAACCACAGAATGGCTGATTCATCTTCCTGTCCCAGATTCAAATGTCAACGTTGGTGTTATCTATAACGCTCCCTCTCTTCTTCCTCCATTTACATGGTCTCCATTTAAATTCTCAAGATAAATATCAATCAGCATCTTCCACCAGGATTTATTGTCTGGCAAACTGCTCTGTGACTGCTGCTTTGACCCTGTTCCCTGTTGCATATCTTGCATATGCAAACATCTCCTAGTTTTACCTTTTTACAGGCCCACATGCTGATATTCTAATAATGAATTTACATTCATGAGTCCATTACAGTGTAGAATCGGAAGTGGGTTGGATGAGGAAAACCCCTTCTCTGAAACACAACTCTAAATTAGTTGACTGATTTATTCACTGCATGGAAAAATAACTACCTACACCCTTGTGTTTTAAATAGATGGTAACACTTATACACTTACTTTCACAATTCAAAATAATAATTTCTGCGGTCTATGAAAAAAATCAGGTGATGCAAAAGTAGGTATACAGTTGTAAAAAGTATACAGTTACACCGAGTTTTTTATTTAATTTCTTTTCACTTTTTTTCAAGCATATGTACCAGAAATTTGACCAAATAAGAGACATTACTTTTCTTTCAAATAAAATCTCTGTATATTACAGTTTTTCTCTATCGCTTTGGTACATTTTTCGAATCTTTCTTGCAATTTCCATAAGATCAAGTGCATTTCTCAAAACAGTTTGGACAAATAGCAAAACACCGTGGATCACCTGCAAAAGCCCGTCTCTTGCTTAAAATCCTTAGTTCATCCCTCAAAAGCAAGTTTTTGTGTCAATATACGTGTCAGTGCCATCAAAATGTTTAGTCATTGTGTCAGTGTGTACGGATAAGACAGTCAAATTCGTTAGTCATGTTGGCAATTGAATAGTGCACTTTGAAGGGACATTTTGATGTAAAATGTGGTTTAGGTGTGATAACAAGTGTTATACATTTGACCTCATATGATGTTATACATTTGACCTCACATGATATGTATGAGATTGATTGCAAAAGACAAGATTCACATTTACAGAATGATGGCAGACATTGACATTGCAGTGCGTAAAGAAAGCACTGCACAGAACAAAGGTAAAATACAGTAAGTAAACATAGGTCAAAAACATAAACATAAGTCATACAGTAAGTAAACAAAAAACATGAACATCTCCCCAAATTCTAAATCCTAATCCAGATCTTCAGCTTCTTCACGTTCCTGTCTGTCAGGCCACAAATTTTCATCCACATCACACTGTTGTCCAATTTCTTGTCCTTCCATTGTCAGACTTTGTAACTTTGCATTGTAACTCTGGTTATACAATTTCCAGTAGATTGTTCATGAGATGCTCCCTTGAGCTCATTCAGAAAACTGTTCATCATTGGTTGATCAACTCTCTTCATTACAGAACGTCTAGATTCAAGCAATTTACCAATTTAGATCATATTTACAACTGTCTTAGTCTAGCCTAAATGTTTTGGGGAGTGAGACTATTTGATAGATTCCCATAACAAAGCATTTTGACTGGCATGACAAAAGCATTTGATAATGTAAGAAAAAACTGAGAACTGTACACAATCATTTGCATGGATGAAAAAAAAGCATTTGCAATTTGCTTAATGCAGTGAGGAACTGCCTTTTTCATCTGCACAAATGGCATGATGATGTGACAATTGAACAAGAACTTTTGAGAATTTCAATTCTGATGTGAGAAATGTACCAAACCAATCGAGAAAAACTGTAACATGCCCCACTGAGAACACGTGTTGTGTAGCTCTATTTAACACTGGTCTGAAATGTGTCATCCTTGTCGATTTTTCCCCCCATTCTGCATAGGGGAGTGCGGTACAAGGTGTTTCCCCTTGGCCCCAAAATAAGTGACAAAAAAAGTTACAATTGCAATATGTTTCTGTGCAAGTGAGATAAATGATGTCTGTGGAATTCAATTATTTCCTCTGAAATTGCACATTGGATTTTGTATCACGGCAAACCAATTTACATGCATTTACATTTAAATGCTACATAACACAGAAAGAATAAAGAATAAAACAAAAACAGGAAAGCAAGTACACAGATAAAGGACCCTTTCGAAACCTTAATAAAATGTGCTTTTCAGGTTTAAACTACATTTAAAGTCATTATTGCTGTTTTTCCTCTCTAAATGAGGGGACACTTTAAGATAACGAAGACAGGACACAAGTGCACAAGATTTAGGCCATCTGTCTGGAGACAAAACACAGCTGCATGTTTGGCTTGCCTCAGCCTAGGAAATATCATTACTATTTCTGCCTGATATCATTCTCCCCCTGTGTTCTCTGAAGCACTTGCAAGTATCTCTCTGTGGTGAAATGATTTGATCATGCCTCCTTGCACTTTGTCTGTGTCTGTGTTTGTGTGTGTGCCTGTGTCTATGGCTGTGGCTGTGGCTGTGTGTGTGTGTGTGTGTGTGTGTGTGTGTGTGTGTGTGTGTGTGTGTGTGTGTGTGTGTGTTTGTGTCTGTGTCTATGTCTGTGTCTGTCTGTGTCTGTGGCTGTGGCTGTGTGTGTGTGTGTGTGTGTGTGTGTGTGTCTGTCTGTGTCTGTGTCTGTGTCTGTGTGTGTATGTCCATGTGTGTGTGTGTGTGTGTGTGTGTGTGTGTGTGTGTGTGTGTGTTTGTGTCTGTGTCTATGTCTGTGTCTGTCTGTGTCTGTGTCTGTGGCTGTGTGTGTGTGTGTGTGTCTGTGTCTGTGTCTGTGTCTGTGTCTGTGTGTGTATGTCCATGTGTGTGTGTGTGTGTGTGTGTGTGTGTGTGTGTGTGTGTGTGTGTCTGTGTCTGTGTGTGTATGTCCATGTGTGTGTGTGTGTGTGTGTGTGTGTGTGTGTGTGTCTGTGTCTGTATCTGTGTCTGTGTGTGTCTGTGTCTGTGTCTGTGTGTGTATGTGTGTCTGTGTGTGTGTGTGGCTGTGGCTGTATCTGTGCCTCTCTCCCTGCAGAAGGAGCTGGGCTTGGCCAGGAGGAAATTTAAGCTGAGCATCCACGCCAGGGAGAAGGAGCTGCTGGAGCTGCGGCAGGCGGTGGACACCCTGAGGGTGAAGGCAGTGCATAAGCGGGGGGGTGACACAGAGGGGGGTGGGACGGGGTGGGGGTACGCGGGCCCGCTGGCGGTCTTGGCTGGGCCTGGGACAAGATAATCTGATGGGGTCCCCCCTCCATATTCCATAATTTAAGGAGGGACCAGTTCTGCCCCCCCCCCCCTTTCTCTGGACCCAGGACAAGAGACCCGTTTGTCCCCCCTTATTGGCAGGCCTGGGGGTACAACACGGACAGAGGGAGGGCAGGGGAGGGGAGGGTGTGGGGTACGACACGGGAAGAGGAAAGAGGGGTAGGGTGTGGCGATGACACGGGGACGGGGGGGGGGGGGGGGGGGGGTGAGCTGGAGTCAACATCTTACTTTCTCTTTTATGTCCGTGTGCATGTCTTAAATGTGACAGATAGCTGGGTCAGTATTACTCAGTATCGCACACAAATGTCAAATGTCAGCCTATGCGACCTGTGTGCAGGAGTCTGCACAAGGGGCGATGGAGACCAGTGACAAGATCTTCACGGAGCTGATCTCATCCATCGGGCGACGCCACTGTGAGGTGCGGGAGCTTATCAAGGCTCAGGAGCGCGCTGCCGCCGCCCTGCTGGTCCAGCTCGAGACAGACCTGGCCGAGCTCAGGAAGCAGGATGCTCAGCTGGAGCTTCTGCTGCACACCGATGACCACATTCACTTCCTCCAGGTAACGGCCCAGGTGCTGTAGTGGGACACAGCTCCACTCCACCATAGGCAACACCCCCAACTTTAAGGGGTCACTTCTTACAAGTAACACCTCAGGTGCTAGTGGGATGAAGCCACTTCCCACAGCCACTTTCCACAGCTACCACACCAGCTACCACAAGAAGCACTTCTGTCTATCGATTTACATACCTCTGTCTATCAACCCACCTTCCTAAGTTACAACTAATCGGGACTTAGCCTTTCCAGTACTTCCTGTGAACCCTCATCTCCACCCTTCCATGGTTTCAAACTTCCCATTTTCTTTGGCATGTGTGGTAACAAAAGCTTTTCTGATTGATTCGACAATCCAGATAACATAACATTCATAAGGATAAGAATAAAAATAAAAAGCCATAGAAATAAGTATATAAACCCCTTATAAAACAATCGTCTCTTCCTTTTAACATTACATTACACTTAGAAGATGATTTTATCCAAAGTGACTTACAAAAGCAGGATAACTAACAACAAGCTAACAGAAGTGTAGAGGAGTACAGAGTTAACAAAGGCATGGTAAAGTTAGTGCAGCCTAGGGTGCACACAAGGAGGAAACACACAAGGAGATAGATGTGCCTTAGGTACAGTAAGTTCCTGGGCCAGGAACACTTCAGACACACCACGTCTACACACACACATAGACACACACACACACCCATGCACCTAGATAAAGAATTGGTTAGCAGAGGTTAGTTTTGTTATACTATATGTCATACTGTCCTTCTCTCTTCTTCTCTCTCTCTGTCTCTCCTTCTCTGTCTCTGTCTCTCTCTCCTTTTCACCCTCTCTCTCTCCTTCTCTCTCTCTCTCTCTTTCTCTCTCTCTCTCCTTCTCTCTCTCTCTCTCCTCTCTCTCTCTCTCTCCTTTCTGGGATAATGTAGTGCTGCCAGTCTCTTTCTGCCCCTGCCTCTGCCATGGACCCAGCCAGCATCTGCACCGACCCCCTCCTGGACTTTGGCAAGATGACGAGTGCTGTCTTTGCCCTGAGGAAGAGACTTGAGGATGTCCTCAAGGTCGAATGGCCAAAGATCACCAGGGCAGGTCAGCGGGGGAAGTTTGTCCATTCCTGTGACAAAATTGCATTTGGGTTGATGTTTGAGAGATGCAGAATGACTGTAATAGTATTGGTATCACGCCATGGTGCTGGTAAATGTAGCTGCTAACCTGCATGCCTGTCTCCACAGCCAGCACCGTGAAAATCGTCCAGAGCCCAGAGCCCAAGATCAGGCCAGAGTTCCTATACTGTGAGTCTATTGTCTAATCTTTGGGAAAGCGACGCTGCAATACTTAACCAATGTATCCTAGCCTAACTGCTTGTACACGCAAGCTACTTCGTAATTCAAAAACAACAATGCCATTGTTTTGCCAAATAGCATGGTATTTGATTCAGCGAGAAAAATCTCTGTCTTTCTCTTTCTCTCTCCCTTCTCTCTCACTCCATATCAACCTCAACCACATTCTTTGCCTCTGTGTGTCCCTCTGTCGCAGACTCTTGTCCATTTAAATTAGACCCTAAAACAGCACACAAGGACCTCTCCCTGTCCCAGGACAACGGGGTGGTGACAGTGCGGGGCCGAGAGCACTCCTGCGCGGACCACCCGGAGCGCTTTGACTACTGGTGCCAGGTGCTGGCCAGCGAGGGGCTGTCTGGGCGCTGTTACTGGGAGGCTGAGTGGAGTGGCATGGGGGTCAACATGGCAGTGGCCTACAGGGACATGAACAGAAAGGGAGAGGGAGGGGACTCGCACTTTGGCCGCAACGACAGGTCCTGGAGCCTGTTCTGCTCACGGAAGGGATTCTCCTTCTGGCACAACAATGTGGTCACCAAAATAACCGGCCCTTGCTCGTTCAAGATAGGCATATATCTGGACCACAGGGTGGGCAACCTGTCCTTCTACAGTGTGTCTGACACCATGACTCTTTTGCATCGGGTCAAAGCAACGTTCACCCAGGCCCTCTATCCTGGCTATGAGTTCGCCTGTTACGGAGCCTCGGTTAAGCTGTGTCAAATGGAGTGACCAAGTTGCAAATTAGCGGTGAAAAAGACGTGGCACACTAAAAAGAAATGCTAGGATGTGAAAAGGAGGCAACATTTTCACCCAGTCTCTGTGGTTAGTTTCAGTGGTGCTCTGGCGTGAGTCATACCCCATTGCTGAGAGTGGTTTGTTTTGGTTTTGTTGTTGTCCAAAAATAGCAATTTGCACGGGGTGACCATGACAAATCAGAAGGAATGGTTACATAAGATTAAAACAACGAATGTGCCAAAAAGATTTTTCAGACACAGGGGGGCTTTCAGGACCTCCTTATCCATGTGTCTGGTCCGTATTTTATCATGTGTGTGGTTGATGTCTCTGTAACAGACGCTCAGTGGCTGTTATTTATGGCGTTTGGAGTTACTGTTCAGTCTCAGACCTCTCCCTCCATTAGTTATGGCGAGCTCAGAGGCACAGTGAGTCAGCTGGCCCTCCAATGACCCTTCAGGGATTAGACCGCTGAAAGCTTGCTCTACTCAGATGTGAACGCCAACTGTAAATACCAACATACTTCAATTGTATATTGTGCTTGGAAAGGTCTATTACATTTTACAATATTTTTTTGTAATGTCTGTAGGGTTGACTTCACTGAGGTTTTCCAGCTTTTGCAGACAACCTCATATTGTAAACATTACAATGAAAAGACACACCCACCCTTAACTGAGGATAACAGCTTTTGCTCTTGTTCTGTGTATTATGGTTACATATTGATAATGATCTTTTACGCTGTATATGCTTTCTGATAGCACAAAAGCCACAACTATCCATGCTCCACTTCCTTGTGCTTCCTTGAGTTCAGTTGCTAGTTTCACAGGACAGCCCTGGATATTGTCTCTCTGACAGCTCCCCCTGCTGGTAGCTAGGTATACCTGACTGATCACAGCTGTGTGTCAGGGTGTTCAGGCACAGGAAGCTAGGCCTGCAGGCCAACAATTTCCACAGTGACAGCACTAGCGATGTGGGCCGACTCAAGATTCTGCCTGGCCCAGACCTGTGCCAAATCAGGCCAGCAGAGCACAGTGGGTGAAGTGACACGCAAAGGCCTACTATGGGTGGTGAGGTGTGTTGGGATGACGGGCCTTATGATTCCTTTCGGCTGGCCTGTATGTATGTGGCAACAGTGCAGCCAGTGAAGAGCAGCCTCCTCTTTAGTGTGAGGCAGTCTGCCAGCTATATAACTTTTAGAACTTGCACTTCAATATGTCTACAGTGGCTGCATACACATGTGGTCACTGTGTGTTACAAAGAAAATTAAGTGTCATGTATAGTCTGTAATTCAACATTTTCAAATCACTTCTTTGCCTATGTTATGCTCGTGTAATTTTTGACAATATTAAAGTTACTTGCTGACTAACTTACCTGTTGACTTGGATGGAATTTGGTTTTCCATCTTTTAAAAAGTAGAATTGACAAAAAGTATTACTATTACATGCATGAGCAGCATGTCATGTTCAAGACACACACACACACACACACACACACAAACAAACACACGCACACAAACACACACACACACACACACATACACACACACTACTAACTAATTATTTCACTGGAATCAGTGTTTTCATGCTAAGCTTGACTCAGAACTGTGCTGATTCATAGTATTTGCCCAGGTGTGCATGATGACCAGTGGGTATTGTTCTATCAGGTATGGCTTTGTGGTCCTGATGAACTGTGTTGAAAAGCTATGAGGACTTAGTGAAAGTACAAAGCATGGCTGGATCTCTGTGATCGCTGTTCCCTTTATTCATTGCCGTCATTTCACATACTGCAGGGGTCCTTATGTCACTTTCAGTTCTCTTTAAAACTGGGGGAGAAATGATAGCCTTATTTCTTCGGGAAGCGGGTGGGGGGGGGTGGGCATTCACGCACTGACTCTTGTTCTGTGTGTGTGTGTGTGTGTGTCTGTGTGTGTGTGTGTGTGTGTGTGTGTGTGCTTCTCTGATCCTCTCATTTCGTGACTGTGGTTTGCTGTACTGTTTTGAAATCACCAACAGACCTCATTGTTTAAATGTAACTGTGAGGACATGTTTGAGCGAGTGTGATGAACATGATGGGGGGGGGGGGGGGGGCAGGAAATGCGGTGACGTCTTTGCTATGGTTACACATAGCCAAACAAAACCTCTGGTCTGTCATCGTTACCATGGTAGCTCTGATGTGGGATGTAGACATGGTACTATCTGGCCTGTAACGTGTAAAAACACTACTCTCATGTCAAAGTGCACTTCCCCATAAGAGGGTGATAAAGAAGACAAACATAGCAAACAAGGAAAGAGGTACTTTTTAACAAAACTAAAATCTATCACTAGAGTGTACAATATCTAAAATGTTACAAAATATGCAGATTTCTTACATCACTGTATAACCAAAGGATAGGCACACACATATAAAGCAATTAAGCATATATGTAAAACATCCCTCAGTGATGCTGCAGTAAGAACAGCAGAAAAAGTGGGAACAGCCTGAGTATGGGAACCACTTGTTGGAGATAAGATCACATGGTTTAGTAGCGCAACAACTTAACCTCTGAACAGAGGAAGGAAACAGAGGAAATGTCATGTTCACTCTTTCTGTCAGAAAACAAGGAAGTGATTTCATGGGGTCATTGAAAGGTACAGGAAAAACAAAATCTGGGAGTTAAATTATAGCATCAAATATTGCTTGCTAGCTCACGTACAAAAATCACAAGACAGAATAAGATATTTTATCATAAGAAAATACGTATATATAACACAATTTTAGCCTAGGAACAATAGCAAACTAAAACAAACCTAATAAACGACACCCCTGTAGAACGGGATTAGAATCACAGCAACTTTTCATATCCACCACACATAAAATGCCTGTGGTATACTGCTAGTTGGACCTTAAGAAGTGTATGGCTCCTTAGTGTTAGATGTTTAATTTCAATTTTCTCTAAATGGCATTCATTCTGATGAGTGTTGTGTTGCAATGTGCTGTGGCAATTTTGTTATGCGTATATGGTGCCACGTGCCTGGGAGATGGGGGCCCTGTCTGGTCTAAGTCATTTCCTGACCACACCCTATTTCTCTCTTATTTGCTTTTTGCTTCACTCATCACTGTCCTTACTGGTATAAAAGACCTAAAATAAATATGTACATATTTTACTATATTTCCATACGTTATAGTTGGAGGCAGTGTGTGACTAAATTGTAGAGTAAACTACATGATGAAGTATATTCAAAGGTTATTTAAGCTCATTTCTAACTCCAAACCAATACATCAATATGTCTTTCATTTGGCAGACTTATTGAAGTCCCTAAGGCTAATCGGAATGGAGACATCAGGTACAATAGTACAAGTCCTGACCTGAATGCTCAAAGTTGTTCTCTCAATTTTTTTTTCTGAGGTATTCAGCAGATAGTATCATAAAATACTTCTGGCAGTGTAGGGAAAGGTGAACATTTCTACATCACTTTTACTCACTTATGACTTAACTGATACTTCCTAATACCTTACAGCTGTTTGCCTTGTCTACTCACTAAGAAACAGGAAACACATTGTTTGCCTCATCTGTTATCTTGGAAAAAGTATTACCTCATTAATGTTGAGTCAGTACTATTCTGTTTACAGGTAATTCAAGCAGGAAAAGGGTGTGTTATGTTGCAGGTCCTGGGTGAGTGTTGCTCAGTGAAGTCTACTGTGCATGTCCCAGACCAGAGGAAAAACAGCCACCAGGTGGCAGTATTTGAATAAGCTGCTCACTGATAAATGTTACCAGGAAAAAGACAGACAGCACACACACACACACACACACACACACACACACACACACACACACACACACACACACACACACACACCACCCATACAGTTTCCCCTCATTTCCGTAAGGCAGAAGAAATCAACCAAGGTCAGAAAGAGGAATCCCAATGTGTAGACAAGTGTTACGACTTTAATTTCATAATTTACTTAGCAAACAGGTTAAAAACATTAGTTTCCTTCAAATGTGCTGTCTCCAAGAGGAAGCCCTTTTTATACAAACATACTTACAACTGTGGCCATGTAATTCAATTGCAATCCAACAGTGGAACAAGACCTGCAGTCCTTTCATATATTGCCATGTCTATGCAATATATATATAGTACAAAATACAATGTCATAGAAATACTGTTATGAAATCATTACTGCTCTTTAACATGGGTTGGTGTAAAACACCACGCTGATCATCCAGGCCTGCTGTCCATGTGTGAACCACACTGGAGAGACCTGATGTCCTCCCCGATGAACTCCGTCACTGCAAAGAAAGAAGCAGTGACCAGTCAAAACAGGAGAAAGCACCATGTGCTTAATAGCAAATTAATAACTCTGAATGACATTACATTACATTACAGTTAGCAGATGCTTTTGTCCAAAGTGGCTTACAAAAGGAGATAAGAATTAGTAATAACTACGTATTTAGTAATAACAGCCAATAACTACAGATAAGTTCTTTGCAAGTTTCAGAAGCATCGTTTACATTGTTACGATATAATGCAAAAAAACTGACCAATGCGAAGGCACATTTAAATGCATGGTGGTGGAATCACACATGCTGTGTTCTAACCTTCCTCCAGAGTGATGTGGTCCATGGACGAGGAGCTGGCGAACTCCGGGGGTCCCTCCTGCATCTTCATGCCCCCCGCAGCCTCCCTGTCCACACCTGTGCGGGCCTGTGACTCCCAGCCGTCGTACTGGCTATAGGGGGGCGGCGGGTAGGGGTCCTGGGGGGGTCCGGCGTTACCTGGGGGGGACGGGCAGGGGCAGACCTCCTGGGGGTAGGGGCAGCTGGGGTAGGGCGAGTGGGGCAGGGGGGGCAGTGGGGAGCTAGATATGGGGCTGCTTGCGGGGAAGGGGCTGAGGGAGGAGGAGTGTGATGGCGACGGCGAAGACGACAGGTACGGGGAGTCGAGCCAAGGCGAGGGGGAGGGCGAGGGAGTCTGCGGAACGCCGCGGGGGTAGAGCGGCGGCAGGAGCTCAGTGAAGCCCAGCTCCAAGCTCTCGAAGCTGGGCTGCCTCTCAGACAGGGTCCCCCTGCCACCACCACCTCCGCCACCCACACTCTCGTCCTGGCCCTCCGGCTTGGCACAGTATTCGTCCTGGTAGCTTGGCCCTGAGTAGGAGAAGTCACCCGGGTAAGGGGGCAGGTGGAAGCCCAGGCCTCGATCATCCATCGGGGCGTCCCCTCTTAGGTGCAGGCCCCCATCCGACACCCCTGGGCCCCCGAAAGGCCCAAGCCCCACTCCCTCCAGGGTCAGCACTGAGGGATGTGACAGAAGGGGGTCCTGTTCTTTGAACATCACTAAATAGAACACCAAGGAGAAACCTCTTAGATGACTGAGAAACACAGATGATTTAAGAGACAGGTAGGAATACATACAGCGTATATAATATGGCAGCTGATATGATCGATTGAGCGAGATGTAGAGCTACTAGTGTAAACTCACTAAAACAAAGCAAAACAAAACTAAAACAAAACAAAGCACACAATAAAATACAACACTGCACTGGACAAAACACACATTCATCAAATTAACATTCTACAGCAGTTTTTCAGCTGTCAAAGAGCAGTTATGTACTGCCATCATCATTACTGAGGCAGTGGACTCACTGGGCAGGTACTTGAAGCAGTGAGTGCCGCTCCTTTTCCTCTTCCCATTGGACACGTACAGGCAGACGGGCATGGGGCGGCTCACCGATTGGTCGCTGTAGGGCGGTACTCGGACACACAGCAGGCACTGCCGCACAAAGACAAGCACACACCCTCAGCACGGCAGAGCTACCGAGGAGCGAAACCCCCAACAGCCCGCTCCATAAACCTGACACACATACAGTATCCCTAACCTACTGCACAGTCAGATGAGATTTCATACACACAGGCACACACACTGTATGACCACGTGTAGGCTACTGCAAGTGAAACTGGAGTCAAAGGTTAAAATTATAGCAGCGTTGGCCGGATGGAAATCATTTTTAACAATAACAAACTGGCAATCTGGGTTACACTCATGGGTGAATAGCCTACCTCGTTGCTTTTATCGTGGTCTACGTGAGCCTCCTCTTCCCACTGAAGCTTTCCATCTGTAAACAGTGGTTGTCAAAGTCAAAGTCTGCAGATACTTTTTTTATAAGGAAATTGCCCATAAGCACACATGCACACAAACACATACACACACACTAACACATGCACAAACACACACACACACACACACACACACACACACACACACACACACACACACACACAGGCGTGTGCGCACACACACAAACACACTCACACATACACAAACACACTCACACACAAACAGCCACACAGACACACACAAACATACAGACACACACACACACACACACACAAACACACTCACACATGCACACACACACACACACACACACACACACACACACACACACACACACACACACACACTGCCAGTCACCTGAGCCTCTTTCCATAAACAGCACACGGGAGGTGGGCAGGAAGTTGGAGCCCCCCAGCAGCAGCTCCTCTCCCCCCTCAACGGAGCACGATGTCAGGCTCACTGACTCCACCACCGGCAGCTCCTGAGCAGAGCGCTGGGCTGGACACATGGAGACATGGAACAGGTTAGAGTGAGAGCAAGAGAAAGGGAGGCGAGAGAGATGGACAAGGGGGGAGATAGAAAGAGACAGAAAAAGAGAGAGAGGGAGGGAGAGAGAGGGCAAGAAAGAGAGACAGAGAGAAATAAGATACAGAGCAGAGTGAGAGAGAGAAAGAAAGAGAGAGACAGAGAAAAGAGAGAGAGAAGAGAGAGAGAGGGATGGAGAGAGAGACAGAGAGAAAAGAGATAGAGACAGACAGAGAGAAATAAATAAAGAAAGAAAGAAAGAAAGAAAGAAAGAAAGAAAGAAAGAAAGAAAGAAAGAAAGAAAGAGGTAACGGAGAGAATTAGGTGTGAGATCACATACAGCTGGAGTATGGTGTCAAACAGAGGAGAGTCATGATATCAGGTGAGTGATTAGGTGTGCTTTACCAGGCAAACACACACACAAACACACACACACACACACACACACACACACACACACACACACACACACACACACACACACACACATACACACTCTCACACACACACATACACACTCTCACACACACACACACACACACACACACACACACACACACACACACACACACACACACACACACACACATACACACACACACACATTGGAGAAGCCTGGAGGTTTAGTGCTTGGCCAAGGGGGCTGCTGTCTGGGGGCTGTGGAAGAAGGGAAGGGAGACGTGCGGGTAGCCTGAAACACGTTACGGCAGCCCGGCCTGCTGGGGCTACAGCCAAGCAGCATGGAATCCCAAACATGCTGGCTGGAAAGGCTGGTGCCATTTTTCTTCTGTTTCCAAAAGGCTCGGGCAGTGTCTGTCAGTGTTTGATTTTGTTGGCCTGCAATGCAAGCGAGTGGTTGGCAACCCTTGTCTGCTCCACATCTCATTTTTAGGCTCCTCGTGACAGGCTGCCCTGCGGGGCTTGACGAGCTGCACATTCTGAGCGGAGTCGAACACCTGGGCAACCCCCTGCTGCCATTAACGTGGACAGGCGGGAAACTGATGGGCGCAACCAGAGACTGAAGTTCGTACTGACATGACTGGCATGACACCCATGGAAAGTTCCCCAAATTACTTATGATTTATTTAAATACAGATTGATGTTTCGACGCACCAAAGAGACCCTGGTGGGTCAAAAAGCCATTCTTTATTTAAATAAATCAGTTGTTTTGGGAGTTTTCCGTGTGCAGACTTCTATTTTTACCTCCTTTGATACTCTTTTATGTCCTGCACCTGGCCTCAGGGAGATGGGATGTGCATGCATCTCTTTTGACAAACCAACAGAAGGTTCACAATGGACCAATGTAATGTGGAAAGGAAAGGGAGCTTAATGTTACAACTGGCAGAACTCAGGTACTGGTGAGGTGTCTGCAATTTAAGGTAGGTGTAAACAAAATGGGCATGACACTCATAAAGTTAATGTTGAATTCACATTAAGTGCTGTACTATCTAAACCAAGGCTAGTGCTATTTTACAAACTCATGGTAAGGGTGTCAGGGTCATTTTCTGTTTTTAAACAACCAACAGCATCCAGCATCAAAATCACACTTGAATACATGTGACTTAAGTCCAAAGGGTAATGTTATAATTTCCCAACACTAATTTGACCTCACATAGCAAAGAGGGAAAAGGAGGCTTGTGTCTGGCTGAACTTACAGCATTCGATGGGCAAAGAGGCCACCTGCAGGGCGAGGACTCGTCCAGGTGGTGCTACCGCTGGGGCCAGAGGAATGTGTGTGCGGAAGACGAGGCGTACGCGGGTATTCTTCCTCCCTACATCGGTCTCTCCTTTCCTGAGCTCAATGTCAGAATTCCTCAGCTTCAAAATGCCCGCACAATCAATTCTGAGGGAGGGAGAGACCGGCTCAGCTGACAGACATATAACATTCACCAGCACATACCGCAAGTCCGTGAAACCATCTGGTTATCTGTCAATCTGTCTTTGCTTCTGAAGGTTCCTGTCAAGTAAGTAAGTGCATAGGGCTGCAATAAATGATCATAATCGATTAATCTGTTAATTATTTTCTTGATTAACCGGTAATCCGATCTGATTAATCGGTTAATCCGTGTTTCACAAAGGCCAAGATAACATTCTCAAATATTTTGTATCACGTAAAAATATTCAGGTTATTTACAGGATTAAACTATTTAGGTTTAGGAGGCTAAAATCTGACAAAATTTTCACTTTTCTTTTGAAAGACATACCTCAAAAATATACTATATTATTAGTTGGTTAATCAGATTAAGCAGATCTACCCCTACAAATAAAATAAGCAATATTCAGTCAACAATGTCTAGAGTGGACATAATATAAAAACACTGACTTTATATACACTCAGTACTAGTAAACATCCAACAGTCCATCTGTATGTACATGGTTACTATACATGACTACTTACAAAGCAGTCATGTTGGTCTCTGGATTGAGAGGGATATCCAGTAATTTAGTTCCCGCCTGGATACTCTCCTGACTGGCAGTGCCAACCATTTTCCCTGTAACTCTAAAATGGAACAATGGCATGACATAAACAAATAAATAAACAAACAGGTAGATAGATAGATAGATAGATAGATAGATAGATAGATAGATAGATAGATAGATAGATAGATAGATAGATAGATAGATAGATAGATAGATAGATAGATAGATAGATAGATAGATAGATAGATAGATAGATAGATTGATTGATTGATTGATTGATTGATAGATAGATAGATAGATAGATAGATAGATAGATAGATAGATAGATAGATAGATAGATAGATAGATAGATAGATAGATAGATAGATAGATAGATAGATAGATAGATAGATAGATAGATAGATAGATAGATAGATAGATAGATAGATGCATACATTAAAAATGTTTTGTACAGCATGAAGGCTACATGTCCATCTTGAAGTTTGGGTGCAGCATGACACACAGAGAAAGAGTACACAGAGACAGAGTATGAGCACTGTAGCACTTGTACCCAAAACGTACCGGTGGATCTGATAAAATGGGTGTGGTCTGATAGATCTGTCATCAGCAGTGCCCACAAACACTTGCAAGGAGAGGGGCTGCCTCTCTGTGTAACCAACAAGCTGAAAGAGCAAAAGAGAAAGGTGAAAGAAAGGGAGACAAGGAGAAAGAGAGAGAGAGAGAGAGACAAAGAGAGAGAGAGAGAGAGAAAGAGCGAGAGGGAGAAAGAGAGAGAGAGAAAAGTCAAAGAGAAAGAGTGATAGCGAGAGAAGAGAAACAGTAAGTCAGTAATCGCAGCACAGCTCCTCAGTATGAGAGAACCACATGATGACTACGATTCCCACCTTGACCACAGGATGCCCTCCTGGCGATGCTTTGACTGCCCCCCTGCTTCCCTCTGTCTCATAGTGGGCGCGGTGGTGGGGGCGGGGCTGCACCTCAATGCGCAGCTCGTACTGGTCAAACTGAGAGGGCAACGGCCAATCAAGCGGGGGCAGAGCGTTTGACCTGACAAAACAAGCATCACATCAAGTCAAAACATGTGGAATCAAAGCTCGAGCACAGATAATGCAGCATGTGTGATACGCATGACATGTATATTATATCAGGTCAAGTGTATGTACAAACTACAATTACTCATCCAATCAAGAATAAGATACATACAAAACCATCTCAGATACACCTGTGTTTCTGTTTGGTCCGTGTGTGTGTGTGTGTGTGTGTGTGTGTGTGTGTGTGTGTGTGTGTGAGAGAGAGAGAGAGAGAGAAAGTCTGTGTGTGCACAGTATGTGTAGTTTATGTGTATGTGTTTCTGTGTGTATTTTCGTGCATGTATCTCACCTAAAAAGGGGGCTGTGTGCGCTGGCCCTGGTCCTTCCCCAGCCCAGCGCGGGGGGCACTGACAGGTAGTTCATGCCCACAGAGGGGGGCTCCCGCCTCAGGCCTCGCGGCTCTGGCAGTGGGCACTGGGGAGGCTGACCAGGGGGGGCATGGTCCTGCTCCAGCTCTCTGGAGGAAACCTATGTGCACAAACACACACACACCCACACACACACACACACATACAATATATACAAACTTAAAAAGGCTATATATAACTTGCAAATCAAGCGAAAATAAAAACCATGAGATGGAAATGTAATGATTTTCAGATGGCCCCCTTTCAAAAATGTATGCACTAATGAGTGTCCACACAGAAAACACACACACACACACACACACACACACACACACACACACACACACACACACACACACACACACACACGCACACACACTCAGTTAGGAGTCACATAAGAACTAATAACTAAAAGCATCTGGAGGTTTCCTACAGCTCCTATTGCTGAGAGATGCAGCGCTCACCTGCTCCAGGGAGGTCTTCCTCGTCTTTTGGGGGATGTTGAGCTCACAGCTGCTGCCCGGCGCTTGGCTCTGGGGGTCCCCCGGCCCAGTCTCCAGGGCAACGAGGTTCTCCTCGGAGTAGCTGCCCCTGCGTGAGGTACACGGAGAGGCACAGGGGGAGCTCCTGCGCTTCTTACCCCCGGGGGAGGTAGGTCGGGAGGAGGGCGACAGGCAGAAGTGGGACGTGGCCTCGTTGAGCTCCTCCTCTTCGGCTAGCAGCGAATCACAGCTGGACGCCGGGCTGAGCCAGCCGCGGGAGGAAGGGCTGGAGGCGGGGCTTGGGCTGAGTGACCCCGCCCCCGACATGCCGTCGCGGTAGGTGAAGGGGTCCAGCAGAGGCAGGTACAGGCGCTCCCGGTCCCAGCCACCCCCAGTGTCCCAGTAGCCACCCCCCGCCAGCGTGGAGTCATCCTCAGGGGAGATGGTGGTGATCTGGATGCTGGGACACTCCAGCACTCTGGACTCAGACACCTGCGAATGACAGACAGGCAGATAGACAGCAAGAAAGGCAGACAGACAAGCAGACAGACAAACAGATGGACAGACAGACAGACAGACAGAAAGAAAGAAAGAAAGAAAGAAAGAAAGAAAGAAAGAAAGAAAGAAAGAAAGAAAGAAAGAAAGAAAAAAGAAAGAAAGAAAGAAAAAGAAAGAAAGAAAGAAAGAAAGAAAGAAAGAAAGAAAGAAAGAGCATGAGGTCAAATAAAACATAGGGGAGGACAGAGGAAGAAAGGGACAGTCAAATGGAAGGGGACAAAACACAAGAAGAGAAACAAACACACAGACAGACAGACAGACAGACAGACAGACAATTGATACTTAATAGCAATGACAACAAATCAACCCTAGTGTGTGTGTCTCTTAGCACTTCAGCCACCATGCAGTGCAGCTAAGCTATCCACTGTTCCAGCGACTGTAACCAACCTGTATGGACCTTGCCGGAAGGCTCTCATACGTCCCGCTGAACTCCCGTACTAGCGCCCTCCTCGGGGGCGGGGAGTGCATCCCTGCCCTCTGACTGCTGGAGGTGGGTGGGGACGGGACGCCCAGTGGGTGGCCCACATGCGTGGAGGTATCTGTCCAAGGGTGAGACAGGGAGGCTGCACATGTGGTTACATGCCATTATTAGCTGTAGCAAACATTCGTTAACTAATACATTGCTTAATACATTTCATGACAAAATGCATTAAAGCACGTCTCCATATTTATCTACATATCCATAATACGTCTGTCTATCTATCTATCTATCTATCTATCTATCTATCTATCTATCTATCTATCTATCTATCTATCTATCTATCTATCTATCTATCTATCTATCTATCTATCTATCTATCTATCTATCTATCTATCTATCTATCTATCTATCTATCTATCCATCCATCTATCTATCTGTTTGTACAAATGGATGCAGAGTGGTACAATGGAAATGTAAAAACTGTGGAAAGTTGATTCATGAGACTGGGAGGAAAACCAAGCAGGACTGGCATTGCCTTGGCTGGCCTGGTAATTACCATCACTACCCCAATAAATATCAACATGCAATGTTTACTAAGTAGCTAGGCAATGAAAACAGTGAGCCTAGGCATTGGATGTGCCCACTACACACAAAATTTAAAAATGCAGTGGTTTTCATCTTTAAAACTGGGCTGAATTTCAGCGGGTGTGCTTCAGATGTGGTCCAACTGTGTGGCAACAGAAAAATTTGTTAATGGGCAAAAGAAAAGTTTTGTTTATGAGTAAAGTATGAGTAAATGAAATAACAACTGTGTTTCCAAAAAAACATTTTTTTTAAATGTAATATGCGAGTCCGTAACTGTACCAAACAAAAGAGAGGGATAAAAATGTTTCAAGATGCAGCTGCATGCATCACAGTTTCCGTGCAGTGCTTAATAAATCTCTACCTGGCAAAACCACAAATCTGGAGCGTTCCTCCAACACAGAGATCACTGTTCTTTACTTGTACTGCAGTGGAAATGCAAAACTCCACTGGGCAAACTTTCAAAAAACAGAGGCATGTATGTGGCAAATTGAAATTTTGACAGTACTTGCATCTTTAGCTGCAGACATCGGTAGTGAGGTGTAGTCAGTGTGGGACTACCATATCAAAGGATCTGGGTGACCATGTGGCCTACTGGTTAATCACGGTTACTGGTGGGCTGACTGGTTAGTGCTTTGTTTACTTTGGGTTGCCATGTGTACCCCAGAGGGTAAATATGAACCATCCTCTTGGAGGGAGGATGTCTGCATCCTGTTTGGCTTTTTTTCACTGCTTGTTTAATTTGTCAGTTCGTTTGTTGTTTGCATTTGGTTTCCAAATCTTTGTTCCGACTGTGAAATAAATTAATTGTATATTTTCGCTTCACATCACTCTTTCCCCAAGTTTGCCTCATAACGTGTTTCTTTCCTTGTCCCCTTGACATTATCTGGGCTCTGAACATCAGGTTCAGCATCGTGCAGCGCAGCGGGTATAATGGCAAGAGTGACATACAAGAGTCTGAATAGAAGGGAGCTGTCACTATACATGTGTGTTCATCAGGTGCATCACCACTGGAAACACAGGTGAGGAGAGCACAGGTGTGAAGGGTGGGAGAAGCTGAGGCCACTCTCACAGGACAGGACTCCTGGAGCATGACAGAGAAGCATGGAGCAAGAGGGCATGCTTGAGCCAAGGTGCCACCAAATGCCTTCTACACAAGCTGTTTCGTTTTTAGTGACAGTGGGGAAACTCATGATGTCTGATGTGTAGTCTGCTGATGGTACACACAGTTGAGAGAACACTGTGATGGGGCAGCGGTCAGTATGCAGAATCGCTCATCAGTGGTGTCAATGCTAAACAGACGGGGAGCTCAGCACGAGTATGAATGATGAGCAATGTATGGCCGTGGCTATGGCTATGGCCACCTCAGCAGGTTTCGTGGGATACAACAGCGCAGCTAAGCACGTGTGCCAGGGCACTGGTAAAATCGATTTTTTTGCAATGAAGTGTTTCGTGGTTGTCCTTGTTATACAGGTTCTGTGTAAATACACAGCTTTCTACACAACAGTGGCAAATGCAGGGCAAAGCTGCCGAAGAAAGCAGAGCGACAGTAGCATCCAGAAGTTTCTTGGGGGAGGTTAGGTATTGTACCATGCCGGTGTGCCAAGGGGCTGGGGGAGGGGGTGGCAGGGTTGGGTTGTGCTGCGCATGCATGTGTGCCACAAAGAGAGAAAGAGAGGGTGAGGAGAAGGAGGAGGAGAGGAGAGAAAGGAGGAGGCAGACTGGAGGGAGGTGTGTATGTGCGTGCTCAGTAAACACAGATTGAGGTTCAATCCAGATGGCAGCTGTTAACTCCACTCACACGCACAGCTGATTAAAACCACATTTTGCTCGGCCCTACACACATACACTGACACACAAACATACACAAAGAGAAAGAGAGAGAGTTAGGGCGAGAGAGAGAGAGAGAGAGAGAGACAGACAGTGAGAAAGACAGACTAGAGAGAGAGACAGACAGACAGACAGACAGACAGACAGACAGACAGACAGACAGACAGACAGACAGACCGAGACACAGAGAGAGATGGGGGTGATGCTATGTACATTTATTAACATAATATAGGGTCATTACTAATGCCTTCATAGCCTGGAAACTAAAAGCAGATGGAAAAGCAGATGGCACAATCCTCTACATCTTGGAAGAAAAGTTATATGTTCAATAGCTAGCATGCCAGGTTCAAAAAATCATTGATAAATCTTTCTGGGAAAAATGGTCTTACTGTCACAAATGTCACCACCGTCATAGTCACATCCCACTTGAACACTTGCCAAATGCTTATCACCCCTATCATCATCACCATCACATCACCACCATCATCATCACCAACAACAAATGAGCTAACCAGTGTTGCTGCTTGTGTCAAGGTGCGCGGGGGCTCTCTCCGTCCTCTCCCCCACAGCGCTGGGGTCCCGGTCGGCGTTGCGCAGCGGGGATGGGCCGCGGCTCTGGTCCTCCTCAAACACCAACTTGAACTCGAACTCCCCCTCTTCCCAGCCCGAGCCCGTTGCAGCCCCCATCCCCGCAACAGGCGAGATAAAAATCCGAGAATCAGTAAATTTCCCTTTTCAGTAGACGCTAAAAAATAAGGAAACCTTCTCCACGATGGGTCCGAATGTTATTCTGACACGCCGAAGAGCACCGACATATATTCTCAATATTCTCTCGTTCTCTATCTTATTTGAACTTGATCTTGATTGTCCTCGGAAGAAAGTTATGAACTCAGTATCACATTTGCGTAAACCATTTTTCTGATCCCTCATACTGTGCTGGCGGTTATCAATCACTTATCTCTCTTTATATAACTTTTCCAAATGCTTTGTTCCAGACTTGTTGGCGGAGATAAAAAAGAAAAACTTCAGTTGATCCTAGAACGCATTCTATCGCAATTTAATTCAAGACAGACCTCTAATAGCTCGCGATACATCGTTTAAACAGGGATGTCTTCATTCTTCTGTACTTGTCCGTCATTTTCGGGGCTATCCCAGCAATTTCTCTATGGCGAAAAGTTTCATCAAATTTCTTCGTCCTTTACCCTTAATTGCCTTTGGGTGGGTTCCCTACCCAGTCTGCTCCGTTACTCTATCCCCATAGGACATTCAAAACGTCAGTCAGAAAGACCCCCTCTTCTCAGCTCCACATGCCTCCATTACTTCCACACTTCCCATGCTTTGATTGGTTAGGGGCTGCAACCACATCTTTAAAGATTTAAAAAAAGGAAAAAGGAAGAAAAAAAAGAACTGACCACAAGCATCCCTTCTTCATCTCCTTCTCAAGGAAAAGCCACATATGAACTCTCATATAATAATAATAATGCTTTAATGGTCTCACTGGCCAGTCTCATCATCAGGACAGTCTCGGTAGGGATGCAGCTTAGGTGTGCTAATAGGTTCTCATACTGAGCCCGACTGCAGCTCCTACAAGACACTGGTGCTCCCGACACATCGTGAATCCCGGTATCCGGTGGACTTTAGAACACGCCAGTGTTCCCCCTCTTCTCCTCTGTCATCCTTTCGCCTCCCCCACCCCCTCTCCAGTTTGCCTCCATTTGTCCCCTCCCCTTCGTGCACTTCCATGTTCGCCCCACCGCCCTCCCTTTCCCCCTTGAAAGGATCTGTTTCTCATTATCCTCTGTAGTCTGCACTCTGTCCGAGACAGGAGACGAAAAACTTAAATAAACATGCTGCCCCCCCTCACCCCCACCCCCAACCCAGCCGCCTCACTCCTCTCCCCTTATACACCCCCGCCTCCACCCTCTCCTTCTTCATTGCTGTTCACTCTACTATTCTCACACATATGATCAGATACTGGGACCAGTATAGTATCTAACTGTCTCAAGGGAGAGTATGAGGGTACAGAGTAAACACAAAACATCCCATGTGGCATCTTAGGCTGGTTGATGGGTTTCTTCAATTTGCATTAAAAGTCTTATTTTTCTATGAGAAAGTAGACGTGAGCCACCACAAAAAAAGTATTAAATAATTAAAACAAAAATAAATAAAATAAACATTTCTCTTTCTCTATAAATTATATATAATTTATATTTATATATATATATATATATATATATATATATATATATATATATATATATATATATATATATATATATATATATATATATATATGTATGTATATATATATATATATATATATATATATAAGCGGTGCATTTGCTTTGTGTGACCTAAATGACTGACATGTTTAGATGTTTGACATGGGAACTGTAATCAACTGCAAGATTTAATTATGGTGCTGGGCCACACACACTATATTCTCACAAAGATGGCACACTCAGAAAACTCACACATGGGCTTCCATCCGCCAGGATTTGAGGCCTAAGTTATTTGGTATACATGAAGGTGGTGGTGCTGCCATCATGTGGTGAATGCAGACCATGCAGTTCCCACACTCAATTTTGGTGCCAGTGGGAGGGAAAGACAGTGATAGAATCAGTGGACAGAATCACTGACTTCCTAAATCCTAAAGGAAGTGTGGGCCCATACTCTCCCAGAGGCCTACAGTAGATCCTCCTACTTACTGCTCCCAACTGAATTGTCAATTACTTCACTATTTACAAATGTGTGTGTTTGCCCATATTCTTCTCAAGAAAAACATCAGTCACCTCTCTTCATTTCTCTCTCTATTTTTCAGTCACATGTTCTTTTATATATACATATATATATCATTGGCGGGAAAAAACGGTTATATATTTCACGTTATGTAACTCATGAGAAAATTGCAATAAATGTACATTAGTTTCTGAAGGGAATACCTGAGAATGAAAAGAGAGATGACTAGTCAGAAGGACGAATTTACTGTACAGGCAAAAACATAGTCTTACTTTTTGGCAATGGTCCATGTTTCTTCCGGCTTCCACCCTTGGCACGAGAGGGAATTGGGAGTGACGTCAACGACGCAAAATTGACTCACAAAAATACCAGACCTCACTTAAGTCCACAGTACTGTACATGGTGACCACTGGGACACCCGGGAGAAAATGATCACTCATGACAGAGAAATGTAAGGTGTGTTTTGTGGCAGTAGATTCTGATGGAATATGCCTGAATACAAAGATGATGACAATGGAAGTGAATAGGAGTGACCAGGGAGAACGGTGGAATAAAGCATTTTGTTATTCAAAATGGCACAAATGGGCAGGCAAAATACTGGCATGACTCTGCAGAGGGGTGGCAGCGTTCTTCTTGTCCACTCTTCACTGCCGACCTACCTGTGGAGGGCAGGGCAAATCAGAGGAAGTGCTATGCCCATAACTGCATATTTCCGTTCCCATTCTCTTTCTCTCAGTTTGGCCATAAGTGTGCTCTTTTCCCCACCCACTTTGCCCTGGCTGAATAATTAACATTCCTGGGGACTATAGCGTACTCCATGAGCAAGTAAGTACTTGTAAGTTTTCTGAATGTTCTCGAACAAGTTTCTTTTTATTTGTGATGTGCTCTAACTTGTGATATGTGCAAGCTGTCAGAGAAACGGTTTGCGTTTGTGGGTCTGTTAAGGTTTTAGTTGTATTTGGAAACCGTAATAGCATTCTAGGAAATTATTTTGCCTCTCAAACACAACACATACCCACATATACACAGTAACATCCCTAAAAAACACACACACAGACTCACACCAAACTATATATTCACTCAACCATTATCATCAAGACAAATACTTTTACTAGCTACAGTTTACAAGTGTTTCGGGACATACACACAAACAAGCTGAAATATTGTAAAGGAAATAGGATGGCTTTCTTCTAAATTGCTTAGTGCAATAATGGAGACATAAGTGGGTCCTTTTCCATGCAAAAATAGTAACTGAAATTAAAATGCTCAATCAAATAATGATTGAGGGGCAAAGGGGAAAAGGATCTGACATAGAGAAATTCTCAGGAGGATAAAGCCAGGGAGAAAAAGATAGACATGTGTAGAGCAGGGAAAGGACATCGATAGAGGGGAGGAAAGAGGGTAGAAAGTAAACATCACAGAAACAAAAAGAAAAACATTAAGGTAAGTAAAGGGCAATGAAATACAGACAGAGAGTGACCGAGAGAGAGACTGACAGAGAGAGAGACAGAGAGAGAGAGAGAGAGAGAGAGAGAGAAAGAGAGGGAGGGAGGGAGAGAAAGAGAGAGAGGGCGAGGGCAAGGGGGTGTAACTGAACATATCTCTTCCCCCTTTCTCACTGCATATTGTATTTAGCGTGCTCACTGACTTAACATTCTGGAGGGAAAGAAAGGACAATCAGACTGTAGCATAGAATGATGAATGGAAAAGAATGTCTTAAGTCACCACAAGCAGCAACTAATGGCCAGGGAGTGATTTAAATATTACTGGGAAACGGCTTCTGGCAGTAATCAGTGATATTGCAGTCCTAAGGAATATCACTCAAGAGGGGATATCACAGAGAAGAAGACTGTTGAGAAGAAGATACAAAAACGACATAAAGAAAGAGGGCAGTTGGATCGATACAAAGGAAAGACGTAACAGCACTTGACAGTACACCATACTATCCATCATCTCCATCATCAACACCAGCTCTTCAGAGGTGAGGTCACAGCCTCTTCTGGTTATTTACCACTGCCTTCTTCCTATGTTTTTGTTCCCTCTCTTGTTGTTTCTGACTATGTCTTCGAAGATTGCCCAATTTCTTCCCAGTTCCATTTATATGACTTTGTATACCCATGCGTGTTCTGATAAACATTTGGTGTACTTCAATGGAAAATGTTCCCCTTCTGTGGTTCACTGTGCTCTCCTCACCGTTTACATAACTCATAATCTGAGTTCTCCTAACGGCACAGCTGCTTTGCTCTGAGGGGACATTGTGAAACTTTTAATGTAACACAATGGATATTGGCTAAGACAACAACAATCACGCTTGAGACAACAGGGCACAAGCACATGTTCAATTACAAGTAAAGAACACAACCCTGTATTTCAGTGTGTCTGGAGATAAGGCTGACAACTTCTGCAAACTATTAGTGCTCAAAGGCTGTGGGGTGCTGTCAACTCCCTAAAACAAGAACTGACTGCAAATGCAGTGGGAAGATTAGGGTTTTTCTATGCAAAAAAGATAAAACATGTTCCAAATTGGGGATGTGTTGGCATGTCTGTGCTGTTGTAAAACTAATCACTTCGGAGAAAATGACTAATGAAATGGGTACAGCCAACACACATCTTCCTCCAAAGCTGTTGTGACACTCTGCATGCTTTAGCATGTTGCTTTTGCTGCGCCAGTTTTATTACCTGACGAGAGGTTGACTGAATATTTGCTTAGCTGCGTCAACGCCTTCCTGCTGTTGTGGCGTGCACAAATACTGCCTCAGGGTATAAACTCTCCATTCACTCAAGAATATTTTAAAAAAGTACAGTCCCATGTGTGTTTTATTATGCCTGTGTGATTTACTAGAGAGCTGAGAAGTGGACATGCTTTCACTAGCCAATCCGTGTTTTTAAATGCATTTTCGTGTCCTAAACATTAAACATTCATATTTCTAATGTTCCAAACAATTTTTTCACTTTCTGCTACAGATATGGCAACTCCTTCCACACCAGCCTTTGACTTTACAACATCAAACAGCTCATCAAACTCCTCCACTGACGAACCATTCCTTGTAAGAAATGATACCTCAACCATTGTGGGTGCCATCATCCTCTCCTTTGTCTTCCTTTTGGGCGTGCCTGGAAACCTCTTTGTCATCTGGAGCATCCTGGCACGATCACGCAAGCGCTCCATTACCACCTTACTCATCTTCAACCTGGCCTGCGCCGACGGCTTCCTGATGGCTCTGACCATTTTCTTCATCGTCTACCTGGCCAAGCAGACCTGGATCTTCAGCAGGTTCCTGTGCAAGACCCTCTTCTACCTGTGCAACATCAACATGTACGCCTCTATCATGCTCATCACCCTCATGAGTCTCCACAGGCTGGTGGCCGTGGTGTGGCCCCACCGTGTCAGCGTGCTTCAGAAGAAGAGGATCATGATTCGCATACTGGCGGGCCTGTGGTTGCTTGTGCTGCTCTTGGCGCTGCCCGCTGTCATCTTTAGGCAGGTGCGAACAGACAAGATGGAGACCCGTTGGGAGTGCGCACCTGACCATACTGCTGGGTCGGTGAGTGACTGTGCAAGGGTGGGACAGAGTAGGACCACCTAGGAGGACACCCTCTTTGTTGTGCAATTACAGGACAAGGCGGGATGCTTTTAATTAATGGTCTCTATAAGCTGCTTTGTTTTTGTTTTTTAAGTAAACTGTTGATCTGAGCCACTGTGTGCTTTGTTACGTTGTGTTGCATACAGGAGGTGTTCCAGTATACTTTTGAGACGGTGGTGGGCTTTCTCCTGCCATATGCAGTGATCGTGAGCAGCTATGTGTGCATCCTACGACGCCTGAAAAGGACGAAGTTTAATCGCACAGCTCGCAGTGAAAACCTCATCCATGCCATTATCGTGATCTTCGGCCTCTTATGGTTACCCTATCATATCATAAATATTATTCAGGTGAGAATCTCTGAAACATATTTGATTTATTGCAAGAATTCCACAATTGCACCATGAGTTGGGCATAAAAGTATGCAGCAAAAATACAAAATTAACTGATCAAGACCACTGCCAAAATGATTCTGGAAACTTAATTTCACCACTGTAATATATAGTATCACCAACCCTAGTAGCTTTCAATCTGTTTTTAACAACCAAACAGCACCAAATGTTTTGGTCAAGAACTGTCGTTAACTTTTAGCATTTTGATAGTTGTGAACTTTAGTGAAAAAACAACTGCTGCAACCATGCCCAAATGCTCTGAATGAAATCAGTGTTTTCTTTGGATTATTATGGGCAGGTTGTGGCAGCGCTCTGTCCTCAAGACAGCGATTTGAGAAAGAGGTATGCATTTTTTTCCCCTTGTGATTGTTGATCCTACACACCATAGTTCCTGAGCATTGCCCAATATCATAGTTGAAAGCAGTAATTTAGCAGTGCTTAACAACTCAAATATAACTGGTTCCAGCTACCAATGTTTTTTTTTGTTAAATGCATTCAGTCACTATAGCTCCTATAAATGCGTTTTCTGACCACTTTGCCTTGCAGGTTAGATAAAATCTGGGGATCCAGCCGTGCGGTGACATCCTCCCTGGCGTTCATCAGCAGCTCTGTCAACCCAGTCCTGTACACCTTTGCAGGAAGGTCTTACATGAAGAGCAATGGGCTGGCTTTCATGGCTCGCCTGTTTGAGGGGACTGCTCTGGACTCTGGTACCAGAAAAGCAAGAACAGAAACAATGGGAATGAAAACAACAGAATCCTCCAACAGTGGAGGAGCTCAGGCTGTGAGAAATGGAAGATAAACATTTACTAAACAGTGTGTGGACTTGATATGATCACTGTGCTTCTCTTCCAACAACTGTTCCTGTGCGCCAATTCTGCAGTTGCATAGGCAGCCCAGCTGGTGGCATTTACCAAGGTTTCCCAAACATTGCTTTTGACATGCAGATTTACACTGCCTGACTGCTTTAACTGTAAACAAAAATGGTCATGTGCTTCAAGGTTTTTTTATTTTACAAAAGCTTTACAGCATCATTACATTTAAAGTGTTCATTTTATGTTACAAGATTAACACCCTAAATATTTAATGTCCATAATTCAATGCACTGGATAGGGTGAACTCAGCCAAATTGGGCCATCAGCTAAAGTGGGCCAAATAAGGTTGATGTGTCATAGTTCTTTAAATTTGAAGAAGCAATCACTGTTAATAATTATAAATTGTTGCTACAACTGTGCTTGATGTGTTTTGAATGATTTGGTTGATCTGATGTCGCTAAGGTGGGTGGGGCAATTCCTTACAGTAACACTGGTGGGAAAATTTTAAGTGCGAGTGCTTTGGCAGGCAAAATATGACTTTGATATAATAAGGTTGTTATAATGTTAAGAAATTAATGAAGTAATGAAAGTAAGATATCGCTGATATTGTCTTGATGTCCTTTATCAGAAAACATGGTTAAAGCTACACAAAAATTGATTTTCTGACTTAAAAACACCTTTTAGTTGCCGGCCCATTTTACCTGAATCTGTTAAGATAAAATGGGCCATTAGCTAAAATGGGCCACCATTTTTACTGACTTTACTCCATCATTTTCAGGAAATTAAAATCAAAGTAATGATATTTGCAGATATACAATGACAACAGTTGGAATTTTAAAGCTATGGGTGACTTTAGCCATACTGTAGAGGCCTAATTGTATTGGTAGCAGGATACCATACGCACACACACTACATAAGCATTAGATTAGCTTAATTACACTTGAACACACAAGTCTTGTCAAATTAAAAGCTAGAAGTTTTTAATTGCTGTATTGCACAGGAAATAGGCAAGGAAAAAAAACAAAGAGGCTCACCTGAAGGGACTACAGATGAAAATTAGCCTAGCTACTTTGCTAACTACCAGTTGCATTTTTTATTCAAATGGAAATGTTGATAAATGTACATTGGCCCTTTTAAATAAACATACAAATAAACAAAAAAGTAAAAAGCAATAGACAGAGAGAATGTCAGTCCACAGAAATAGCAAGGGCATTAAAAATACCAAGGCTAACTACGCAACGCAGTTAACTGGGAAAGGTGGCTAGCAAAGCATGAATCTGGTCGGAGACCATGCGAACAAAGAGCTGATATAAATATAAAGGAATAGAAGAGTTAATGTTCTTGTGTCTAAAAACAATTCAAATAAATATACATTTCTTTTACCTTTTAAGGAGTCCTGCATTGGATTTATTCACCGGCCCATTCTATCTGAACATGTGGCCCATTTTACCTGATCACAGCCCATTTGGCCCAGAAAGGAGCTTCTAACAATTAAACACCTTTAAAATTAAAAAGACTTAAAAACAATGAATTGTCTTCATAGTCTAATAGAGGACACCTGACTGAAGAAAACATGATCTTTTTAGAGGTTTTATTTGGTGTTGAATAGTATTTTTATGGGTCTTTCAAAAATTTGCCAAAAAGAGGCCCAATATACCTGAGTTCACCCTCCTTCAAGTATTTTACCATACAAAAGTTCTACGTTTCCCATACCATTTCCCATTACATTTTGCAGACGCTTCCATCCACAATTTGCATTTCATAAAAACATACACCGACATATCACATCTTTTACAAGAGGTCAAAAATGGTTTTGAATTAACTGACAGGTGGAGGTTGCTCTAACAGCTTATTTAGTTTTGGACATAGGCTCCAACATGTTTAATCCTGCATTTAGACCCTTCTGGGTTTGTGCCAGCAGCAATAAAATACTACACATCATACCAGTAACACCCAAGCCCCGAAGCAGGTTATAAAGTCAAAAGTCACATGCTAAAATGAGCACTGTAGGTGACTTGTTCAGGGTATATGCATGAGTGCATACATGTTCAAAAAAAAAAAAAAAAAGCTACCTCAATCAGCTTTCAAAACAATGCAAAAAATCCACAACCTACAGTTGCCCTGCAAGTTTGACCATTTCATACTTCATGCAAATATTACTAATACATTTAAAAACACACAACACACAGTGCAAGTTCAAATTAACATTTTATTTCAAATCCGCGTTCCTTCATCCAGTAACCAAATATCCTCCATGACAATGGCACCCACACAGTTCACCTGAAAAACAGAGAGAAGCTTAGTTTCCCAGTTAAGACAGGTGGAAGGTGTAGCTACAGCTTTACAGCCAGTTTCAGTGCATGTTTAATAATCATTAAATTTCAGGTGAAACACGGAATGCAATTCATCATAAAAGGCCGCGGCACAGTGAAGAGATATGATATCATTTAGAGCAGCCACATACCTGACTTAACTGTTCACCGGGTTCCACTTGTCCTATACAGAGAGGGAGGGAGAGAGGGAGGGAGGGAAGGAGAGAGAGAGAGAGAGAGGGATACTGAGATAAGTGATCAAGTAAGCCGGTAGCATTAAATCCATAAAAACGCAAAAGTTAGGGTCAATGCATTAAAACCACAGATCCAAATCAGGATTAATCCCAAAAAAAGTTTCATACGCTAAACGGTGCAACTTCAAAAGAAATATAACAATGGGAAAGAGTTCAATGGCATCTACATTTTACATTTAGAATTAAATATTTGTGCTATTAGGAAGCGAAACAACAGCAGAAATTCTTGGCATATTTGTGAGATTGCAAATATGCACCTGCTAAGGATGCAAAGGCGTGTTTGGAGACCTCGTGCAACCACTTTTTTTGCGAAAACACTGGAACATTGAATGAAATTCACAACATCGCTTCCTCACCTTCTTGTGTCCTTTTCTTCGGAAGAAGGTCACGCGGATTGTTGTATTGTTCAATACTAAGAATGAATTACATTCTAGCTGTATAAAGGTAGCTATCTATTTTCTTTCAAGTCGGCCCTCCTCGTGTCCTCCCCACGTCGTTTAACTTTCATTATCCCCGGCCTAATTCCTCAACATACAGTTACGGTTGTAATAAGCCTATTAACATATAGGCTACCACGATATAAACTAATAACATCCGTAACATAAATACACTCTAAAAACACAACATTTCTTCCAGCTTTATAAGTAAGATCCATTCGAGACACATCCGACCTGCTTCCTACTAGCACTGGCACGAGAAGAGACTTGATCAACCGCATGTCGCTGTATTTATCCCCTAATCACCCACGTGTTTGTTTTTCACCCCGAAACATGGTCACCGCTTCCGGTGGCGAAACCATCTTAATCGATTAGTGTAAAGAAATACTAATTTTAGTAGCTTCACTACTACTACGATTTGTAAATGCTAAAATTCCTCATGATAACACTATAATTACACACACATTCAATATTACAACCAAAAAAACTAATAGGCTACATATAAACCACTTTACAGTGCCACACACGTAGGCCTAGCATATAACCTAGGAGGGCGGGTCAGGCTGTATTCACTTTTAAATGTGCATTCATCTATGGACTTTTGCAATTTTGTGTTTTTGCAAGATGTGTGAAAAATCATTACAACAAGTGTTTCAAAACGTCAGTAATAGCTACTTTGCCTTACATCTGTGTCGAACTTATTGCTACAACCTGGGGGTCTTTTTGCATAATAAAACTGCTCTGTGGGTCAACATGGTTTTAGGCTATATTATTAAACGGATCGGGTCATTCCAAATGTTTTAATGTATACTACAGCCATTTCAGGGACATTCTGAGTCACATTCCCTTACAATCATGGTGGCTTTCTAAGCTGGAGACGTTCAAACCGGATATGAGAATGTGTTAGCAAAAGCGGTTAAAAGTTACCTAAAATTTCAAAATAAAAGCACAGTGATCTACACGGGTCGCTAACGGTTTACAAGAAGGTATACACAATAAAGGTGAACTGTAGGTATAGCCGCCGAACGGTCAAGATTTTGCTGTTTAATGAAAGGAATTAAGATTTATGGTGGAAATCTTCCAGGCTGTTCACATTAAATTGTATAGGGTAGCAGACTATTTTCTCAATGTAATCAAAAAGATACCCATATATATATCTTATCTACCTTTCTCTTCAGGGGCAATTACAATATGTTGATTCTTTTTTTCCGCAGATTTACATGAGTTATTTATTTGAAGACAAAAAAAAACAATTACTTTACATAAAACACTGCAGGTTACAGATGAAAGGCATACAATGCACACAATTAATGCACTTGTGGCATTTAGACCTAAGAAAGCTCTTGCATCCAGTAAATTAACGTGCTCACAACACAAGCTTTCAGTAGATATATGACTTACATAGCCTGAGTCACTTTTAGCATTCTCTGGGCATCATGTCCCAACGCACCATTCACAGTATAATGAAGTGCACAAGTGACATTCAATAGTGTAGCTTAGAAAACTAAGTCTTGTACACCCTCAACATTGGGGTAAAATGAAACCCTTACAACATAAGCTTTCACATAATGATTTATGTACCCTGAATAGGGTGACCAGACGTCCCGGTTTGACCGGGACAGTCCCGATTTTTAGTCGCGTGTCCCGAGTCCCGACAAAAGCCAGTCGGGACGCAAAAATGTCCCGGTTTTCACCCAACAATCAAACAGCAGCCCATCAAGCTGCCCAAATTACAGTGATAGCATATACAAAGCTGTTAAATTAAAGCCTAATGAAGTTTCCAGTAATTCAGAGTCAATGTGTGTGTGTGTGTGTGTGTGTGTGAGTGACAATGGTAGGCGCACTCTGCGAAATCTTCGCAGTCAATGTTACAATCTTGCAGTATACAGCGGCCGTGTTTTAACGGTTTTCTTCGATAGCAGACTAGACTACTACACGACAATGCCTAAGAGAATGTGCACGTGCATGACGTCACACATAGTGTCCCGGTTTTAGACTCTGGAAATCTGGTCACCCTAACCCTGAATCGGTTTTGGCATCCTACCAACCATGTCATTTACTAGACACAAATGGAGTGCATGACATACAAATAGTCTTGTGCACCCTCATCATGATAAAATTAAATCATCACAAAATTAGCTTTTACATGATTTATGTACCCTGAATCGCCTTTGTGGCACTGGCGGGGCATCATCTGCCAACCGCACCATCACCAGACACAGGTTTGTTTCTGGTGTATCCTTGTGCTGCCAGCGTTTGTGCTCTTTCAGCCTGATACAAATGGGGTAGTCATGACACGAAGAACACAAGCACTACACAGTGATGATCCTTTGCCCTGTGAAAGTTCATTGCATGCTCAGGGCTGCAGAACAAAACTTTTAGGAGGACAACATATTGTCTCCCATGCCAAAAAGCGGGTTAAATTTCATATTATAGCCTAAATCACATTCAAACATCTTTGGGTCTGTGTTATTAAAAACCTGAATGTGGTTGTGCGCTACCTGCGGAACTCTAGATTTTAAACACTACGGAAACTACGGATATCAAGAAGGGTCAAAGTAAAGACGGGGAAACCAAACACGCAGGCAAGCGGAATCTTTGTCAATCCCAAGCAGCAAAGACGCTGTGAAGTCACGGTCGTTCGTCAAGGGTGGTGATGAGAGTCCTAATTGGTATGCAAGAGCATACTTTGTTCCTGTTTTATGGTTATGGTTTTTGGAGAATTCTGTTACAACGGAGAGTTGACAGGTCAACAGTAGCTTGCTGGATACGTTGTGCTGCAGAAAAACCAAGGACGAATGTATTTCCAATTGAAATGAATAACTGGAAGTAGCTATCTTATGCGCTAAACCACACCACAATGTGACTTGTAAACAACTTAAGCTTGTTCTGTTTTCATTTTTAAGCATAGTCTACAGAAAGCATGCTACCATGCTGTCTTTGCAAAGTGTTTTGTAATTGTTGCTATAGCGCATGCGCATGACAGGCAGTCAGTTTCGATGCCTGGGAGAAAACTTGCACGGGTTATGTTTTACATTGTTGTTGTTCATTTGGGTATGTTTTGTTCTCAGCTACTTTTGTGGTGCGTTTTCATCGTCCCAAACTGCTCCAACATGCACTAGTCTTTAAAGCATCTGTAACTTTGTTAAGGTGGAGGAACGGGCTTTGTGGGACGCGAACTCACTAAACTGCTCAAACAGAAGGGCCATGAAGTCACTGTCATTTCCAGACAGGCGGGACCTGGGAAAATAACATGGGTAAGGGGGGCACTACTGTCTCTCTGAGTATCAAACTAATAGTTAATTACTTTATGCCTTTATATATGTGGCATTGATGTCACCATAGTCTTTTGGATAGTTACCATTATATTCAACTTTCTGATAAGTTGCCTGTTTGTTATTGGAGATGTCAGTGGGACATCACGTGTGTTAATCATTTCAAATTAACTCCTCTCACTCCAGGCAGATTTAGAGTCGGGTGGTCTACCACCCTGTGATGGAGCAGTGAATTTGGCAGGGGAGAATATCATGAACCCTTTACGATGGTGAGTGTCTGGGCTCTTAATTAAACAAACTCCTCTTGGTTTTTATCTTTTACAAACTTCAAAAACAATTCTCTCTTTGTAGGTGGAATGACAGTTATAAAAAAGACCTGTTTACCAGCCGGGTGGACACCACCAAAACTCTGGCCGAAGCTATTGCTTCCTCTCCCAGTCCTCCGCACACCTGGGTCCTTGTCACTGGTGTAGGTAAGTTTAGGCACCTTAGACAACTCCCTTGTTATTCTAGCTAAGTGTACTACAAAGGTGGTTAACCCAGGTTAACCTGATTTGGTTAACCCAGAGGAGGTTGCAAACCTGGTTGTTAGTTTAAGAGCCAAGGGCTTCATTCTCTCAGCTAAACAAATGCCAACGGGATCTTCTTCAGTCAGATTTACAACTATATCTGCTGTGAAAATAAACCAGGTTTGTCACTTAACCACCTTTGTACCCCAAACCTTACACTAGGAAACAAAATCTTTGAGTGTTTAAAAAAGCACTGTATACATAAAATGTGGTATTATTTGTTATTATAGTGCCTTATTTGAAGCAGTTGGTTTGTTTTTTTGTTTGTTTGCACTGTCCCTGTCTTCTTGGTCTGAAGTGTAAAAGACTTCCTGATTTTCCTCCATTGCATGCTAGCATGCTACAGACCCAGCCTAGTAACCCAATATACAGAGGAGAGTGATTGGACGCCCTTCGACCTTCTGTCAAGACTTGTGAAAGAGTGGGAGGGTGCTGCAAAACTGCCTGATGAACCCGCAAAAAGCACTAGACAAGTGGTGGTGAGACCAGGTAAGTGACTTACACATCTGGATGGTCAGCGGTACAGATATTTATTGCCTTAAGTAAATGTAGGTCCAGGCCCTCAAACACTTGGAGATATTCCATCTCCAAACATATGGTAAAATGCAGGAAAATGTAAGAGATTTGGGGAGTGGCAGTAATCTTTTTTCAGTGTCTACACATTTTAAAATTGGTCTGTGTTGAAAACAAGGGCTAAAATTCGGTCTCGGTTTCAAGAAAAGTGTGTGAGTGTGACAGGTCTGTGGTCACCTATTCATTTACTGAGATATTCATTTTTGAGATATTTAAAAATAAATCCTATAAAGCTGCATTGCTTTGTTCTCTTCTTCATCATCTATTAAATGCTCTAATTTTGGTTTCTGTCCGTTGGCACTGTAACCCCATTTTTAACATTATTGTATGACTTGGAAGAGTTTACAACAGTATAGAGAATTTAATAACCTGGGAGAACAGGAGAGTTAACAGGTTTGCACAATATTTGCACAATATTTTTTGGGGAACTGCTACAGTCTATTATCACATGTTGTGATACCTGGTTGAGTGATTTGAATAATTAACTCCTCTACCTGGCTGAAGCTCTGTGCTAATTTTAATCATCTGGTTTAGTAATACCCTGGAACAGATTCGTGGTACTAAATTCCTTTTGCATCAACCACCAGGAAATACGAATTGCAACATGTTGGCTAAACTGCCTTGTCTTATGCATTTACCAGGTGCGGTGCTAGGCCGTGACGGCGGGGCGATGCAGCAGATGTTGACACCTTTCTGGTTCGGCGTAGGCGGCCCTCTGGGCTCTGGGCGCCAGCCCTTTCCCTGGATCCATGTCTCGGACCTGGCAGGCATCATCGCACACGCACTGGAGCCGACCACCCAGCTCCCCTCAGACCAGCCTGTGGTGCTCAACGGCGTCGCTCCCACGCAGGTCACCAACTACGAGTTCACCAAGGAGCTCGGCCGCATCATGCACAGGCCAACAATCATCCCCGTGCCTGGGTTTGCCCTGGACTGCCTGCTTGGTACGGAACGGGCAGTTATTCTCACCCAGGGTCAAAAGGTCGTGCCTAAAAGGACCCTGGAGTCGGGCTTCCGGTATCAGTTTTCGGACATCTCTGCTGCTCTACGGGAGATTGTTGGGAGTTAATAAAGGACACGGACTTACTTATTCCTTATTCACTCACGGCGTTCATTTCACGGAGTGGTGAATAACACTGTTAATAACACTGCACATGTTTAGTCAAATAAAACCTAATGTCTTTATCTGTCTTTTTCTGTGACTTTTAAGGTTCATAATAAGGTACAACTGAACTAGCTTTACAAAGGCAACAAGGTGGGCAACATTAAAGACAACACTGGTAATTATAAATAACCAGCAGTGTCATTCAACCAAGTTTACACCATAGCTCCTCAGCTACACTTTCACTGTTGGGTTTTATGGCATAACTGAGTACTGTTGTATTTCCACAAATAATAGAATAGCTAGCTCATGGAAAAAACGTGACTTACCATGACAGTTTGTCTCTAACAAGGTTATTTTTAATCTTTAAGGTAGATTAAATGATCCACAGGGAAATGAAAGATAAGGGATCTTGTGAGAATAAACACTGCAACACTGATATAATAACTATATGTTAATTTTATTGACAGTTATAAGGGTTCATGGTCACTCTGAAAAGGGATGTCCTCCTCATCCTCTGCCGAGGTGACAGGGAGTCTGTCTCCCCAGTCACTGCTGCGGGCACAGCGGTATGTGTCTCTGTGACAAAGAGAAAATACAGCAGTTGGATTTTATTCATGTGAGATCATAACATTTGAATTAACAGAGCCCCAAATTGAAACCCTCTGGAGCAAACACTAACATATTTGGGGGAGGTTAAAAAAAACCTTTTACAAAAGAAAACCTTGAGCAGAACCTTGAGTAATTCCAACTTTCCAAACTATAATGTGCGTGTGTGTGTGTGTATAGTGTACAAACTTGTAATTTTGAATGTAAGCATTATTATAACCCTCCATTAGAAGGTCAGTGGCTTCAAAAAGCATAGATGGCATAACATCATACTCATCCTTTATGCAGGAATCAACCTAACAATTCATCACAATGGGATGAACTGATATATGGAGCCAGAGCATAAAAAGCAAACAACATATGTGGGCAGCTGGAACAGACACTAGGTTTATGTAAACCTGCTCTATGCTATGTGCTCCCGAGGGGTTAACACACCTGCCGTGGAGGCGTGCTGTGATCACAGGCTGCCTGAGCTCTCCATCGGAGCAGCACAGCTGGCAGTGGACGCGCCGAGGCCTGCGCATCACCGGTGCAGTCAGTCTGGCCCACTCCAGCGCCCCAGCCCCAGCCCCAGCCCCAGCCCCAGCCCCAGGGTGTTCGACCCCCTGTTCTGCAGGTCCCCTCCTGGACATGATCAGGTAGCTGAATTTCTCCTGCTGAGTGTCCTGACCCTGGGGTTGGGTTGGGAAGAGAAATCGAGCATAAAGAAATGGAAGTATTAACCGGTGACTGTACTTTTCCCTCCTGCTTCTCCTTTTAAACCAAATAGAATTTCCCAGCTATTTCTGTCCACATGTGTTGAATTACAGGTGGAATTCATTTGTGTTGACACACACATATAGGGTACATTCATAAATATAATGTAATGGAGTGCCCACTCACTTTCGTCAGCGGAAGGGGATGGTAGGGCTGAACAAAGTTGCATGGTATGGACAGACTTTGCATCTTTGGACACGGTAATGCATGTGTGCACTGTCAAAATACAAACCCAGTGTCAGCCTGGCACCTGAAAGGCATAATGTTGCTTTTGCACACCACTGCAAATCTTTAAGAACAGCTAAAAACATACTATACATACCGGAGCAAACACAGACGGCTTTCTGTGGTCATACACTACTTTGTCTTGATTCTGAAAACGTGAATTCCACAATTACGATTGATTATATTGTCTTTTGGCATTTGCTGATAACATGAAAAAAAAAACTACAAAGTCTTAAAGACAAGAAAGCTGAAATGTGACCTAAGTAGATACTGTGGGAAATACATGCTTCACTGCAGTAAAATGTTTAACATCCAGTCAGTCAGGCCTTTACAGTTAAATTCCAAAATTTTACGAAGACTTTGCCTATAAGGTTATTGAGAAGTCAGACCTTCAGTATAGTGTTTCTGGCCTCCATTAGGATGCTGTGGCCGTCTTTTGTGCCATTTTCCACTAGCACCTAATGATCAGATAAAAAGACGATGAAAAAACAATGTTCAGAGCTTAGGTACACACTGATAGCCTGATCGATGCATCAGTCGTTTTCACATTGTTTCACTTCATGCAAAGCAGTTGCTGGAGGTAAATTAAATTGAGCACAGGCACTATTCGGTGCTAGCTCAGCTAACAGACTTGCAGACTGGCATTACATATTTGGCAGTTTTTATATTTATTGACTGAAAAGGCAACTTTACCAGATAAGAGCCGGTTTTTCTCCACAGGGTCAAAGTAGCTTCTTGTCGCTCTTTATTGGAGCCAAGCTCAGACAAACTGTGTGCCCCCACAACCAGATCAAACTGAACCTGTAATGCAAGAGGTTTATAAATAAATACATTAGTTCATAATTGATATAAACAAACATTGTTTCCATCTCCATTAGCAAAGGGTTAATGAAACACAAAAACAACAATAATACCAACTTACCTTAGGGGAGACTGGAAGAAACTGACGAAAATAAACATTGTCAATAAAGGCTTTGCCGTGCTCATCTCCTCCTAGTGGTAAACAGAGAAGTGCAATGTGTTTTAGATTTAAAATCACCTAATGTTGCAATATGTACCCGTGGTTTAATACTGCACCTCTCAGAAGACGATCTGCCAGTTCATTCATGGCTCCAGAGCTGTCCACACAAACCATCTCTTTCAAGGAGTCTGCCCACAGAGAATGTGATGCCCTGTCAAGCCAGGTGGATCCAAGATGTAGCATTTAGGTACACACACACACACACACACACACCACAGACATATGTACCAAGGTCCTAAGTTACCAGTACATGTTACAGTTGAAACTAATGAATCTATAAACACTAGGTTTACAAAGGCATAGTTATATTACAATACTGACAATACTCACCACACAACTGCTCCTAGGCCAGACCCAAAGTCCAGAAGGGAATGTGGTTGAAATGATGGGTCTCGCTTTTTTATCTATGGGGTGATGAATGTCAGAAATAAAGTATGATAGCCATGTTCTTGCAGTCGAACCAGTGTACAGTGCCAGCATAGTACTATGCTGATGTACCATAACTTACCTCATGCATAGCTCTTCTTATGGCTGCATATCCCCCTGCTAACCTGGAGGCCATGTAAACCACCCCTAGTTCCTCATCATACCTGAAAGAGTAAGCAAAACAACAACATATCCATGTATGGTGAGAGAGTGGAGATATTGCAAATGTAATTAGTTTCTCAATTAGTAATTACACACAATTTCATATTTCACAATTTCATAACTGCATAAGGCTACATTACCTGAGAGGTGTCCAATGGTATGTAGTTTTTTTTAAGTCATGCAGGACTCGTCTCCTTATCCGCATTTCCAGCTCACCATCCTCCCCCTCTGAATCAATGTAAAGACACACACTCACACAATCACACTGAAACTGCAAATGTAAACTTTTTAAACCTTCTTCATTACACCAGCAGACTACAGGTGGCAAAATGGCAGGGTGAAAATACTGTGCACATGCTGACATTTGCAAATAGCACCAACAGTCTGACAGCCTGTTTCTCCTCCTGTACTGAACATACAGAAATAGAACCCTAGGTGTCGAATGCAGATACTTATCACCACACCTGGTAAGGCACTGCGCATAGTGTTCTCCAAGGCCATCGCCTTAGCTCTCAGTTGTGCATCTTCCACTTTTCGCTTCCTGCTCCACAGGAAGTTGGAGAGTCGCTGGGCCCTCTCTGCCAGGTCGTTGATTTGGGCATCTGTCAGCAAAAAGAGAAAAGTTTTAAAAGTTTAAAAGTTTCTAGTGTCAGGTGCAAGATGCACTTTACAACAGACTGAGTGCAGTTTGTGTTGTTTTATGGCATGGTGTACATACATACTTTTTACTATATACAGAGCACCTCTTTGCAGCTCATCAGGTAGACGCTGAACTTTGAGATTTGTCACTCCAGGGTGTTTCCTGTGAGGGCTGCCTTTTAGAAAGTCTGCCTGCACAAAGGGTTGGGCTGAAGCGCTTTGAGCCTGAGGAGAACAGAAGAAAAAAAATTAAAGGTTATATCCTAAGGTCAACTGGACAATCAATACGGTAGTTACAAGGTGGCACATATAAAATGATTGTGATGGACTGCAGACCATTCATTGACATTGCAAACAAAAATCCAATGCAAAAATAGATTTGCTGCATTAAGAAAATACTGACATCAATTAATCTTCTATATTTTCAGTAATAGCATTTTTGCATATGTCTGTGTGGCCCGGGCTGAAGAGTACACATTAGGATATTGTTGAAAATTCCTGGTGTATCCTTACAGTTTGTATATTGCATTTACATGAAGACAGTTAGGAACTAAACGACATATGACAAGAGAGAAACCAGTGTCCATACGCTCACCTATACAACACACACACTCTTACATTCCTAACAATGAACGCCATTGACCAATCGTATGTCCAATATTTACATAGACCACGCCCATTTAGTTTTCTTTTCCAAGAATGTGGCGTTACTTCGCCGCTACTGAAAGTCGCGATGACTTTACTTTAAACACAATATTAAACAATGGTTGGCAATTGACGTTTGGTCGGTAGTTTGTAGTTAACAGTACAGTAGGCATCCCACCATTAACAAAACACCACGCTCACACTGTCGGCTATATAGCCGTCGCAAGCTGCAACTCTCTTCCTGAGTGGGCGGAAGCTCATTGTAGAAGCCACAATCTGAGTACACCGTTACTCCATGAACAGCTTCGGGGAAGGTCTGAGACAAGAGCCTCTCGCTGTCCTTGCAGTACATCACTCGATTCGAGTGAGCGAGTGAACAGAAAATGTGGGCTGGCACGAGGATTCAGCATAAGACATTGCTAGTAGCCGATGTAGTGCACTACCAATAGATGCGACCTCGTTAGCTTGGAAACGCTCGCGGCTGGCGATTGAGTTCGATGTATGAGCTGGTGTACGACGCCAGAACCCAATTCAGACTACTCTCCCTCCACTCCTTTTAGGAAGTCCTGCAATGTATTAGTCAAACGTATCGGTATATCAAAGTAATAAAACCATACAACCAACTTACCCTAGTAATAAGTCTCGAAGGTGAGACAGACAGGCATTGGTTGCAAACGCCAAGAACACGACTTCGAAGAGTGGACATATTTCCATGCAACTCTGTTACAAACGGTGTAAGACGGCAAAACAACAAGATACTCTATGTCTGTTAACTTTATCTAAACGGAACACAGACCATGGGCTGTAAGCAGGCATGTTTCAAACACACGACCACATGACCCCTTGAGGTTGGGACGTCGCAAAAATAGTTCCGTCCTGAAACGGATGTAGGAATTCTATTTATTGTAGAAAACAGATACGAAACGGTTTAGACCTAATGTAAAAATAGCAGCGTTGCCATGAGTTCTTGAAACAGTTTGTTGAATTCATGAAGGTTGGCTTGATGTGTTTTTGATGTGTACTGGCCAAAGACTTATATGACGTCATTTGCGCGCCTCTCTGACCACATTCTTTGTTGTCAGGAAGCGGCACTTCAAAGACTGTATGCAGTTCTTGCTTTAACTACAAAGTATTCGGAATACATATTCATATACAAGCAGTCTAATTGTGTGTAATAGTCTAATAGTCTCTGAGACATGAGAAGAACAAGGAGTTGCCGAGGGGAAAAGGAGCCTCAACCTCAAAATGGGACCTCAGATTCGTTAGGTATATAAAGTTTGTTCGGGTGCTTCATGCTTGCACTATACATACACGCGAGTTTCTCGAGGTTAACAGAATTCAACCTATGCAACTCAAATGCATGTCAATAGGAGGGGAAACACTTGTTTTTCAACATAGTGTTCGTTGGACACTGTTGTCTGAATTCACAAATCAGGTTCAGCGGCTAAAAATCGGTTTGCGCATGCTGGGTACATTGTTAGTTGAAATGGCAGGTAGTAGTTATAAGTAAACACGAAATGGTTTAACAATTGTTACTATTCGTTATATTTCTATTCATAATTACAATATCTCTCTACAGTTGTATGGCAGTGGGAGGGGGATGACGAGCAATGGGAGCCCTATCCACCTGCTGTGTGCAGTCAGCTGGATGCCGCAGTCAAAGCAGGGGAGACTCGAGTCGTCTTAAACCATGTACCTGGAGGTCGTTACGAGGCCGATCTTGTCAAAATGGTTCAAACCAACCTGGTTTCAAAATATCAGAGGAATATTCGTTCACAGCCAATTAAACCTGGTAAGGGTGAACAGAGGCAAGTTCGTCTGGCAAATATGTGGTGCCTTGAAATGTCATAGTCCTGCATGATATAACAAAGTTTTAACAAATTCTTCTCAGAAAGTCTTGGTGGAGGTGATGCACATAGCGGGGACCACTTGGCCAACAGTACAGGCCATGTTAAAACAGAAGAAGATGAGCAGCCTGCAGGCAAGAAGAGAAGAGGAGGAAAGAGCCAAAAAGCTAAGAAGGAGGTTCTCACAACTGAATGTGAAAATGATACGAAAGGTGAGCACAGCTACTACTCTCAGGCTGTTGGTGAGTGCAATGTTGTAAGTGTGTGGAATTTAAAATATTGTTCCTGTATCATAACCCATCTCTGTAGTGAGATTTACAGCTATGTTGTAACTCAAAAGCACATCACAGATTGTTAATAGGATGGATATAGCTAGCTTTTTGAAATGCACACACAGTGTACACAGAGTATGGTTAGACAGGACAAAACACACACACACACACACACACTGTAAACACAAATGACAAACACGCACTGAGTCAAAATGCACAGGAACACAATGACATTGACCAAAATGTTAAATCAATTTTTACACAGCATCAGGGGCATCGTTAGCCTTCAGCCCATGTTGAGTCTAACACGGGTAGCCAAAAGAACAGTAGTTGTTAAGCTTATTTATTTCATTTTGCTTTCTGAGGCAGTCGACCATGTCCACTAAAATCTATAATCTACTATAGCGCCCTCTGCTCATCTTTGAATTTGCATCCTGTCTAGGCTAAGCCCAGGATGTCCTCAAAGACTGCACAGTATTTGACAGTAGATTACTCCCATTGTTTCAGCTGAACACCTAATGTATGCCATATTCATATTATGAATATGTGTGATATTTCTGTATCCTCAAATATGTTTTTTGTAACACAGAAGTAGTGAAGACCGTGGTCATGAAGGGTAAAGCCCCAGTGGACTCTGAGTGTAAGGCCAAACTGGGAAAGGTAAGCTCTCTGATCTCATAACAAGAAATCATTTCTGGAACAAAACATTAGTAGACTAATAACAATAAAAACAACAATAATAATAATAATAGTAATATTTACTTGTATAGCACAATTCATACAAGATGTAGCTCAAAGTGCTTCACAGTTTGGCAAGACAACATTTCTTGCAGTACAGTGGCACCGGACAGGAAGAACGCAGTAATACAATGACGCAGGGACGCATAAGTGTTACCCCACCAGCGCAAGCAGGAACATGCACATGAACGAGAGGCCACATGCAAATGTTAAAGAATAAGTGAATTTACTAAAAAAAAGTATAAGAATTAAATAAAACATGGGGCAAATCACTGTACTGAGAGAGAAAGCAAATTGAGGTGCAGGTCAGCCTGAGATATCAAACAAGGAAAGCGATAATCCAAAATCAGGAAGGAGAGAGAGCAACCCTGGTGGCAAACTGAGCAGGCTGTTCAAACCTAGCCTGGTAAACCAGCACCTGGTACTTCATTTCATTTTGTACAGAGGGTCTGGAGCAGAGGCCGTGAGGAACTACAGTATTTCTTCCTGGAGGTGTAGACTCTGCTGAAGTTTAAAACAAGTGCCTCTGCCTTTACCCAATCACTAACGCCTGGCCGTCACGTATGCAATTAGCCTACCTACGCACTACAATTCAAATGTAGCACACAAAGTCAACGTCATGGCTCACGAACACACCCTCTGTTCACTGATTGGATAGGAGTTGCTCAGTCCTCTTACATGCTCCTCAACAGATTCCGGTCCAGACCCTCTGTACAAAATGAAATGAAGTACAAGGGGCGGGTGTACCAGCGCACCTGTAAGAAAGCAGAAGGGAGAACTGGTACAATGGTTGTGGTTACAAATAAGCTACACAAGAGAAACCTGGTAGGATCATTAGAGTAAGGTACCTCTGGCATGCATGCTATATTAGTTCCCCCCTTACAAGCTGCTCTAAACTGGGGTGTATATTCTTTGTTTGGTTCTAATGTTACAGGCTCACGTGTACAGTGAGGGAAATGATGTTTATGACGTCATGCTGAACCAGGTGGGTGTAACGTGAAACAAAAGTATGTGATCTGTTTCTTATGAAGGGGAATCAGTGACTAAACACTGTGTTTTTACATGCATACACCACAGACAAATCTTCAGTTCAACAACAACAAATACTACTTAATCCAGCTGTTACAAGATGATAATGCCAAGGCCTACAGTGTGTGGATGAGATGGGGCAGAGGTGAGTATACATACTTCTTATGACCCTCTGGAACGTGGTGCTGCTTTCTGATTGGTTGCTAGGCATGCAGTAAAATCGTATATCATGCACGCCTTGAAAGTAGTTCTGGCAAAAAAGTTTAAAACTTCAGCACCGTTCCATATCAATACCCAATAGAATGTAAGTACCTACTGTAACCGTCTCTATCAAACTTCACAATTAATGGCAATGTCGAGTTCAATTTCCATGAACTTAAAAAAAATAGTAAACCGAAAATAACAAATAAATCAACATTTTGGAATAAGTATTGCATGTGTCGCGTTGCTCAATCCAAGCTAGCTAACACCTGATGAGCAGTAGCAATCACCTTACCAAATAAAAGGTAACCTTGACAACCAAATTGGCTAGTGACTGAGGGCTGCGTTGCGCTCTACTTAACGTTACAAATATTAGGCTACATTATAGGCCACATTGTAGCGAAACTGAGTCTAAGTTAACCCTCTAAGTTAATTGAGAATTATTTTAAATACATTCTACATAATTGAGTGGCATTAACCGGGTCATAAGCGGGGTAACATCCTCCGAGGCGCGCATTATACAGTTTTAAGTCAACTTGGCGGAGCAAACTTCCCTCCGCTTCGCGTCGGGAAGTTCTTAGGCTCCACCTCGTTGACTTAAAACTGTATAATGCACGCCTCGTCGGATGTTACCCCTTACATAATTCACTTTTTTATGATTAAGTATGGAATATAAGCACATGTTGATTTCTCTTCTTCTAAGAAAAGTACATGTATCTGCGATGGCTTTTCTAAAAAGTAAATCATGAGAACTTGACATGTCTTCTGGTTTCAGTGGGTAAAGTTGGACAGAACAGTTTGGTGACATGTGGTGGTGATCTTGCCAAAGCTAAAGATGTCTTCAAGAAAAAGTAAGAGAATTGATTGGCTTTTTCCCTTATTATGATGTTTATTATGTGTAATGTATTACAGTCCTCAATTATGCACCATTGGCACACACACATTGTAAACATCTCTTATGTAAGGAGCTTATTTACTCCTTTTTTATTATAGGTTTTCGGATAAAACAAAGAATGAATGGAAAAGCAGAGCGACCTTCGAAAAAGTTCCTGGGAAGTATGACATGATATTTATGGACTACAGCACTAAAGACAAGGCAAGAATAAAAGCACATCATCAGAAAGAGTCTTCTAACCACTGCTCTATATCAAACTCTTAATACAAAGTATGATTAAGTGTTTTTTTTTCTTCTAGCTTGGACATGATAGATTAATAAATAGTAATATTAACTAGTTATCCAAGAAATGCTTAAATACGGTGAGTGTGTTTTTAGCAAGCACTAGTTATTTCAGTAGTTGGCGCTAGTTATTTCAGTAGTTAGCGCAGTAGTTATTTCAGTTCACATTCTGAATGTTACTCATGGTTTAAGCACTGTAAGTTGATGCTTTTGTTAATTCTGACACACTAAATGGAAAAATATACTAAGGACGGCTATGAATGTGGTTTGAGCTGGGGTTAGACCAATTTAAGCAAAACAGTAGCACCTTCACCTTTGCAAAAGACAATGATTCCCCATCTGTAGTATTCACTTTAGAGGTACGGAGCCTCTGTAAGCTACACTGACAGTCAATGAAAACGCATCAGACAACTTTCTTGTACTTTTTTACCGAGGATCGATTCCAACCATGTAAACGCATACAAATGCACTTGTTTTGTCCTAAAAGAATGGGATGACCACTCGGATGTTTAAAATTTCCGCTTCAGTGAATTAGTGATCAGTTGTTACAAAATCATGTGTTTTTCCTGTCTCGTCTCTTCGCAGTCGATGTGTTTTCATTGACTGTCAGTGTACTTCTTTTGAATTATCGTCCTCTTCATCCACAGGAGGAGGCCAAGGTGGAGGACGAGACGGATGCTAGTGCCCACAAAAAGGTCTCCAATTTGGACATCAGAGTGCAAAACCTAATGGAGCTTATTTGTGACCTCAAAGCCATGGAGGAGTGTGTGCTGGAAATGAAGTTCGACACCAAAAAGGCACCTCTGGGTATGCATTGGTAGTTGCGGTGGGACAGTATATTGCTGTTAACATCATGTTTCTGCTACTCTGCCACCAAATAAGTACAAAACCTAGTCTCCATATATTTAAAGTAGAAGGGCAGTTCTTCCGGGAGATGCTATATGTGTGTGCAGCTTTTGTTCCCTACGTCTAAAGTTAATTTCTGAAATAATGCAGTTGGCAGGATTTGCAAGTGCTTTCAATGCCACATGTAAAGGTCAGAGCACTCTGTCTCTTAACCCTATTCCTATAAAGAAATCAGCTGTCAACCAGTTTAACCACAGAACACACCCTACAGTGGCATGTCTTCAGTGCTTCCTCTATGTAGTTACTGAGGCACAATGTATGATTGAAGCTGGCCGGTTTAAGTGTTTGTCCAAAACCCAGAGACACTAGTAAAGCAGTTGTGGCCTCCTCGTAGGTAAGCTGACTCCAGAGCAGATCCGCGCTGGTTATGCCTCTCTGAAGCGGATCGAAGAGTGCTTGAAGAGGAAGGGCAGTAACAGAGACCTCCTGGAGGCCTGCAACCAGTTCTATACCCGCATCCCCCACGACTTCGGGTAAAACGTCGTCAGCTTCCCAGTTTGAAAAAAAAAAAAAGCATGCATAAGCTTGGAAATGAAAATTGAGTTTTGTAAAATGTTTCTGTAGCCATCTGTCCTATGTGTGACTGACTGTAAACAATCAACCCCTTAGGTTGCGCAGTCCCCCAGTCATACGCACAGAAGAAGAACTGAAGGACAAAATAGCATTGTTAGAGGTAGGCCTTTTTAAAGGTAGTTCAGAAAAAATACATGCAAACTACATGCATCATAAGAAGGTCGCCTACTCAGTCTTGGCTTTTGACAGGTTCATAAATGCTGTTGTAAACATGGAAAGGATTTGTGAGTAGGACTTGCAGTCTTGCAGTCATGCACATGAGATCAGGACCCTCATCATTGGTGTAATCCCTATACTCTTCTTGTGTGGACAGCATCATTTTAAGGCTTTTGATGTCTGCTTGCTTACCCTCCTTGCAGAGATTGAGCGTCTGTTTACCTCAAAAACCACAGGTGATGACTTTCCGTTTAAATGTCATCTTGTCAACAACTTATCCTTTTTGTTGCAAGTGAAAATTTGTACCGAAAAGGATATAAACCATGAGGCCTGTTTAAAAAAAAATCTCAGAACTCAGAACTCACAAGGGTGACACAGGGGTGCATTTAATTCTCATTTTGACCTGCTAGGTCTGATTTATAATTTTGTTTCCTCTCTCTCAGGCACTGAGTGACATTCAGATAGCTGTGAAGATGGTTGAGTCGAGCTCCAACAGCGTGGACCATCCCCTGGACATACAGTACCGCTCCCTCCAGTGTCAGCTGCAGCCTCTGTCTGCAGACAGCCATGAATTCCAGGTCAACTCCCACACTGCCTTGCGTTGTTTTCCCCTTCTCCTTACTCAGTCTTACCGCCCTTTCATTGGTTTTATTTTTGTCGTGCAAACCTTGTGCTCTCTGTCCCTCTCTCACTTGCGCTCTCTCTCTCTCTCTCTTTTTTCCTTCATTGACCCTCTTACTCACTCACTCTCACTCACATGATCTGGTAATTACCATTATTAAATCATGCTGCCCCCTTCTGGTTGTGGTTGTGCAGCTAAAATCTCTTTCTGTCTGTTTTTTTTTTTTCTCTTGCTTTCCATCGCTGACCATGGGTTGTTGACTGACTCAATCAGGTGATCGAGAAGTATCTGCAGTCCACTCATGCGCCGACTCACAGTGACTACACCATGACTGTGCTCGACATGTTTGCTGTGGAAAGGGCAGGAGAGAACGACAACTTCCTTTCCCAGCTACACAACAGGTGCCAACCAGTCTCTCTCTCCCTGTCCTAACTCACTGCGATGACCATTGTCCGTGCTAGCTTGCACATGTGTTAGTGTCTGGTTTGGCATCATGCCAAGTATGACAGTGTGGCCATCTACCAAATGCCTTTATCCACTGAAATGCTGTGTCCCACCACATGCTTGGTTTGTGTGTGTGTGTGTGTGTGTGTTTTCCTGTGCAGGATGTTGCTGTGGCATGGCTCTCGTCTCTCCAACTGGGTGGGCATCCTGAGTCAGGGCCTGCGGGTGGCTCCTCCCGAGGCCCCCGTCACTGGTTACATGGTGAGTGACTGTGTATGTGTGGTGTCTGAGAGAGAATGAATGAGTGAGTGAGTGTGTGTGGGTGTACATGAGTGGTTGAGAGTGTGTGTGCGTGTGTACGTGAGAAAATGAGAGTGTGTCCCCATAGCCGGCACACTTACTTAACCTGGATGCTATTTCACTACTGACTTCCTGTTCCTTTGTTCAATTCCCCTCTAGTTCGGCAAGGGGATTTACTTTGCTGACATGTCATCAAAAAGTGCCAACTACTGCTTTGCCAGTCAGAAGAACAACATAGGCATCCTCTTGCTCAGTGAGGTGTGTACCAGTGTGTGCAGTTTCTTGGTTTTGTTTACATGTTTGTGTTGCAGTAACCAGCCACCTCTTGCTCTTATAAGGGGGCCAGTTGTGTAAGGTCCTTTCTGTGGTTGCAGGTCGCCCTGGGAGACAGTAACGAACTGCTGGCTGCTGACTATAATGCGAATAGGCTGCCCCCAGGGAAGCACAGCACTAAGGGACTGGGGCAAACATCCCCTGACCCAAAGAACTATGTCACTATGTAAGTCCCGCCCACATGCCTCCACTGTTCTTCCCAACACGTTTTGTGTTGTGTTGCCTGATGTGCGTTTCAGCAGATGCTGGCAACCATGACAGATTTAGCCCTTGTAGAGAGCCTAGTACAGTATTTGTCAAGTTGATGTAACTATCATTGTAGTCACATGTAGGCCATAAAGTCATCACAGTCTCTTTTCAGACCTATTTTAGCTTAGCACTGCTTCTGGAGTATTTTTTCTATTGTTAGAAATTATGATTTTTTTTTCCCCGCCAGGAATGACATCATTGTGCCCATGGGACCTGGCATGAAGACTGGCGTTGGGCAGGGTGGAGGTTACAGCCTCCTCTACAACGAGTATATTGTTTACAATCCTGCGCAGACATGCATGCGGTACCTGCTGAAGGTGAAGTTCAACTACCAATCATTGTGGTGATGCAGGTGCACATGCGCTGGAGAGGAGCAGAAGTTTACAAAAAAAAAAAGAGAAAAATGCCTTGACTTAAGAGTTTTTGGTTTCATAATGAATGTTATATGCACTACTTGGTTGTTATTATTATTATTATTATTATTATTAGCACTCTGGGTGTGTGTATGGAAGGTTTTGGTAAAAATAAATGTTGTATAGAAGTATGAGTGAGACTAACATTTATCTTGTTTAATGTGTTGGCTCTATGTTAATAGAATTTTTTCTTATTGCAGTAAAATGGTTACTTATGACATTCATGTGTTTCTGTGTTTATTTTTTCTGTTGTTTGCTAGTTGGTTGTGTTCTTTATTGTATATCTCTATACAAAGCCATTTTTAATATATATATTTTTTAATTTAATTTAATATATATATTTTAAATTTTTTCATAGCCATTTTTAACTCTGAAATGTCTGTTGACAATGTTTCATAACTTCAGAATTTTTCATTCATGCCTATAGTTTGAAACATCTTTGGCTGTGTCTTTGTAAAAAAAAAAAAGGTTTTCCAGATCTACCCTTACATTTCAGACATTAATTCGCTTCAAGAGTGGTGTCCGGATACATTAACCTATGAAAAACTTATGAATGTTTACAACGTATCATTTTTCACAATCCAAGATGTAAGCATTTAAAATGTGTCCTTGTTTGACCACCCTGTATATACATGTGCCTTATCTTCTGCCTCCTCCCACGAGAATCAGCAGGTACAGGAAGATGTTGATCATATCCAGGTAAATGATGAGTGCAGCGAACACATACTCCTCTGGGTTCAGGCTGTAGGTCTGTTTCCCCATCACCAGCTGGCAGTCCACCACCAGGAACTACACCAATGAAATGGGAGTGTGGGTTTTGGGGTTGACAGAGAGAAAAGCTGTGAAGATTCTCATACATCCAGATCATGGTAGTCAATGGAGCTAAGTTGTAAGCATCTGGACTTCTTTTTGGAGCTTGAAGCTTCTTCAGTGAAAGGCAAAACATCTTCAAGCTATAAAAAGATGTCCAGTTGCTTACAACTTAGAGAAAAGCTTCATTTTGACTTGGATTTCCGTTGACAGTTGCTTGTAAGTACATGTACATGTACTTACAAGCACATGTACATGTAAGTACAAGATATGAATATGTCTTCAACAAATTTATACTTTTGCACTACTACACAGCGTGAAAAGCTCAGTGTGTCAGGTTGTGTTTTGCTAAAATGGTGTCACTTGGAGTTTCCTGTGTGATGTGAGGATTGTGTGACCTGATGCCAAGACATACTAAAAACAATTGATGTAAACATGAATGTACAGGGGGCAATGGAGATAGGCATACCAGTGAGAACAGAAGGGCCCCAAGAAAGCCATAGAGGACATGCAGCATTGTGGAGTAGAAGAAAATGCTGAAGAATCCCAACATGAGCACGTTCACCGACAGTGCCACCAGGATTCCATTGCAGATGGTGAAGTCCACTTTGGTCTGGGTGACAGATGTAAAAAGAACAGACATGAACTGGGAATTCAGACTCACAGCATGATAAAAAAAGTATATTACAGCGAGAGTGCATTTGGGAACAGACAAATGTTAGTTCCTACCTGGGCTGAGAAGACTATAACAGCAAGAGAGATAGCCAGAGTGGAGCCCATGGCGATGACCACGGCTGGGGTGCTGTATCTTGAGGCCACCGTGCCAACCAGGTATGAGAGGGTGACAGTGACCACAGCCTAGGCACAGAGAAATGTTTAGAAAAATGCCAGAATAAAACCAACCCAACCATCATGCTGTAGCATAATTATTGTTACATCGATATTGGCAATCAAATCTGCTGGCATCAAATTGCAATTCTGACTACAGGACTGTCTCACTACATCGACCCTTTGGGATAGCTACAGGACCCCTGGCCTGAGTACATCTTTCTTGTGAAGAGGGAAGTATACCCCTGTGACAAAGCGTTAAATCCGTTGACTGATGCAATGAGAAACTGTTTTGTGAGTGTGTGTGTGGGTGTGTGTGTGATGGCGATGTTAAACGGAGAAGGAAGAAGTTAGACCATACTGTATGTCTGGAAGTGCCAGCAATCAGGCACACAGTGTCTCCACTGTGGGTCTGTCCACCCTGACTCACCAGGCCCACCAGGTTCCAGGGATGGCGTCTGCTGAACGACCTGCAGCAGATCAGGCAAAAGGACACCACCAGGTAGACGATGAGGGCACTGAGGAGTATCCAGATGTTCTTCTGCACAGCTTTTTTCACCTCAGTGGAGAAGGTGAACACACACACCACGCTGAAGGTGAAGAGCAGCTGCAGTGTCACCACGCAGAACACCTGTGTGTGCAGGCAGAGCAGGAGTTACACAGTGGCGATCAAGTGATACACACTTGGTCTTTGAGATACATGCGAAAGAAGTGAAAGGAGTGTAATATGTTTAAATGTTTTGAGCCCTTAAGACATATCTTCTTTGGGAGGATTAGTTTGCAATAGAGTGCTCCAATGGAAAGTGAGGAATAAATTATGTAGGAGATCTGCAAGGCAAGTTGCTATGAAATACACATTATGACCAGGTGATCATGGTGGGAGGTGCTACCTTTCTGATGAAAGCTCGTCGAATTGATTTGTCTTCAAAATCAGAAACTAGAAGGCTGTCATCTTCACCCACTACAAAAAAAACAAGAAATGTTTCTCCGTTCACATCTCATGGTTTCTGTGCCACATTTTGATGCATTTACCTCTGCACAGTACATAACCGAAACTGGAAAAACACCACCAGAGTTTAACAATTTCACCTGGATATCCTTCTGAGCTACACTGATAGCCAGCATCAAGACCAGGCTCTTGGGGGTGGTGGTAAGGACTGGGTGAGGGATGGGCACCATAGAGGGGGGGTGTTGGGGTGTAGGGGGGGGGCTGCTCCATATGCTTTGCCTGGCTACAGGTTGAGGGTGTGGGCAGGAGCCTCTCCTTGTCTCCACTTGACTGGGGGTCAGCATCTGCCATTCTGGTTGGGGACACAAAGAATTTTACTTTTAGCACTTTAGCAAGGGTGACAGGATTTGGTATTTCTTGTCTATTACGGTATAGTATTGTATTGCAAGAATAGTGCTGTTTGCCAACATCTTTCTTACAGGTGATACAAAACTGCTTAAAAGAGCTAGCCTTGGAATACCTAAAAAAAACTTTAACCATGGAATAAAACATAACCTTTTTGCCAAAGAATGCATGACACTAACTTTTGTTTGCAGGGTATGAACAAATAAATATAATAATAACTAAGCATTAATAAGGAAAAACAAAGACAATCAACTTACATTACTATCCTACACAATATCACTACAACAGTAGGCCCGTACACTAACTGTGCAGTAAACAACTAGGAACAGAAGTCATAGAGCAGTTTCAGTTTTTACTTCTCATAATTTTCACTTTAAAAGGTATACAATGAAGTGAATGTGAACTAGCTTACTACTGGAAATGGTTAACTACAACGTCAACTAATCATTTTAATCTGTGCTGAACTTTGAAGTAGTTCATGAGAACACACAACTTTCCACATAATCACATGGCGCACAATATATCACCTGAAGCGATGTTGTCTTCCGAAGGGTGAAAACTATAGAAGAGTGAACACTATATTAAGCTTAAAAGTAGGCTATTGAAAGGTAGGTTTCTCACAGGAAGCCCGACAAGCTCAGGAAGTGGTTAGCCTTCCAAAGCAAGTGAAAACTGTTGTTGTTTGTCACAGAAATGTTCATAGGTACCCAAAGAGGAAATGTTTACATTTTATTTGAGCTTCATTTGTAAACAACAAATTTATTGTAATGGTATTATTATAATGGTACGGAGGTAGGATGTAACCTACCAATGCCTTTTCAAGCTTCTCTCTACTATTAAGCACACAGAACATGTGTTGTACTGTAAAGTGTTTCCTTTGAAATAAACATTACATCCCAGTTAGCTGGCCTGAATATCTAGGAGCCCTAATAGAATTTGTTAACCAATTTGGTCTGTACCACACAGCACTGACTTAGCAGGACAAACTCTGCTCAGAGGTTTTTGGTTTGTTACACGTTTTATTCTGTGACCCAAAAAGAACAGATGAAGGATTCGTACTGTACCTGTGGTCCTTTTAGTTTAGAGGGTCCGACTCTCCTCAGCGCAGACAAACGAATCTCACCCAAACCGTTTTCTCTAAACTTTTTGATTTTGAGCACTTCCTCAAATAGAGGTCTGTGGTTGTATTTGAAAAGCACGATTGCCTAAGATAGGAGATTCTGCCCCTTTATACTCCCCATGGTAGATCTGCATGTCAATGTACTCTCAGTCCCCTTCTGTATGGAGACGGTTGTGGTGTAGCCTAATTTAGAAATGAATCAAATATCAATACTTCAAAATTGTACAAAATAAAGAAAGGTGGCGTTTCCTATCAAAGTATTACTTCACATACAAGAGTTGAACAACTTGATATGAAGAACAGATAACATTGCATACTGGAAAAAACTGTAAAGAGTAAAGCATGTTGGAAAACTATATAGACAATTGTCTATATAAGGTTAGATAACTAACACATCCAGTAAACCCTCATGTTAAACCGTGGATGTTACTGTGGTCACAATATTCAGGCTAAGTCATGTTGGAGTTTTTGTACGGCCTCGAAGAGAGGAACCGGATCTCTCATTTGGTTTCATTTCAACTGAAACGTCATGACCCAGTAGTCCTGTGGATCAGAAGTCAGGTGAACGGTGATTTTGGGCAACCACGGAGGCACGCCCATACCTGAAAGCAACATTGTGAAAGCTAGGCTTGACATTGCATGGAAGCGACTGCAGCAGGGCATTTCTAAACCAATCCAAACACATCTTGAAAGTACAACGTGAAAGGAGCAGAAGGGCTGAAACGACACGAAGGCAGGGGCATGCCTGTTGGGATAGTCTTGACTGTCTTTGTTTCAGCTGTCAGACACCCCTTCTATAAACGGGCTGTGCCAAGTACTCCTTGTGAGAACATGCCCACTGACATCCTTCAAGGATCAAAACCATTTTCTCAGGAAATATCTCCCTCGACCCTGTTGCTAAGTGTGCTCCTAAGGCACAACAGTTGAGTTCCAGGTAAAGCTGGGCTCTGCAAGACACCTTGAGTCATATTAAAAAGAATCCGGTATAGCTATAGTTGTCAAACAATTAGTCTGCAGCCTCTTGGTTCATTTTTATTTCCCAGATGTGATCCCAGTGGGCATTATTTAACTGGTTGGTCAAGTGTGCCTCAACATTGCTCACATATGTTGCTCCTGTGCCATTGTATACAGCCTGCCCCATATAAAATAGCTGATGAAGTACCAGGACTGGCCTGCTGTGTTGTTGCCAAGTGAAAATCTGTTTACATGGAAGTGGCTCTGGACACATCTTCTACAGCAAATACATGTTATGCTACGTTACTGACACTTAAAGCAACACAAAGTAATTTTGGAGGAGTGGGCCCTCTCTTTGTACTCTGAATGAGAGACAATTCAGCTTCCAACCTGTAAGGCAACCAAACACGAAGACTTTGTGTTGCTTTAAGCCAACACATTTACAACAATTTGAGGTAACAAATTGACTAGGCCATGTCAGACCCAAGACAAGTAGTCCATTACTTAGAAGATTTAGAAACATCCATAGTACACACATTTACAGTTCACACAATAAGCATATTTATTGTAAAAAATACATATAAAACACTCTTTCAGACATACAAAATATTTGGGCATAGAAACAGTAAAAGGAACAAACAAGAGACAAAGGGATTTTGAATTGCCATACATATTTACAATTTAATAAATAAATACTTAATTGTTCTTTATCTGAAAGAAGGCAGATTGTCAATGTCTTAGATATCGCCAATGTGGTCTTTACAACACCCCAAATCGTCCATATAATAATGGTCAGACATTTGTCAGACCACAGAGGACTGGGTCCTCAGGAACGTTTGCCAACTACGCATTTCACTCTTACTTTAAAAATGTCCACAAAAATAATCAGCCTTGGAGTTAGCGAGCCCCAGGTTAGTAATTTCAAAACAGTGAGGTATTGCACCACATCAGTTAAATGAAAACATCAAGGGTAACATTTTGATTCTCCACATTTTGGATATCCCCCAGCGTTATAAGCCATCGACACGAGACTACGCACCTCATACAATTACTGTCTGTCCCTCCTCTCATACATTCTGTCCCACCCCCTCCCCAAACACACACGCACGCACACAAGAGCGCACACGCACGCACACAAGAGCGCGCACACACTCACTCACTCACACACACACACACACACACAGTAACAGACACGCTTTTGGCTTTTCTCGAGTTCTCCAGGAGAGGATTAAATGGTAACATGCACAGGGTTGCCCTGTGTGTGAGGGCAAGAAGGTAGCACCCGCGAAGGCAGCGAAACAGGGCTTGCTTCACCGCAGCACATGTGGCGAGAGGCAAGCGATGCAAGGACAAAGACAACGGCCACCAAGATCAACAGCAATGGGAGTAACAATAATCAGAATAGCAAAAACAATAACAATAATACTTATAAAGCTTTCGTTTTCAACTCTGTTTAACAATTCCATGTGTCTCTTACCAAGCCCATGAGAGAGGGACTACGTCTGGGTAACTTCAGGGTTTGTGGCTGAAAGGGATACAGCTACAGCTGGAAATTACACAAAGCCTTGCAAAATCTTGCTGCCCATCACAGGGGAAAAGACAGCTGTCCAACAGTCTCAATCATTGTTAGTATGCCAAATATCCATTAGTATGTACACAACACTTTGGCTAGCCAGAGACAACCAACAATTGAAAGGAGGTGTACTATGAAGGAGGTGTACATATGTAATTTCATGGCTATTGAGATTTTTTTACCAACACTGCCGTCTTTTTCAAAACCACAAATTTTTTCACTGTGTCCCTCTCAAAATTTCATAGAATCCCGCTAATACACTTTGATTGCAGGTAACCATTTAGAATAGCTTAAATTTGCATCATATTGTGGCAAGAGACTCTGCGAGATTTGGTCTTTCTTGTAACCACAGCTGTACACCTTCTAGCCACTACCAAAAGTTTGGAGAGCCAAAAAACTGCAAAGAGAAGGAACCCTAGCCCCCATCCCACCCCAAACAGAGCTGCCATGACTGTGCCAAATCATGACGAAAACCAACACTGACTGAACCAAACTGGCTATGGGCTGGGGGCCTCGAGGTGACGTGCTCGTCTACTGGTGACAAGGCAGACGGCAAAAGATGGAGGCTGAAAAAGGATGAGAAGGTGGCCGAGGCAGGTGATGAGTGAGTGATTAGTGACTTTGTCAGTGGCCATGAACTGTAGACAGGCATTCCACATGGCCAGACGTGACAACAAGGCTCCACACCCCAGAGGAACACCACAGCTGACTGGAGTCATACGGCCATCAGAATGTCCCAATGCTCCCCACCTCCAGCATCCGTGTAACCCCCCACCCCTGCCCAGGCCCTGACTCTCGCCCTGCTCAACACCTCTAGAGAGGACACAGACAGGTCAGGGCACATCCACACCATAGAACTAGGAGCTTTTGCACCACCGGAACTGAAAAAGTATCATAGTCTTGGAGCTAACACTGAGGTGAGAATTTCAAACATTCTCACATAACTACGATGAGAATCTGCCACATGCAAGCCAAAACTATGTGAAATAACACTCCACTTATGAAATGTGTACTGGGTTGCTTCAGATCAAAGTGACAAATTCACACACACACACACAGAAAAACTACATATAAAAAAATCACAACCGTCACTCTCCATTCCACCTCACCTCCTCTGACCTCTCCAGCAACCATTTTGAAAAAAGCGCTCAAGTAACGGCACAGTCCCTGCATCATGCCCTATAAGCAATGCCGTATCATACAACTTGCAGCTCAGTGGTCAATGGTTGCCACAACCCACCCCCAAGCCAGAAAAATAGTCCTCCGTAGACATGGGTCACATCAGCATGATGCTTTGCACACAGTTAACCCACAGCAAGGCCTGAAGCCACCCTTTCCATCTAAGCCCCCCCCACCCCCACCCCTTCTCTGTCTACGGGAAGGTAAGACACCTTAGCGCTCAAACTGCCATAGGTGATCTACCTGTAAGCACATACCCCCCCGTTTCCTCATTCAGTTTACCTCCTTTGATTGTTACACGGTCCAGGAGTTGCAAAGCAAGCTCTAGAGAGGAAGAGTTCTGGGACAGGCTAGCAGAGCACACGTCCAACCGCCCTCCCCTCCCCTCCCCTAAAAGCCCTGGTTCCCAGCAAACAGCTCTGGGGGGGGAGTTAAACAAAAAAAAGCCCAGGTTTTCACAGCCAAGCCAGAAGGGAGTTGATTCGGGTCTGGTGGGAGCAGAATTTTTTTCTGTGTTGGCTAAAATAATGAAGTCAATCTTTCGCATTTCTTGCTGTTCCATCACTGTTTTTCATCACAAATCAGGCCAAGAGGGTGGTCCTGTAAAAAAAAGCAAAACAACACAGAAAAATAGAGGCAAATAAGTAAAGTGAAAATGACAAAGCATACAAACCTTCACAACTTTTTTTTTTTTTACAAAAAATAAGGGATGGCTTTAAAAAAAACTACATACAGTGTAAAGGTTTGGGCACCCCAAGTAAAAATCATTACTTTATTTAACTGCGGCACATTTCTACACTTAATGTTTCTGAACGTCACCAAACACAATATTAAACATTGTAACATTTTCGTGTGGGAACTTGGCTGAGCCAGAGCGGTAGACAAAACAGGACCAAGCTAAATATAACCCGCACACAAAACAACTAGATTAACACCTGAGAATGAATGCACAAGAAAATTATGATGTTGCAATGGAGGTTGGCGCTCATGTACAAGACAATTCCCAGCCTCATGATGAAGAGAAAGACTCTGATGTAGATCTGCTTGTTAGCGACTCATCTGAAACAGATGTGGTACTGCGCATTGAGTCTGTGTGCCAAATGGAGAGAGGGTTGTGAGTGGATTGCTGTCAGCGCAGACACGTCAGTCAAGTGCAGGTGTATGCGATACAATGTGGCAGGCAGGTGTTTTTGTTTTTGCTGTATAGCACTGCAATCAACACTCCCCAAGGTGAAAGATGTTGCTGGAAAAACAATAGCCTTAGCAACATGATCTGCCTAGTTAGGCAAGTTAAAAATACAATGTTTATTTTCATGAATAATAAAGTGAAAGTGAAAGTCAGTCCCATTGGCACCTCACAGCACACAGTGCACACAATGAAATTCAACCTCTGCATTTAACCCATCACACACACGTGAGCAGGGGGCAGCCATGACAACGGCACCCGGGGAGTGGTGTGTGGGGACAGTACCATGCTCAGGGTACCTCAGTGGCACTACTGGCAAACCTGCATTCAAACCTGCAATCTTGCGGTCACAGGTCCGATACCTTTTTTTGACAAATCGCACCCTGCCTGAGGCCACTGCCGCATGTCATCCAGCCACTCAGTGAAGTTCATTAACATAAGGTGGCGAAGCACAATCTCTCCATCTCTCAAATGCTGTTTTGTGCATTCCATCTTAATTCGCCAGGTTTTTCCGGCTTTTCCGACAATAAGTTTAAAAAAATGGGCGCCAGAATAAGGTGAATAGGTCAGTGGCTGCTAAGCACAAGAAACAAGCTAAGTGTGGAGCAGGGCAAGCTAACAGGGCTGTAATTATCTTATTACTAGGGGGCCCAACAGTGTTGATGCAACACTACAGTGGGAATTAACAGAGTTAGAGGTGTATATGCCATTCAGTTTGGTAGCTCCTGCAGTAAACCAGTTAGCTGTCTCCATCTAGTGTGTGCCAACAGCGAACAGATTAGCTCCGCCTATTTGTCAAGCAGTTGCTACTGGTGTACTGGCTAACACTGTTTTATGGAAAGCCTTCTGGTCAACTGTGGACCAACTGTCAAGCAAGGCAAGAGTGTAGGGGTGGAAGCCTTCCGAGAGCAGCAGAGGCAGAAAGGGGTTTTTGCTTGGTAAGTTATGACTTGGAACTATGCTTTTGATTCCTCTCCAAAAATCAAGGATTGCTTTTGCTACCGTAGCATGGGTAGGGCCGGAGCAACATAGGTTTTTTTCTCATCACAGTTGGAAAAAAAAAAATCCTCCTATTTGTCGATATTCTGCTTTAATCACAACAGGTCTATTCACCTTATTTCCCGTGTAAAGAAGAGCGGCACCATGTTTGTTCGTTTTGTCTTAGAACTTCCAGTTAAACTCTGCCCATTGCCTGTTAGCAATCTCTCTGTATTTAGAATCAATAATACTATCAGGTGCTCCCTGATATCACTATGATCGTACCTGCTGTAACCACACGAGTACAATTTCATAACTAGATCTTAGATTGTGGGAGTGAGGCTAATGATCTAATCAGATTTAATGACTGTGCTAAGCTAAGTTAAAAGCACTACCTTTAGGCTCGCACGTTGTCTGCATGGATGTGAAAAAGGAAATAATACCCAATTGTCTGGCTTTAGAGGGGATGCAGAATGAGCTCATTTCCCAAAAGAGTGGCATGTTCCTTTAAATCGAAACACATATGCACATGGACTCACCTGAGTGAGAGACAGCAGGGAACAATGGGTCAATCAAAGGGGTGTTCAGGACAACAGGGCTTCACCTTGCACCAAGAGTCAATGCAGCTGAGAGAGAGGGGGAAGGGGGTAGAATGAGTGAGTTCCCTTTTAAAGAGGCCATTCATCACTTTGTTGTGACTTGCAACTGCTGATTTACACAGATTTAATTAATTTTCTATGCACTTCATTTACCATTATAGATGTAAATTCAAGGTGTTGAGGGGTGTGCGTGTGTGTGTGTATTCTCACCTCTTGTGATAGACACACAGGCAGGCCAGGCGCGCTATGGTCTCACCCTGCAGCAGGTCCTCCAGACAAATGGAGCACTCCCCACTGTCCTTGGTCAAGATGTCAGCTACAAAGCCACACACAAATAACTCAGATCACAGCACATTTCAGGGCCACGTTCACAGCACACCAGCATCTCCCACACACACACAAACTAAGAAACGCTGCTTTACTCCATTCATCCAGGTCATGGTAGTCAAGTCAAGTAGCTGAGATATAAACAACTGGACTTTTTTTTAGAGTGTGAAGATGTTTCACCAGAGACTTAGCTACTGGTTCCCCATCATCAGGCCAGAACTGCAGAAGCCTTTTGGATGGAAGGTAAAATGTCTTCAAGCTCTAAAAAGAAGTCCAATTTCATACAACTTGGCTCTTTTGACTGCTTTACTCTATAAAAAGTTTGATTAGGTGGAGAATGGGTTGGGTGTGTCTGGCATTAGGGAGATAAAGACAAAACAGATTTAGCCAAGAGACAGATGGACTCACTATTGTATGGAAGAGGGGGAGAGGTGAGACAGCTCAACAGGTGTTCCTCAATCCTGCCTCCAGGGAACGGCTTAGAGCAAAATGGGCAGCGGATTGCTGATGGGAGGAATTAAACACAGGAGATTAGGAGGCATTTGCCATAGTCTGTCAGTTTACTCATAAACTTCTTCCAAAATTAGGCGATACATAACCACATAAAGTGGGTTGGGATGGAGGCTTGTTGTCTGACAGATGTATTAATGGAATAGTAACCAATCTGTTTGAGTAAAACTTTAAATCGCAGCCATGACCAAAGGTCAATACCAAATAGTTATAAGTTTTCTGCTGGTCACCACAAGGGACAAGCAAATCCTGGGGATGATGATCCGGCAGGTTGATTTACCCATGAACAGTTGACCTAGTTCTCCCAGCTTACTGGACCATGGCCAGCACTATGCATACATGAGTCCTCTGACCCATTTCTTACCCCGACTCTGGAGCATCACTTAATGGCCTGGTGAAAAAAATGACCTCTCCTAGGGCTTGTATAGTGGGAGGGAGCCAAAGCCAGCTTATCTTCTTTCTAACTATGATGTGGCCCACAGTTGACGAGATCACCGAGGTATAGTAATTTGCCATAATCTCGTCTACTTTGCCTTCAACGAGCGTGTGATAACTTGCTAGCGTAGGTCGCAGCGGCTACCACTTGATTTGTAGATTTCCCAGAGTGTGGTGTGGCAAGACAAGGGAGTAATTTCACATTTCCGCTATGTCAAGAGAGTTGGCCACCGTGCAAAATCAACTCATGACTCCACAACTAATACCCTCCCATCCAAAGCTAAATGATTTCGGTTGTTCGCCTAAATTCACGTGGTGTGGAATTAAGATCATCTGGCAAAGAATGTCGACAATGCTTGAACAAGTACAATGGCAGTGCACTGCATCCAATATAAGCACAATAGTCAATTTATTGCCACGTTTCCAACTAGAAGAATGTCTTCGGTGTAACGTCGCTGAACTTAACAGTTAAAGGCAAGCTCTTAATTCTGTAATAGAGTGACGAACGTTAACGTTAACCTATTTGCCTCCTTAAAATGTCACGGCTGCTAAAACATAACATGTTTACAAAATAAAAGAAACACATCCAGCCTAAACTGGGCAGCTACTGTGCTCAACGCATGACAGGTAAAATAACTAGCGTTACATTTTTCTGTCAGTTCCACATTCACGAAGACGAGCATCTAGCTGCGTAAACAAGTAATTTGGCTGACGTTTATGCTAATGTTAGCTGGTGTGAAGTTTCAATGTAACCTAACCGTTACATATTCGTGTGTGTCGACGGCTTGCATGTTCCCAATATTTAGTAAACCTGCAGTGTCTTACTGCTCAGATTAATGTGACTAGTTATTTATCCAACATAGTTAAGACTGGAAAGCACAATGACGGGCTGTGGAAAATAACGGTAATGAAATAGGATAGTGTGGCTGATACAAGATACCTCGCGGTATCTCACTACTAGGTAAAACTCATACTATCAATACTACTAAGCCACAAAAGAAAATGCGAGCCAGTGCGATTTCTGATGTTGAACCAACGAATTCATAAACAGAGTCTGGTTTCACTAAACTAAATTTTGAAGCTAAATTGGCAACTGGATATGTAGCTAGTCAACTAACTACCGTTAGCGCTAACATTAGAACCCGTAGAACTGTTTAGGATGTGAATAATCTGGATCGTTTAAAAAGTTGTCATTTTGTTGTTCAGGATACGTATAGTTTCAACTTACTGCCATGCCGATTGTTCACCCTGTAAAGCCCAATCCATGCCTCTGACATCGGACGAGCACTTCTCACTCTTGCGGATCTAGCAGTAACGTTGCGCCCAGCTGTGTGTCGACCACCGGGCAAACGTTCGGAGAAAGTGCGATGAGAAACGCGGCCTGTTTCATCTCCAGCAACAACTTCATTGCTTATTGCATCTCCGGGACTGACATCGCCTTCGTGGCTGCCAATGGTATTTTCTCCGGCTGTACTCTGACTAGCAAGTGACGGGGAGATGTGATGATCAGCAGGGCTTCCATCTGCACTTGCCTGCTGCCCCGTGTCCGAGTCGCTTCCTTCTTCAGAACGACTACGATTTGCTTCCGAATCATGCTCAAAACTACCAGAAAAATCCACCATAAGGCTTGTTGGCCTGTTGCTTCTGAGACGTCGACATGACTCTCGCTTAAGTCCGTCCTTATCAAAAGTCGTCGATACAGCCTCTTCTTGTAAACGACTGGATCTTGTACCCATCTCGCGCTCTAACGTTGTTAAAGACTTGCCAGCTAGTAGCTCCCTAGCCAGCTAGCGCGGTAGCTCAGCTGAGAACGTTGTTGGCGTTCAAAATTGATCACAATAAATATAGCTGCTAACCTGAAGTAAGAGAGGCGATGTTATCCCTGAAATGCTGTATAACTAAACCAACAGAGTTCACGATGTGTGCGCAATTTAATTGATTAACGGTTCTTCTTTATGTCTCCGTTCACCACATTTCCTTTCTTTTGATGTCCTCTTGTCTCGCCCGCAGTGGCGGAAGTGCTTTCCAGGGTCTTTCCTTGCTCAACAGGGGTGGTTACGTCAAATGCCGGGTGAACTTTTAGTCCAATCGCGTGGAGCCCATTGACTAGTTTGAAGAAGTGACTACAGATTGCGTATGTTTTGGAATTCCAGGGAAGGAGTCCTACGGGAAAAATATACGAGTATCATCACGGAATTCCCCAATATTGAGGGTTCAGTTATGCATGCTGTGATGCCAACACCCTTAAACGGGATCAGCTATTGCACACGTACAAGTTCGGTCAAACTGTTTGTGTTGCCTGTACGTAGGTTAACCCAGCTATGAGCAACGGGGCACAAACGAACAGGCTACACATGATCCTAGTCTCATTCAATTCATAGTCTGCCTTTCCACCTGACAGATTTCTTTTCATTGCAGGGTGTATCAGACTAGTACGGAAGCCGAGAGAGGCCATGGTCTCAATTATTTTTTTCCACCTTGTTATCCCGAGATAACTGGATAATTAATTAGAGATCTCGAGAAAACAGGCACCAAGACGTGAATGCTGACTTCGGGCTATTTCTCATTCTTTGTAAACGCAACTTTAGTCAAGAATGTCTGGAATGATCGATCACCTAATAAGGCAATATTTTGATCAGGGTTTGACACAGACAGAGATTGCAGTCTTTTTATAAGGGATAATGTCAAAATCAGTCCGCGCCACCTCCGCAGAAGACTGGCCAAGCTTCGTTACGACGGAGATACAGTGATCCAGCTGAGGTTGTAGGTTTTATCTCTAAACTTATGAACGGGCCAGGAGAATCCGACTAAAGTTGCGTTTACAAAGAATGAGAAATAGCCCGAAGTCAGCATTCACGTCTTGGTGCCGCTACCTGAATGACCCATAATCAATCTCTACATCATGAAATAATAGTTTTGTTTTCTCGAGATCATGAAATAATTGTTTTTGTTTTCTCAAGATCACTGAATAGTTGTTTTGTTTTCTCGAGATCATTAGTTAATTGTGTTGTTTTCTCGAGATCTCTAATTAATTATCCAGTTATCTCGGGATAACAAGGTGGAAAAAAAAATGATTGAGACCATGGCCTCTCTCGGCTTCCGTAGACTAGTCTTCTGATGTTTGCTTCGTCTTGAAATATTTACAATTTAAATGGGCTATGGAGAACAGTTGAAATGTGAAATATGTTGGTCCCAAAAAGGGACCAGGGCCATAAAATAGAGGAATGGGGATATACTTAAATGTAGAGGCCTACCTTCATATATATAAAAAGCAAAATAATAGAATAAACAAACACTATTAGAAGATTTTTTATTGATGTGTATCAGTAGGCTGTGTGTCTGTAAATTCACGTGTCAAGTATTTTATACGTTTGTATAGTACTGTATAAGTATATGTGTGTGTTGAATGTAATGTGTGTGTGTGTGGTGGTGGTGGTGTGTGTGTGCGCACTAAAGTTATGTGTTTGTAACACAGGAACATATGAGCCATACTGGGGAGTGGGGGCACAGCCACAAGAGCCACAGTCACAGTGAAGGATTAAGCTCTGAGCACTGTTTGTTGTTAATGAATGCAGTACTGTGCAAAAGTTTTAGGCAGGTGTAAAAAATGCTGTCAAGGATTTTGGATAGGATAGGATAGGAATGCCTTTAAAAATGGAAGTGTTAATCATTTACGTTCATCAATCAACAAAATGCAGTGAATGAATAAAAGAGAAACCAAAATCAAATCAATATTTGGTGTGACCACCCTTTGCCTCAATTCGTATACTTGCATACAGCTTTTGAAGGAACTCAAAACAACTTATGCCCATCAGGTCCTTGCAGCCTAATGAGTGTTGTAACAGTAAACATGTGGATGGCTAAAAATATACAGTACTGTGCAAAAGTTTTAGGCAGGTGCCTTCAAACCAGCAACAGTTCACACAAAGGGGTACACAGAAAGTCAGGGATTTTGCAGGATTAAAGGCAGGTGTACCAATTACACGAAATTGGTTGTATATATCAGGAAGCCTACATCCACAGAAAATCTGTGGTTATTTCTTCAAGATGTTTGGTGCAAGCTACCAATTGAGTTTCTTCAAAAACTGTATGCAAATATACCTAGAAGAATTGATGCTCTGTTGAAGGCAAAAGGTGGTCAAACCAAAGATTGATTCGATTTAGATTTCTCTTTTGTTAATTCACTGCATGTTGTTGTTTGATGAACATAAATAATTAACAGTTCCATTTTTGAAGGCATTCCTAGTTGCTAGTGTTTTCTTCACACCTGCCTAAAACCTTTGCACAGTATTGTAGGTCTATACATAAAACACAACTGGACTAGAGCAGTGGTTGTTCTGGTCATTGTTAGAGCATGTATATGGATTCTCTCTTATTTTATACAGCTCTTTTGTAGAATGTTTTGTCTTCCAGGGTTATTTGCACTATTGGAAACTCACATGCTCAGGAGAAATTGAAACACATCATTAATATATTAATCTTTGGAGCTGATCAGGTCTCTGCAGCCCAGTTGTACAATGACCTTATAGTAAAAAAGGATGATGCAATCTAATGCTTACAGCTAACATATGAGGGAGAGACGAACAGAGAGGACAGAGTGTGTGGAGAAGACACAAGCACATGCAATAGCTAGCTCCCCCTGCTGGTCATGGAAAGCAGTATAGGAGAATCCTGCTTACCAAGTGCACCAACAGTTCAGATAAGTGCAGATCATTTGAGAGATCAGCTGTAGGCCTAGGCAGATGCAGCCGGAACAAGGTAGGCAAAAAAGTAAGGCAAAAAAATGACACACAAGAAGACATATTTTGGGTATCCCAAGTGCTTGGTGAGAAGACATGTGATGGTGTTGACATATAGACGAATGCAAAAGTGACCTCAGCAGCATAAGTGGTAAATCTGAAAGAGAAGCCTTTACTTTGTCCGAAAACTGAAGGCATGGGACTCTACTATCAGGAGATTTCATTTTTAACCTAAGTTGCCAAGGCTTGCCACTTCACCTCCTTCTTTGAATGACTTCCCATATGCTACAGTAGACTCTCTGATGCAGTTTTAGACTGAGATATGAGATGTGCAATGTTGGACCACCTGAATTTCCCCTGATGGGATAATAAAGTTTACTTTGACCTTGACCTTGATCTCACTGACCTTGCATGTTTTTCCTTGCAATAATTACACAGTCAATTTGGCTGCTGGCACCTATGTGATGGGTCAGGGCTACAATACACCTGAGCCAAAGCAGGATCATATAAGGGCCATATCAGGGCAGCCTTGTGAGTTCTGCGTGCATGCTGTGTCTGACCCTGTATTCACAGTGTCTAGGAATAATGTGGAAAATATTTTAAAATATAGAAAAAATATCACATGAACACCATCCCAGGTGGGAAAAGCAGGTGGAAAACTGGGGAACAATTTTGATAACACAGTTTTCCAGTTCATTACATGTTGATTTATGGTGATGATTAGAACTATGGCATACAACTATATATGCAAGTGCTATGATGTGTGACCTGCAACATACTTTGTTAATGTTTAAATTGTACCACTGAGGTTGTAGATGTCAGTGACTGAAAGCAGAGTGAGTGATGTGTTTGTGTGTACTGTGTACTAAATCAGCAACTAGTGAAACCACCTCATTCACCCCACCTTTTTGTGGCATGTCTCTTCTCACACAAATGAAGCACCAGGCAGGAACATTCTGACGGCAAAGGTAATGGATGTCTGTAGTTGGAAAAATAGCATTACTAAGAACATTCCTGTTATCCTCAGACCCCAGGAGTGCATGGTCAGACCGGATACATCCACAGCTGTTCAGGGTAAACAGGGTCACATTACAGCTGGGTGGATCAGAACTTCAAAATCCCTGACCAGTAGTTTAGACTCCACTCTTGGCCACAATAAGTCAGTTCCCTGTGTTTGTTTCCCCATTCAGAGCAGTTCATGGTTACAATTAAAATGTAATTCTATAGTTCTTTTAACCTAAAGTTAACAATGTTTGGCAACAAAAATACACCTAAAAGAGCTAGATTATGTGGAATAAAATAATTTTGAGTTTCACTGTCTTTAGAGCTTACAGCCAAATGGCCTACTGGGAGCCAGCAGCCATACATATCCAAATAGCCATTTTTAACCACTAATAAAGCTCAAAACAGCATTACTTCTGCAGTAACATTAATAGGCTCCCTACACATAAAAAGAAGTACCAAGGACTTAATAACTGTACAGATAGTTTATTATAAAAACTATACCTTCTTCTTGTTGACAAGGTACAAGTCCATTACAAAAACCTTTCATGCGATCTTGTATAACATTTTGGCAGGAAACTGTTATCTGTAAGTCAAAAATAACTGAACTCTTTTCATTTCCTAGAAGACATTCACTAGACATTATTAGAAACACGATGTACTTGAATGAATTTAAATGTAATTAAATTAGCTCCCCTCTTTTGATAATCTCCTGTTTCCATATCTGACTAGCTGTTTCTAATGAAATGCTTTGCAAGGTCAAAACCAGGCAGAGATACAGTAGGTAAAGACACTCTTGATGGTGCTCCTGTAGAAGGTATTGATGGCTAAAATGTAGCCTACCAAGCAGGTGCAGCCACTGTTGTTTCATTTGATGTATGCGGTGTGCCAGGTGTACAAGCAACCTGATGGTGTTGAGCCCATTCGCAACCCCACCAATGGTCAGTTGGTAGTTGCTGCACCATCTGTGGATCTGTTATCTTTGTGTGCAAGACTGTAGTGTCCAGATTTGTGGGGAGGCAGGCTTTGACTTGATTCCTGACACAATTCCTTTACTTAGGTTAAAGTATAGATACTCCTAGTCAAATATTACTCCACTACAAGTGAAAGTTGCTATTGCAGTTTTCTAGTCAAGTACAAGTACAGAAGTATTTTTTTTTGTTAATGTTGGGCCAGGAACAAGTCACTAGAAGTTGATCTTACCTTAAGATCTTTATACACAACATCACTATTTTCATATTTTTGGGCCTACCTAATGTGGTAATTAAATTAAAAAAAAATGTTTAACTATACAAGGGTTTTACTCTACCTAATATAAATTACAACATAGGCTAGGTCTTTGAAAATTATCATTGCTGGTTTCTATCCTTTGCCTTTTGAATAGATGATGTAATGACGTAAATTACAAAAATATGGTGAAGCTCTATACTTCTATACTAAAAATCTTTGGAGAGCCTAAAAACAAATCTGAATCTAAATGCAAATACTCATGTAAAGTACAGATACTTGAAAATTGCACTTAGGTACAGTACTTGAGTAAATTTACTTAGTTACTGTCCACCTCTGCTTTGTGGCCCCTATACTTACACCCTATGTGGCGTAGGTTGCTGACAGTACTACTGCTTCACAGCCAGAGGGCGCTGGAAGACAACGTTGGGATGATTCCAAGGGCCATACACTGACAGGTATATGTCTATGCTGACACGGGGGCTCTATAGCATGAACACAGTTATTTTCAGGGTGGCAAAATTATGTTTTATTTATAAAGCTCCCCCACCAGACTCAAACTAGCATGAAGTTCCAGACTTCATTTTCCTGCCACTTTAGTTCACAAACACTTATCTGGCAACATCAACACAAACCTGCAAACTTTCCTGTACAGTTTCCTGCCACTTAAGTTCACAAACACTTATCTGGCAACATCAACACAAACCTGCAAACTTTCCTGTACAGTTTTCTGTAGGTGTGGGGTCCTGGGTTGTTTCTAATGCTTATATGTAGGCCTACATAATTGTGTGTACCCATTTGTGTATTAATTGTATTATGTCCTCCTTTTATAAGTCGCTTTGGATAAAAGCGTCTGCTAAGTGTATGTAACGTAATGTAACGTAATGTGTATACTTAGCCAATGTCTTTTCCAACACCTGAAGTAATAAAAAAATACCTCCTGTGTATCCTATACCATTTCTTTTTGTCTCATCCATTTTCCTTTTTTTCAGTTCTGCCTATCTGCACATACAGAAGTGATCTCATCTTGTGTGAGATTGGGCCCTGGTAGCGGTTATAATGGCACTCTCGACCTGTAGGATCACCTGCAAGGACCTCTCTTAAAGCGAAGGGCAGGGCGAACTGGTACGAAGTGCTTCAATGGTCTGGTGCACATGACAACACTCCCATGGTAACCTTTACTAAGATGGCTGGCTGCTTGCAGAGGAAAAGGGAGGAAAAGATCATAGTAGTAGACCTAAGGGAATGCAAGTGAAATGGGTGGAGGAAACTGAATGGAACATTTTCATGCAGTAATGCATTATGTTCTTTTGGGCAGTGTAATGGCACCTGTTGAGCACAGTCTACTGATACTCATTTGTGTTGCTTGTGTGATGAGTCCTTGATGAACTTATGTTGAGAGCATTTTCATATATTGACACGATTTATCAAGCCTTCTGGTGTGGTGTGGTAAGCCCTTACAGTATCAGCATGCATAATAAAGCTTTTTTTCACCTCTTGACAGTGACAATGATGGCATCAATGCCTTATATCAAACAGTGTTTATTCAACCAATGCAGTAGGATGTTTTGCCAATAACTAGTTATTGAACTCATTTATTCAACCATTGCTACAAATGCAACTCACTGTTGGCTTACAGTTTTTCAGTGGTCCTTATGGAGTGGTCTGTGTGCTGTTTTTGGTGCATCCCTATACCGGCCATGGAAGGGTGGAGGAACTCTACGCATTCCTCTTTCTCTGGCACCATGTTTTCTTCATCACTAGAGATGGGAAACCTGCATGAGTTCAGAAAGTGTGCAGCTTGCTCATGCATTTCTTCCAGATGTTTACTAAACCCTAATTCACAAAAAGCAAGTATGGGCTGCATGTACCTTTGGTTGAATAAAAGTTAAGACAACAGAGATGGAGGAGAGGAGCTTTATTTCATGCACTCCCACAGGATTAGCAGATTATAACCAAAGATGACAGTGGGAATTCCATAGGGAATGGCCTTGCTCGCACTCATAAAGCTGAAGCAGGAGGCCCCTGGAAGACTTTCGGCTGTCTCCTTCCATGGTTCCGAAGCACGCAAAACTCAGCAGGGTCATTCCGTGTCAAATCGAACGATGGCCGACAGTCACCCTCTCCAAAAAATCTGAAAAAAATCACAGCTGTTTGTACATCCAACCTATGTATAAATCTTAAATATTAAGTCTGTATCACTAATAGCTCCAAAACTACAGCCCTTTGAAATTTCAGGTCATTTTGGGAATTCTGGTGAACAAGCCTTTTGCTCAACTTCCGACATTGCTGGCTCTTTTAGTATTCCACACACATTAGTGTAACTATGTGAAAAGAAATGCATTTTCCTGTAGAATTCAAAAATCAAATCAGATCAGATGTACCTTGTGTAATTCTTCCTCTCCAAAGCTGTGAAAATGGCTATAGATTCAATATGTCAAATGACACCACCACTTTTGAGGGCTTCTCGTTCAAAAAGTATGGCACACAAATTTCTCAGATTATTTTTCCCAGTCATATACGGATTATAATGTCATGCCTATGCATTAACCTTTGTTGATATTGTTTTCATATGGTCAGTGTATTTTCTTGAAGTTAGGCTTGATTTTCAAAAAGGCTGTTTTCATCTTGTCATTTCACCATGTGGACAGTTCACAGGATTTTTTAAACATTTTTCCACAATCATCCTGTAGGTGAGGATCATTTGTCCAAAATTTGGATTTGTTGCTGAGCCTCTTTATTGAGATATGATGTTTGAGAAAAAAATGTCAGTAATTCCATGGAGTTGGATTGATCAGCACTACCTCTTTCCACCACATGTTGTGCTCTTTTAATACAATGGAAGTCAATGATAGGGTAGCATGTCATTTACAGGAAAAGCTGCCAAACAAACTTTGTGTTACAATTAAACCAATTGCACTGTCAAGGTCATTTTTGAGCAGGGTTTTGTTGTACAGCACACAAAAAGCAAGGCAAAACTGAAAAAATGCCATTATAATACAAACACAAAAGGACCATAAACAGGAATGCTATCAATTTAAAGATCATAAACAGTAACAATATGCTATGCAAACATCAAGAATGTGAAAACTAAGATCTCATAGTTTTAAAGTAATGAAACGCAAGACACAGACATTCACACTCATGATAACAAAATATTATGCACATCTTAAATTTAAACATTGAAAAATATGAGATCTTAGTTTTCACATTCTTGATGTTTGCATAGCATATTGTTACTTGTTTATGATCTTTAAATTGATAGCATTCCTGTTTATGGTCCTTTTGTGTTTGTATTATAACTGTCCACATGGTGAAATGACAAGATGAAAACAGCCTTTTTGAAAATCAAGCCTAACTTCAAGAAAATACACTGACCATATGAAAACAATATCAACAAAGGTTAATGCATAGGCATGACATTATAATCCGTATATGACTGGGAAAAATAATCTGAGAAATTTGTGTGCCATACTTTTTGAACGAGAAGCCCTCAAAAGTGGTGGTGTCATTTGACATATTGAATCTATAGCCATTTTCACAGCTTTGGAGAGGAAGAATTACACATGGTACACCTGATCTGATTTGATTTTTGAATTCTACAGGAAAATGCATTTCTTTTCACATAGTTACACTAATGTGTGTGGAATACTAAAAGAGCCAGCAATGTCGGAAGTTGAGCAAAAGGCTTGTTCACCAGAATTCCCAAAATGACCTGAAATTTCAAAGGGCTGTAGTTTTGGAGCTATTAGTGATACAGACTTAATATTTAAGATTTACACATTGGTTGGATGTACAAACAGCTGTGATTTTTTTCAGATTTTTTGGAGAGGGTGACTGTCGGCCATCGTTCAATTTGACACGGAATGACCCAGCAGGTCTATGAGGGTTTCTTTTAAAAAACATGACCTTTGCAATTTTACAGTGTTCTGCAGCATCTGCAACTTGACATTCAGTTGTTTTAACAGTTTCAGAACATGTTTCCTGGTTGATCATCTATGGTGAGTTCAACCAAAGCACGCACATCCAGAGTTTAAACTGGGAGCAAGACCAAAGAACAGTCAACGCAGGTGTAAAGGAAAAAGTCTGCTCAACCAGGTTTTTGCTCCCAAATTTTTAATTGACCATGATGTTTCGAGCTTAATCACCCTTCCTCAGACGTCTTAGGTGACCACACAGAGAGAGACCCAAACATCATTTATCAGTGTTGGAGATGTGTGTACTGAGAGTTTGGAGAAGTCTGGTAGTGAGAGGAAGTAAAGTTGATCTATTTACCAACCCAGTTGACCCTAATTAGCTTAACTCTTTAGCCAATTGAGCTAAATAGTGAAATCACCTCTTTTAAGAACATATGTACATGTTAGGACGTATACTATCTGAAGCTTAATTTCCCCACTTATTTATGTATTTATTTATTTACTTATTTACATATCTATGTATTTATTCTTATTAGCACAGCTGTGACTGAATGGTGAAGAAGTTGGTTTTAGCGTTAGAGGGTTGCAGTTTAAATTTCTGTATTAGTAGGATATCGTTTTTTTTTTTTTCAAGAACTGATTAATGATGCAGATGGACCAAACTAGTCTTATATGAAAATTGAACACACACACACACACACACACACACACACACACACACACACACACACACACACACACACACACACACACACACACACACACTCACACACAAACACACATACACACACACATAAAAACAGATGTGATTACCACTTAGCCCACCGATAGACAAAGGTAACCATACCCATGACAGAAAATAAAAATACTTTTTTAAACTTATAGTCTGTGTGGCTTTTAATCCAGCTCTCAAAGGGTTAATTGTGGTGTCTGCTTTTTCTCTCATTGTGTGTGCAACGAGCTACACAATCTGTATTAGTAAACACTTCAAAGTAAGCATTTTGTTCACTGAGATCCAATGTATTATTAATGTGTAATATGTAATATTACCTTCATTTTTTTGTGATTAAATATTACCTTCATTTTTAGATCAGTAAAAAATGGTTTTATTGTCTAAAGACAGAAATGTGTTTTTTTTTTTCATGGGAATGTTAAAAGCTTGACATACCTCCACAAAAAGCACTGTTTTCCCAGCAAAGAATAAACACCTCATCTGTGATAACCAAATGATTTTACAACCCTTTTATCTCACTGGGAGTTGACACAGGCTACTGGTCTGATAACCAAGTCAATATAGGTCTACATTTACACTAGCTGAAAGTTCAGTTAGGCTATATTACCTCACATATTAGTTTTTATTTTATTGTTTTATTATATTGTTATTATCACTGCCACAGTTGTATAATTGTATTCTTAACGGTTTATGATAGTATAACAGTGCTTGCATTAGGTTGCAGGAAACTGTGGAGTCCAATATATAATTATACTATATTATGCCGCAGCTCTGACCACAGAGAGAGACCCACACTGATATATAAAATATGATTAGATATCCAATTATATATGCCTATTTTCCATTGACCATGTAAAGCTAATTCAGAGCTACACTGATGTTGGAAACACAGGCTCCAGAAAAAAAGGTGTATCAAGGTTACCTGTGCACTTGAAACAGAGAATTTCAGTTATAACATCTAGCTGGCTTGACAATTTGCCAATTGGAAGCAGTTACAGAGGGTAGAAATGTGAGGCATTATGAAAAGTTTTGGAACTTAATAAATGTTGAAACAGTGAGATATAAGTTCCCTGAAATAAATTACAGTATTAATCTATCTTTAGTAGCCATATTTATGTATCGGTTGTCAGGGAAGTAGAGTGGCTCCAACTGTAATCCCACTGATTGGGATTACAAAGTGCAGGTCCTGGCCAAGATTATGAGCGCTTGTTCTATTTGAAACTTGCTGTTAAAATCCTCCATGCAAAACTGACCCCAGCTGATCTACGACCACCGACTGGGCACCGGTGTTCCTATCGTCACCTTTGTTCAACTACCGGCGCTGCAGTCACCCGTTCAGTACATTACGGGGAGGAGCGGGCGAACGTAAAGGGTAAGAGGGCGGGGTGTACGAAAAAAAACGTGTCAACAGGCGACTGAAACACTAGGAATAAGGAACTGCGATTCGCGAGGGTCACGCTTTAAGTGATTTTTCCGTAGACGTTACTTTTGAATTGTGTTGGTAGACTTTCTATTAATTAAAAACATTGTAGTAGATATTACCAACCAGTGACCGCTGCAATGGTAAGTAAAAGCACTAACAATTTTGAGCGAAACAAACGAATCTTTTTGTCCTTGACTAGTCTTGTCTTAGTTTTCTCCTTGATATCACAGTTGATATCGCAGTTGTACAGTCTTGTGTGTGCATTAGCCTACCTACTGTGAGTTATCTTGATTTCTGCCCTTAGGAATGGGGTGGTCGGTATGAGACGCTGGACTTGGAGTGTGACGAAGGCACAAAGATGGTGAGACAACTTTTGAGAGGCTGAGGCAGACAGAAACAAGCGTATATTTACCCTAAGTAAATACTAAGCGTTTGGGAGGGATTTGTGTTTTGGGTTGACCCTAGCCTTTGGCAAAGGAGTGTCTTAGACGTGTGTGCTTGGAGAAAGCAAATAAAAGAACTAAATGTGTTTCCTTGCTTCTGTCTCAGGAGAAGACTGGTGTTTTCAGTGGAATGTTCAAAAGATCATCCAAAATCTCAGAAAGCTCAGGGTTTGCACAGGTGGGTGGACCATCCACTAAGTGATCATGTGACAATATTAATAAAACAACACTGCATTACGGTTATAGTTTTTTAGGAATGTTTGCAAACTAGAAGATGGTTTATGCAGCATGCTTTATCATTTATCACAGGAACAAAATGACAGTCTCTCAAAAAGCAATGATAATCTCGTTGACAGCAGCAGCTTAAAGGTAATTCAAAGTCTTTTTAAAAAATAGTTTTTAAATAATGTGGTTAATATTTATCAGGTAATTTTTCCTTCTGACAGGAGAAGGCAGGGGTGTTCGGCGGAATGTTTAAGAAAAGCTCCAAATCTTCTCAGGTCAGTGTGCTTGGTGTTAAAATTGTTAAGGCCACAGTATGTTATGAGGTTACAGATTATGATCGAAGGAATGAAGACATAAAAGGAACACCAAAATGCTGGTCAATTTAAATGACTTTGTGGTGCGAGAGTCGTCACAGTGTGTTAAAAATGCCATAGTCCCTAATTAATTGCTCAGCATGGCAACAATATGTGTGTTTACTTTTTGACTACAAACTGAGATCACATCAATCCACAGTCTGGTCCCTGTTGAGGTTTGATTGTATGGGTAACTAGATTTGGTATCATCTAGCAATACACCTGTGGCTGTATCATATGAAGGATGGATGAACACACTTGCCACGCCCATTATCCCAGGCTGTGCAGGGGGTAGTTCTGTGCTCCGAGATGGACCACCATGAAAACATTTATTAAAAAAACTTTCCCAGCATGACACTGCCAAAGTGCATTATAAAAACAACTGGTTATCAGGTTAAGTTTATTTGGATTTTTTTTGTACATCCTGTAAGTATTGGGATTACCTGTCTCTATCCCTGTCACTGACTGAGGTAACTTTTATTCCAGGACAATTTGTCGAACAAGCTCTCAGATAGCAGTGACAGTCTGAATGACAATAACAGCACCAAGGTAAGCTAATGTCTTGGCTTCAGCTGGCCAATTTAATTCAACCATGCTCTTGTACAATGTTCTCAGTGCATTTGTGTGTACACCAGGAGAAAGGTGGTGTGTTCAGTGGTTTTCTAAAGAAGACTGCCAAACCATCCGATGAGGGCTTGTCTGCCCAGGTAAGTCTGCAAGTGTCAAAGTGCTCTGTTGGTGTGTGCACTGAACTGTATGATGGAAGGCAATGTATTTGTTTCTCAATGAGCACCTTCATTTGTAACAGATGAGTTTTGGAGATAATCGAGAACTGTCTGCAAGTAATGACAGTCTGTCGGAAAAGACCAACTCCAAGGTCAGTCCCTTTGTTTGTTGACTTAACACACATACATTGATTAAAGTAAGCACTGGGGTCCTTTCATAGCCGGGGCAATGTGAGGTATGTTGAGGTACAGAGCATAACAGTGATATACCACAGAGCAACGGCATGTGGGTTTTTTTGTTGTCAGGAGAAAGGAGGAGTGTTCAGTGGAATGTTCCGGAAAACTCCCAGGCCTCCTGGAGGTTCCAACCAGGTTTGTGTTGTTCCTTGTCCTAGTTTTGTGTCTGTCTCCCTCCCCATTTCCACATTGCATGGATTAGCAATGAACATCACACTCTTTTTTGATAGGCTACCCTGTCTGTTGACAAAGACCTCTCTGCCAGCAATGACAGCCTCTCTGAGAGTAGCACAAACAAAGTGAGTGTGCATATTTGCTTGGGGTCTCTTACTTTAAACTCACAGTTTTTTCTCGCACTCTCTGTGACCTTGTAAGTGATTTAAAAATCTTCTGTCCTTAAGGAGAAATCTGGCATTTTGAGTGGGATGTTCAAAAGATCTCCAAAACCAAGTCATAAACGCACAGCATCTCAGGTGAGCAAGTTGAGGCTGAACTGGTCAGTGCCTGAGTGATTTTGCTGTTTGTTTGTAAACATTGATTATCACTGACTTCTCTTCTCTCTGGTATCCCCTTAAGCATTTGTTATTCATGAATGATCTGTTCATGGGATCCACACACTTATTTATCATTGCCAAGCCCATTTTTGTCAAAATACTTAATCAAGGTCCACTAAGCAAAGCGAATAATATTATTTTATATTTTACCTATTTAATGAGAAAAATGAAAATGGATGATTTATTTACTTGAACTTTCAATGTGTTCAGTGTGTTTTTTTAATTGAGTAATAACTTCAATATATGCTGATCCTAAGGTCAGGAGGTCCTGGTGTGTTTGTAGCATGGTTGAACTGTTGCACACGTGATCAGACTTTTCATATAATTTTTTTCATATCTGATAGGAAAATCTCTGTGACCAAAGTGACACCTCTGCTAGCAATGACAGTCTCGCAGAACACAGCAACTCTAAGGTACGACCCACCAATGAAAAGCCTTCACACACACTGTAAACTCAGCTTAAGTTCTCCATGATGTGGTGGCTGTGATGAGATGTGCTTTAGTTACATGGATAGCATGCACCACTCTTTGCACAATTCCCACACGGTGTGTATCCTGTTTTGTCTCTGTTTCTGACACACAGATGGGGGTGATGGGAAAGATTTTGCGGAATCCGTTTTCCTCCACAGCTCAGGTACCTCAGCAAAGGCAGTCCAGCTCATGGGTAACGCTTTATATTAAGGTCCTTGTAATAAGCGTTAATAGTCAATAGTTAATAGGCAATAAGGTCCTTATAAGTGCATATAAGATGCTTATTGACATTATTATGTGTTTATAAGACTATAATGGTCTCATTATAATGTAGTTAATAGCAGACTATAAGATATTTATAAGAACTTATAAGTAACTTGTTAACTGTTTGTTAATGTTTCATGAGTATTTTATAATTGTTCATAATAACATTACAAACACATATATTGACTCAACTAGCCTAACCATTATGTCTTTATCATGCCTTTACTAATCTTTATTGTTTGATTTATTAACATTAATATATACTTTACTGGTCATCTATTGTAAGTTAACTGTGCGTTTTGCAGGTACCGGATCTAAAGCGAGAACAGTGTCTTATAAAGACTGATAAATCCTTTATTGTGCATTATTAAGCCTTTAAGAATACTTTTTGATTGTTTTATTAAAATAAACTGTACTTTATTATGGCCTTGTCATCAGGTAACTAGCACTTGTTAACAGTTAACTATGCTTTTTGCAGGTACCAGATCTAAAGCGAGAACAATGCCTAATTAAGTCTAATAAATCTTCTATTATGCATTTATTTATGGCTAATGATTTTCACAAATTTCACATCTGGAATGAACAATACATGTGGTCAAGGTCTATACTGTATGATAGAAGGAAAAAATGGCTTAACACAACAAATCATTCAACGGTGAAGCCCAATGTCGTCATTTATTGATGTGACATATTTTCTTAAAATATAAACCAACTCGTTCTGGATTTGAAAATAATGCTGAAAGAGGAGCTGTTGTGATATGGAGGATAACTCTTCTGGTAAGTTTTAACTGCAGCTAACTAGTTAGTGTACATTCAAACATGCAGCTACTGTAGATATGTAGCTAACTAGCCAAAGCTAGTCATACAGTGTAAGAAAACTACTTCCTAAAGCTTTCTTAGTTACAAACATTTAAGAGAAAAGAGAGAAGCTATATTAATTCCATGAAGAGAGGAGCTACAATGTTTCCATAAATGTAGCCTAACCTGCCTGTAAATTGGCATAGCTGGAGACAAAATAAGTTAGCTGTTGCATAAACATTTTGTCACATGGTATTGCCGTTAGTATTTGTAACGAAGAAAACAGTAGGAAACAAGTTGCTTATATGACTAACTTTGGCTAGGTTGGGCAGGTTAGGCTACATTTATGGAAACATTATAGCTCCTCTCTTCATGGAATATAGCTACAGTAGCTGCATGTTTGAATGTACACTAACTAGTTAGCTGCAGTCAAAACTTACCAAAAGAGTCATCCTCACAACAGCTCCTCTTGTCAGCATTATCTTTTTGAGATTCAGAACGGGTTTGTATTCTCCTCGAGGTGAAAATGTTTGGTCCTCTCCCTCTACTTTGCATGCGGTATTAGAAGGATGTTCACGTTGATTGTGTGGCCAGAAGGTCGCTAGCTTAACCTGCAAAAGTATGTTTTACAGTCCGTCTTCAAAATAAAAGCTTGCAAAAGTATTCCTAAAGGCTTAATAATGCACAATAAAGGCTTTATCAGTCTTTATAAGACACTGTTCTTGCTTTAGATCCGGTACCTGCAAAAAGCACAGTTAACTGTAAACAAGTGCATAGTTAACTTATAATAGATGACCAGTAAAGTATATATTAATGTTAATAAATCAAACAATAAAGATTAGTAAAGGCATGACAACGACATAATGGTTGGGCTAGTTCAATATGTGTTTGTAATGTTATTATGAACAATTATAAAATACTCATTAAGCATTAACAAACAGTTAACAAGTTTCTTATAGGTTCTTATAAATATCTTATAGTCTGCTATTAACTACATTATAATGAGACCATTATAGTCTTATAAACACATAATAATGTCAATAAGCATCTTATATGCACTTATAAGGACCTTATTGCCTATTAACTATTGACTATTAATGCTTATTACAAGGACCTTAATATAAAGCGTTACCAGCTCATGTTGGCCCGCCCTTCGGAAGAGCTTTCTGTGTTGGGTGTTTTTTCTGTAAAGGTTTGTCTCACTTTAATATAGTTTTATTTTTGTTTGGTTTTGACAGGATAAAGATAAAGAGAAGAAGGACAAGTCTTCAGATGCAAAGATTTCACAAGCCAAACAGGTGGACATATCTTTTTCTATATCCTATTTTAGTCATCTGGTGGTGATGTGAAAATAGCTTCTAAATGACTCTGCTTGTTTCTGATCATAAGGAAAATTCCTCAGATTCAGAGACAGAGGAGATGTCAGACCATAGCAAACATGCGGGGCACAAACAGGTGTGTGAATTTAAGTTGTGATTGAGTTGTTGTTATTGGTTGTCATTGTTGTGATTATACTTATACTTCTTTTCTGCACCTCTTAAGAATGCACTGGCTGGAGCCATGTCTAAGCTGAATCCATTTCGTCCTGCCTCCAAAGTAAGGTTTAATCACACGCTCACATTATTACCAAATAAAATGACTGCATGTGTAATTGATAATCATAAAGGTTGTTGATTTTACATCACAATTCATTTAGGAGTTTTTTTTTAAATAAAATTGCTGATGTCATCCCTGTATATTGCTGACTGTTCCACAGGGGGAGAAAGAGTCCGAAAGGGATGATGAAGATGTGTCTGCTGACAGTGAAACCCACTCCCATCGCAAACAGGTGTGAGAGTGTTTAGAGGTGGACTGTCTGTAGATGTATGGTCACATGTTTGTGTGACACTGTGACTATTGCTTAAATATGTTACATATATATTTTTTTTTTTTGCAAATCAGAATGTTGTGGTCGGAGCTCTTACGAAATTGAACCCATTTCGCACTGCTGCCAAAGTAATGAGTTCTTTTGATCATCATGTGGTGATGGGCAGGTGATAGTGGTTACTGTAAACAGGTGGTGGAGGAGGACATGTTGATGGTGGCGGGTGTCTGGGCTTTAGGCAGACCTGGTGAAGAGTGGTGAAAGGGTTTATAACTTTGTCATCACTTTGTGTCATGTCGTCCGTTTGACATATGAATAAGTGTAATATGATACTTATTTAACACATCTCACCTGCTGTCTATAGAAACACTCCTCCGTGATGGACTCTGAAGATCAGCTAGAGCAGGATGACAGGGAGGAGAAAAAGGTTTGCTATTCATCTAGAAAGTGCATTCACTCTTGACTTTATTTACACTTGTCCTGTACCCCAGCTTTGATTGTTTCAATGTGTGTGTGTGTGTGTGTGTCTGTGTGTGTGTGTGTGTGTCAGAGAGAGAGAAAGAGAGAAAGAGAGAGAGAGGGAAGACACTGTGCTGTGTGTAATCATGACGTCTGTCCCTGATGTCAGACTGATGCGAACACAGACCAAGGAGAGGGGAAAGAGAAAGCTGCCCGTATGCCACTAGTCCCTCCCCGACCCACTGAGAAGGTACAGTAGCAACTCACTTCACTCCGCACCGAGCTTCACTTCCTGTGTGTGTGTGGGGGGGAGAGAACAGGCCTCTCACAGCGGCAGGGTGTGGAGGAGATGTGACCCAGAGCTGGCCTGGACGCACTGCGGATCCGCTGTCCATTGTCAGCCGTAATCTGGGTTCCACCTTGACCCGCCTCACTGATGTCCTGTGTCTGATTTCGACTCTGTTTTTCTGACCAGGAGCTGAGCAGCACAGCCACCTACAGCCAGCTGAGGAGAACTGCCACAGAGGACAGTGAGGTACCTATGAGCATAATTGATGCGCTATATGTGCAACAGTGTAACAGCCTTTTTCATGGATGTTTTTTCAATTGTTTTTTTCTTTCTCTCTCTGTCTCTCTCTGTCTCTCTCTTCCTCTCTCCATCCCTCTCTTTCTCTCTCTCTCTCTCTCTCTCTCTCTCTCTCTGTATCTGTCTGGCTGTGTGCTTCTCTAAATACATTCGCTGAGCCCAAAGGTGAATAATATGTGACTGTGGTTTGTCATTGCCAGGCGAATGGTAATATGACTCAGAGAGAGAACAAGAGCCTGGCTAAACCTCCCCTGGTTCCACCCAAACCTAAGGAGAGGGTGAGTCAAAAATAACCTGGGCTCAAGAGCATGTGGGACTTTTTTTTTTTTTCCTTTTGTGCAATGTGTGTTGTCCTTGATGTGGTTTTGCTTCCTTCACTCTGGGAGCTGTTGGAAGGAGTGAAAGAGAGCAAAGTCAAGGACACAAAGACTAAAGTACAGCAGGTGTACACAAACAGGCATAACAGGGTTATACGAAACCAAAGATATGGAACAGACAAAGCATGGGACCCATGAGCCTCAACAAAAGAGTTGGGTGCAAAAAATTCAACAAAAAGGCCGGTCTTGAAAGAGTAACGTTAGACACCCTGGCCTTCAGTTAGAACAGTTTGTCACAATTAAACAGTTTGCTTTAGCATGACTAGTTGTGACTACATATAAATGTAGAGTACTCCTTGGGTCCTCGGTTCATTCCCCTTGCCCCCTGCAGTCTAAGGGTATCAACCTGGAACAGGGTTACAGGTCTGATTTGCATCCTATTTTCATACAACCAATAGGTTCAGTATGTCTTGGTCTTCCTCACATGGTTCAGACCTGTGTGACATACTTTAACTTTGGGACATTTCAGACATATTTTACACATGCATTAATGTTTTAGCAACTGAACAATTTTAGGGGTGAGCATCAGCAGTTTTCATTTTTTTTAACCTCACATGATCAAGTGTGTGAAATTATGACCACATCTTCTTTGATAAAGCAACACACCTACAAGTGGCTTGGTCTATTGATAGACACGTGCCCCGGTCTTATTTGGTTGCCAGGTTGGTGTTGCTGAGCGCTACGAAGAGGCTGGATGTGACTCAAAGGAGGAAGAGAAGGGAATTGGGGAAGTAAGTGTTCAGGTAAGGTGCTTTCCTCAAACTGCCCACACTGTGTTTTCTGTTGATGTTTACATGTTGGTGCCCCCGTTAGGAGATAGCAGTGTTCCCACTGGCTGTGCGGGACGTTCGTCTTTAGGGCACGGTAGTTGTGTGGTACTTAGACCTCCCTCCCAACACCAACTGCACATTATGCACCTTATCCCAATCCCCATCACCTATTCTACATCTGCCCTTTCATCTGGTAGCCATCCCCCCAACAGCATTCTACACACTTTACTCCCCCCTTTCCATGCACAGTTTAGATTTCACTGCATGCCCTACTCTACCCAGTATGTCTATGCATGTGACAATAAAATGTCCTTGTATAAATAACAAATTCTCGTATCCTTGTGGAGTTTGGCATGGAGCCTGTTTTAGATGTGTCAGGCAGGCCATGACCAGCAGGCTCTGTGTAAAAATATGCAGGGCTAGTAGCAGCAACCCTGACATGCTTCTGTAGAACTAAAAGCAGTTTATGAAAGGTCACACAAAACTGAGGTGCAGCCATCATGCTGTACCACCGTCATGCATAGGCAATATAGGCAGTGTTAAGCTGGCATTGGGTTCCTTTTCTTTGCATAAGACCTAAGCAAGTTGAGACCACTTCAGTACAGGGATAAGTGAGATTGTGTGAGTTTCACAAATCCAGCTTGCAGACTGGATTATTATCCACTATTATCTATGTAAAATATCTAATATCTGCAGTTGCAGACACACTTGAGACTGAGGTGTTTTACAAAACCAAGACGTGGATTTGATTACTGCTAAATCACATCTGGTCTTTTGGCATCAACTCCCCCAACCTTACCATTGCATTTAACTTTTCATTTTGTTGTATTTTAGTCTACCACACAGAAAACAAAAAAGCCCAAGTCATTCATGTCACAGGGAGCAACCAAGGTAAGAATCATTTGTAGGGATTTATTAACTTTTTAAATACATGTGTAAAAATATGAATTAGATTTAATGTCCTTTTCATTGCTTGTTAGCAAAAAACCCCGACACCAGAAAATGATCAGGAGGAAGCATCTGGTGATGATTATCTAGAGGTAATTTACTTTGCTCAGATGATTTCTTTTTTACTCATTAAGGTACAGTTGTGATAGTTATGTATGTGGCATTATAGGAAAAAAAGACTTCATACATTTATTCATCTAATACAAAAGTCATAAAAATGCTGCAGACCTTTGTGTGTGTGCATTCTTAGATTAAACTGAAAGTATGACATATTACCACTGGCAACATCTCTACAGGGAGAAAGTGACGATGGCTTGGAGGATAGGAAGGAAGTGTCTACAGAAGATAAGAAACCAGAACAGGAAGTACCATCCACAAAAGTATGAAATACTTAAGTAATCTGTCTCTCAAACTCAGATGTTTTTTTTCTCATTCCCATGTGTGCATTTTCTTCTTTATTTACATATTTGACTATTTTATTTATTTTTAACATATGAACACAAAAATACTTTATGATTATATTATTTTATGACCTCCTCAGCCAAAGAAGAAGAAACCTAAGAAGAAGGCCAAAAATCCATTCCTGGCCCATGTTGCTACAAAGGTATAAATGTAATTTTCCTGTGGTTACGTTTGACAAGTTTACAACCTTTTACCAATGTCTTTGTTTTGTAAAACTAAAGAGCTAATTAAGCCAATAAAAATATCAAGCAAACACCAATAGCAAAACATTCGACAAGCCAAATAGGTTTGAGACAGATTGATTTTATATTCTGCTTTGAACAGTGTAGGCATAGGCTAAGTCTCATGAAAATCTAAGAGATGTGTGGGTAGTGGAAGGATTGCTTATCTGTCCTTTGCATGTTAACACATCATATTTTTAAGAATGTTGAATGCATGTATTGCCTACTCCCAAAAAACTGTAGAAACCTACATGACTTCTTGTTGCTTCACACATGAGTACGGTTTAAGGCCTGGTTTGCTCACTGTAACCATCAGGGTAAAACGCTGCAGACGAAGACTGGAGAGGAAGGAGCCCCTGGAGATGGGTCGGCGGAGGTGGTAATGGTAATTAGCGGCATCATTCCTTCCACATTACCTTCTCCCTCACAGGCTCACAAAATGGCCACCTCGTCCCTATCTATTGTCACTTCCTCTGTCTTCGATAGGAAACCCGACCAAAGTATTTTGAGGTGTTTTTGGACTTTTTTTTTTTCAAAACACAGTTGTGGTACTTTTCCTTCTGACCAGGTGATGAAATTGGATATGCACAGTTTTTTTTGTTCCTCTGCTCCGGGCTAGTGCATTCAATAGCGGCCCCAGTTACCTGATTACCTGTGATCTGCCCAAACGTGTTTGCCAACTTCCCCCTGTGACTTCCACAAACATCAAAGCTGTCACATGAAAGTTACATTCCCGAATAACCACCCAGCATTATGTGACCAGTCATCCTCACACAGCTAAAATCCATCCTCATTCTGTTTGTATGTTATGTGTAATGCAAATAGGTGTATGTCATTGAAGTGCAGATAGACATACTTTGCTGGGCTCACACAGTCCTTCCTCCAGTAACCTGCATGTAGAAATGTCTATAGATGTAGACTTACAGACTTGTTGCTGTATTTCTTGTTACTATTTAATAACTATGCACTGAATCTAATGAATTTAACCCAATTATAAATTTGTTTTTGTTGCACTCTTCATTTCCTCCAAAAAAAAGGGCAATAACCAAAAGAAGTCACTGTTTGATCAGTTGGATGAGATCCGTTTCGATAAACCTGAGGCAGAGGAGCAGAACGAGGATAAGGTTGGTGATGACACTGTTATCACAATAGCCAAATACAATCCTCTTGGAAAAAAGTAACATATTTAATATTTCTAACTAAAATATTTCCGTAGGATCTGGACGGTTTGATAGAATGGTGGAATACAGTAGAACGTAAGTGGGCCGTACGGTATTCAGTCTTCACATCCATGCTCATAGGTTAACTTTAAAAGGTTTCATGTTATTTTTTGTATTTTTTTGTCTCTTTATTCAGAATGGGAGGACACGCCACAGATTGAGGATATGACAGAGAAAGAAGAGGCCAAGTAAGTAAATCACCAGAGAGGACACCGACTCACCGTATCCACTTGTGGTGATTTAGTTAACCGATTGTTTTTTTTATTTTTTAATAGAGCCTTTGCTGTGACTGCGGAGAAAGTGCAAAAGGGCATTCGCGTCTTCAACAAGCTGTTCTCTGAGCGGGCTGAGGGACTATGGCAGCATGTTATTGACCTGAATGGCATTGCAGATGGCCTTGATAAATTCAACAAGAGGACCAAAATCGCACAGATCACAGGAGGCTCCACCAGTGCTGTGGGGGGTGTCGCAACCATCGCTGGGCTTGCTTTAGCCCCGTTCACCATGGGAACATCGCTCATCATTACAGCTGTGGGCCTAGGTGTCGCCACGGCAGGTGGCCTCACCTCAGCCTCCGCAGGTATCTCCAACCAGGTAAACAACTCGCTTGACCGCAAGAAGGTGGAACACATCGTCGAGGACTACAAGCAGAAGATGGCCGACCTCAATAAGTGCATGAAGTTCATCAAGCAAGGAATCGAGAACCTGCACAAGTTTGACCTTATCAAAGTGAAGAACCAGGCCTACAATCAAGACTTCCCAGCCTTGACCAGCTCATTCTATGAAGACGGAGCCATGGTGGGCAAAGCCATCCTGATCAATGCCAACGAGATCATGCGCGTGGTGCAGATTGCCAACGTGGCTGGGCGGGCCGTGCAGATCGCCAGCATGGCCACGGGCATCCTGACTGGACTTTTTGTGGGCATGGACATCTACTTCGTGGCCAAAGACTCCAAGGAACTCAAGAAAGGGGCCAAGTCGGAGTTCGCCGCCAAGATCAGAGAGATTGCAGAGCAGCTCCACGCCGGGCTGGTGGAGCTGAACACCATTCGGGAGGAGCTGCAGTCGGCGTCTGGGCCCGAGGCCAGAACCGAGGGCAGCCTCCCACCAGAGAGCAGTGAGGACTATGACGAAATTGAGGAGATCAAGCGCAAAATTAAGAGCGTGCCTCCCGAGAGAAGGGAGGAGTTTGATGACATTGACGAAATCAAACGAAAACTTAAGAGCGCTCACCCTGAGAAAAGGGAGGATTATGACGACATTGATGAAATCAAGCACAAGCTTAAGAACAAATTGCCACCAAAAGCTCATGATGATGATGATGATGACATTGATAAAATCAAGGCCAAATCTAAGCACTGAGCCTCACAACTTACCCACCCAAAACACTACAGACTCTGAATATACTGTTACTAAAAACACTGCCTCGAACTGTACAAAACACCCTATAGGCCAAACCACGCTCCCAATGATCCCTTTATCCACGTTATTTATTTGTCTCACTCCACATTACTCAGCAACAGCCTGCCTTGCCCTCAAAGCCTCTTTTCCAGTTCTACCACTTCGCTTCTTTGTGCAACTTAAGACTGTTACTCACAGGTTGGCAAAGGCTATATGCAAAGGCATGCATTGCCTCTCCTTGTAAAGGGAAATGTGCACTTTGATTGGTAATTACTTGGCCACACTAAGCTTGCTGATTTTTAACGGAGTATACAAATGTGTTTGTCCGGCACCTAAAAAGTATATGCACATACATGCACAGATGTAAAATACTGTGGCACAAGAGATTTAAATAATTTCTGAGCTAGTCATGATGTAGCTAAGATCTCTTACCTTGAGGGGTCTTGATGTCTGTAAGACATATTTTGCATTTGTCAGATTTGTAGTTGTAACTTTGCCATAAGATAACCATTTTACTGTTACTGGCATAGGATGTTCATGATGGAAAGTTTTGGGACATGCTTTGATTGCAGTAGGTGTTTGTGTCCATTTTAGCTGTAGATTTTATATTATTTCCACAACCCTCTCTGCTTTCATTTTGGGAGAGTCCTTGTCTTTGAAAGACTTAATCCAATGTACATTTTAGGCCTTGAAGCGAATACTGTAAGTGGCTTCTGTTCAGATTTTACTAAGCCTCTGTTGTAGGTATTAGTAGCTGACTTTGCTTTTTTTATTATGTATAGGCCTATTAGGACATTAGAATGAACAAATGGACTTGGTTTCTATAAGAAAATATGTTTTTATTCCATTGGGATGTGTTCAGTTTTAGAACTATCTTAATACTTATGTAACAATTGTATTATTTAAGCATCTGTGATTTTTCTTTTTTCAAAGATCACAATTAAATAAAAGAATCTCTAAATTACACGTGTCAGCCTCGGTTGTATATACCTCCAGCGTAAAGAAGAAAATGATGCTTGTTTAGTTGTGTGTTTGTCAATCACTGTAGGATACACGATGAATCTTTTTTGGATAGAGCTGAACTGCAACGAGTACAGACTGTCGTTGTTTCTTATGGTTCTTCCACGCTTGCATTTGGCTTTCATGAGAGGGACACACTGATGCGATGACTCAGGAGCCCTGTTTCGGTTGCCCACAGGTAGCTACGCCCTAATCCCAGGTGAATAAACGAAGCTGCATGGGCGGAGTGATGACTGGTGGGTGTAATTTGGCGGAGTTTGCCAATTTCCATCATCTTAAAGCAACAACAAAACCTGTGCGCAAGGTATCTTTTTTGAGTTTCAAGTTTCATATTGTGGGAAGCCAGTCGAGTGAGTCACAGTTCATATAAGCAACTTTATTAAACCTGTAGGAAGACGTCAAGATTGGCATTTTGAGGTACGCCCCTCCTTGTTGTTGGCTGTGAGTTTTGAATTAGACTGTGATGGACGAGTACAGATGTGATGGTCTGGCAGGCGTGGTTACAGCACAGCTTTTGAAGTACTTCCAAGTCTGCCTACTTTTTGTAAAGAATGATTGAGCAGTTCGCCGAGGTAGGAAACGTGTATTCGCCGGGTTTTGTGTGTGAATATATGTTTGTGTGTGATTATTTAATCGCATAATATTAGCAGAATAGTCTTGGTTCATGTTTTTGACAAAAGCGATTTTCTGCGACATGTTTGGGAAGCAATCTGCTGTTAGGTTGTTGCTTGGGAATGGTAAAAACATCAGCTGTACAGCTGCAGGATATGTTCATGTGCGAATTCAGGAAAAGCTGTCTTCGTTTTTCTTTCGACTGTTGTACATCTGTGAAAGAGATTATTGCCAATTGCTGTTTAGCAAATACCGTCATTATAATCAACTAGCCTACTACTAAATAAACATAACTGAAACAACAAACAATTTACGAAACCTCGTTAAGAGTTTTTCACACTTCCACTAGCTGTGGTATTTCCCCACTGGATTCCCGATTCATGAAAATCTGGTCAACGTTGTTGCCAGTTTGTTTAGCAACATATTTGTCATTGTTTATCCCTAAAGGTATCAGAAATAGCTTACACGCAATTAAACAACACGCCAATACAGACCTGTAGTCTGTGCATGTACGCTTCGTATAGCTAAGACTGCATGTGGTGCTGTGTGTGTCACATTTCATAACTCACACTTGCAGGGTGAGATCACGTGATTTTCATATCGTTTTTGTTTGGGCTCCCGGTCATGCTGAGGCTTGTTGCCTTGTGTGTTTTAGAGTTGAGATGGAGCAGTGCATGGTGAGACCAGAAGTAAAAAAGAAAAAAACAGCACAGGTAAGTGTGAACGTGCCCTTCCACGAGAAGCCTATTTGACAAAATGTCAGGTCACACACCTTTGTGTGCACACAATACTGCTACCGTTCAGAGACGCCGCCAGCCGATAGTGGCAAGTTGGTGGTACTTGGTCAGTAGGGGAGATCGGGGCTGGTAGGATCACTTTTCACACTCAGTTATATTTCTCCGTCTTACAGTGCATTATAGCTGTCAAAGTGTGATTGCCTGAAAGCTTAATATCTCATCTATAAAACAGGTATATACAATGTCAACAAAATATTTCTTGTTTTGAGTAATGTATGATATAACTGGCTTTGAGAAATTGTGCCAACCTGCCCCAGCACGGGGTTGGTTGGCTCAGGTAGGCGGGGTTGGTTGGCTCACATATAAGCTAATGTAAAATAAATACAGTTCACTCAATAATTGACTGAAAACGTGTAATCATATGGTTCTCTGCAAAGTCAGCTCTAGCACCTGTGATTATATATTTTTTGGATGTATGAGCCTCTTTTCTTCTTTTATACTGACAAACAGCCAACAGAGAAGCAGACAGAATATAAATATGTTTATAACTGATTTATGGATGACAAATAATGTGGAAAATAATGGTTAAAAATCATGAACAAAGGGTTAATTAAGTGTATACATTATACATGATTTTAGGGAGTAGTTATTATAAAGTGTTACCAAATAGGGTTGTATTTGAATTATAATTGAACATTTATAATAATAATTATAATAATGCCTAATCCACCTTTTTAATATTCCCATTTCAAATTATGTCATTTTTTAAAACACCCTGTATAAAATGCTAATTTGTATGAGTACCAATGGGCCTTTCTCATGTAAACTATTGAGCCAACCAGCCCCAAAATTAGTGTGCCAACCAACCCCGCCCACACTGAGGTACAGATTTTTCCACAAACACTGTTAGCCTGCTGCCATTAGTCACCTCAGGATCTCAAACTTTATTTTACATTATAGCTGAGTCCCTTGACAATCATTTAAAACAAGTTATTTTTTTAAATCCCTAACTGTTACCCTTCTGGGAGTTGTTAAATGGAAGGTATAAAATCCAGGAATTGACCCCCCAAAACTAAAAAGTTTTACTCACCTAAAGGGTTAATGACCTTGAGACCTCTTACATAACTTGACTTACTCTGGTCCTAATGGGCATCATTTTAGTGTTGGAATTGTGTCTCAGCACCCTATAGTGGCTTGGAAATTAACACTGATTCAACCTGCCCCTGATCCAACCAGCCCCGGTCTCCCCTACTGACTGCAGATGTTTGCTCAAGTAATCTTTGACCGCTTTAACAAAACAGAGAGTGGTGGTGTTGTGTATTCACATACTGTGGTTAAGCAGTTGTTTTTCATACTCTTAATGCCAGTTAATTGCTTGACAATGACACTGTCAGTTTTCTCAAACTGATCATTTGGCTTCAGAATACCACCATGTTACATTATTACATTACACTTAGCTGATGCTCTTATCCAGAGCGACTTACAGATATTTACAGGGTTTCAGTTACAGTCCCTGGAGCAGTGTGGGGGTTAGATGCCTTGCTCAAGGGCATCTCAGGGTGGGATTCCAACCAGCAAACCACCTTCCGATTGCAAGACCAACTCCCTAACCACTAGACCACAGCTGCCCCTACCATGTTTCAGTCTTATATAATGGTGATGTGCAGTGGCCCAAATAAACCAGAACCTAAGATGAGCAACATTTTAAGTATGTCTAAATTATTTAATCTCCGTATGTTTAAATAATTTCATCCTTCTTATTTTGGAAGCCAAGACCCACATCTACTCCCCCAAAGCCACCCAAGCTCTCCTCTGAGGTATCGTCCAGCCTGCCATAATTGTGTCTTTGCAATGGGTCATTCTTTTGCCAATTGCTCTGTTTGGCCTTTGGTGTGTATGCATGCAAGAGTACTCAGTCACCACAGTCAAGGTAAACCACACTTCCCTATCTTAGACGAACAGAAGCCTGGCACAGGGGAAGGGGAACCCAGTTGAGACACAGGCAGTTCCTCCAAAACCCAGTGATGTGGTACGTACGTCCCATGATACATTTGGTTTTAGTTTTGTTTTTCAGTAGACAAAAATGGCCGCTGCTCACATCAGCTGTTTGAACAAAATTGGGGATGAATGCATTGGAACCCCATGAATGGGGTTACATTGAAACCTACAGCTGAGTTCAGGCATGAAATAGCAACCCTCAGTAATGGTGGTACTTCAGCAATGTTTCAGGTAAAATGTATTGATACATTTAAATTTGAATGCAGAAAATCATTACTTGTACCTTACTTATTGTCTCTGGTACCATAGTACAAGTATTCAACAGACATTCTTAAAATATGAATATATGAAGTCATATGTCTTCATTTTTATAAAGAGTGTATTCATAAAGTCTATTTTTAGTTCTACTCTACCTCATTATGGTTGATGTGCTTGCTTTCTTTAGGCCAAAGTGAACAGAATGCAGAGGGAGAGGAAGAGACCATCCCAAACCCCAGTTATCCCTCCTAGGCCGACAGAGAGGGTGGGCCTTAGACTTTGTCTGTTTAGTAAAATATCTGTTTGTCTAATATTTGTCATGAGCATATCTTGCCACCAGCCTCCAGAATGGTTCACCTTTGTCAGCTGCATTTGTTTTAGACTGTACAGTCCAGGCTGCTTTGTGTTCATGTTCCTGATTATTAATGTACGTGTTTTTATGTTCCTCAGCAACTCAGTTCAGTGTCACACAGACAATATCACGCGGCAAAAGCCCAAGATAATCAGTTGTGTCGGTACAGCGTTTTTTTCTGGCTAATCCCTGTGAGCGTTCATCTAATTATTTTTTCATCTCTGACAAAGGCCTTATACTGTATGTGGTATTCTGTCGTCTTATTACCCAGAATGACAACACAGGCAAAGCCGCACTACGGCCAGTAATCACAGCCAGGCCGCCAGATGAGGTGAGACACACTCCTTTCCTTTCTTTCAATGTTGTCACTGTTCTTCAATAGTTAATTCGCAAAGTGCCTGTACACACAGTACTCTTTAAAAGGATTTGGACCCCTTTGGTAGGCACAATTGTGCCTCAGAGGACACAGGAGGAACTGATGTAGGTGTATGCAAGGCCAGGGATTTATCATCATATATTTGTGGGGACAACATGAGTGAACTCCACTCACATGATTGGGTAGATTTTACAGACTGAAGCTTTCACAGGCTACCTTTTTAAAATTGCAAAGCACTGTTTACTCATCTGTTTATGATCACTAATGTTAAGGATGTGCATAGTTTACCCGTCTTGTGAAGTACTGTGCGATGAGTTTACCACAATGCTTACTTGAAAGACGTGTGTGCGTGTGTGTGTTTGTGTGTGTGTGTGGTGTTGTTGTCGGTTAGTTTCTGTGGTATGGAACATCTCCTCTAATTTGTGTCCCTGTGACAGAATGCAACATGCCAAATTTTATTCTGGAGGCCCAAAACCTTTTCTACCTTTTCCCTCTTTTCCACAGCCAGCGTATTAGTGTACATATGAGAGTTGTGTGTGTATATATGAATGAGAAGTAGTGTTTCATTTACCCAATAGTGTGATTCTGAAATCGTCATCTTTTGTGTTGCATTAGATTTCTAAAGGGAAGGACTCCGACATTTCTGAAATCAACAGAGAGGAAACAGACTTCAGACAGGTAGCTTGATGTCTTATATACATACAAAGACAAACATTCACTCAAACCTGTTACAAACATAGACACAATTTTTCATATTATTTAACTGTGGAACTACCATTTTCAAGCATCCTCTGCTTGTCTTGTAGGGGAAAGTAGCAATGCTCACAGAGATGTTTCAGAAGGGTCCCAAAGAAAAGCCCCCCACGTTTAAAGTGAGTAGTGTAATGTCTGTGTATTCCCATGAGTGTGAAGAGCTGTAATTTTTTGGACCTTTATTTCATGATTATTCCCTTGTCATTCCTGCACACTGTTACTGAATTGCGTATAACCCCCTCACCAGAGTTATGTAACAGATTCTGATACTCTGAAACCCAAGGAGAACCCCGAAGCTGAGAAACCAACCACTGAAAACAAGGTACGTTTTGAAATAAGAAGGTTTGTTTTCAAAATAAAGAATGTATGTTTTTACAAAAAGCAGGTAGCAGCGTGGTCTGATGCAGCACAGCTGTGATGCTGGCTGGTGATGCTGAGGTTTGGTTGCTGACTAAAGTGTTAGGGTTTCTATAAAGCTGTTTGCGCAATGTGTTTTGCATTGTGCAGTGTGAGGGTGGGTCTCATGTAACAATTTCATTTGTGTGCTAGGGTGGACCCAAGGGAATGGTGAAGAGGACTAATCCGTTTAACTCACAGGTGTGTCCACTGTCAACGCAAATGGCATAACACCTAAGGAATCACTATTCGCTGATCGAATATTTCTCTCATCTACCGTCTGCTGTAAAAATACAGTGTACTGTCAGACATTTGTTGGTGTTTGGTCCTGTCTCCTCACTATATCAAACAGTGACTATAACTTTGCACATTCCCTTGTTCACTTTAGACCAGTGTGGACGACAGTCTTAGTACTGAGGAGCCCAAACCAGAGAAAGAGCAGTCTGGTGGTGAGGTCGAACAAGAGAGACAGAGCGAGAGCAAACATGTATGTGTGTGTGTTTCTTTGCCTGTCTATATCTATTTCTTTTACTGTGTGTGTGTGAGGGGAGTGCAGGCATGGAACAGGAAGTAAACCGGTTCTTTTGGTTCTTTTAGGGAAAAGGGGGCTTTATTGCAGAAATGTTCCGTGGTATCCAGAAAGAGAAGACAACCACACCTGCCCTGAAGGTATTTATCACACCTGTCCTGAAGGTATTCATGTGTACCAAAATGTATAGTTTGGGGGCACAACAGAATGTAATTTTATTCTGCGAGAGATTATTTTGTTCAACTGGCATTAGATAGTCAACCAAAACTAAGGGGCTTTTTTAGAAGTTCCCAAATAATAAGTGAAAAGGTGGATTCAGATCTCTGCCAGGTCAATCTTAAGACCTCTCAGCTTTCTGTCCAAGTGTTGTATTTTTATGACTCTTACTTTAATGGGTCCTGCAGGTGAGCCCACCAACCAGCGATGTGGAGAACACGGAAGGGGTGGAATCTGAGGAAAAGAAGGTGAAGAAATTTAAACTTTAAATGTTCATGATAACATGTCAAGGAATCCATTGTGCCTCCCTCTGCTTAAGCTATCATTTTTATTTGGTAATTGTAATACTGAAGAAAAATGCATTAGAATCACTATAGCAATATATCAATATAGCATGGCATTTTTAGTATCTCACAGGAAGACACTATTTGTTTTGAAGGAGAAAAGCAGTATGTTCAGTGGCATATTCAAGAAACCCAAACCACCACAAGATGCCCAGGTAAAGCATTTTTTTTATCATTTTAGAAATGCAGGAGATTCAGACATGCAGATATGAGATGTGTGACACTAATCTTTTGGTGTGTTTTCTCCATCCCAGGACAGCGTCTCTGTTCATAGTGAACTCTCAGCCAGTGATGATGAGAGCCTTTCTGAAACCAGCAATGTTAAGGTGTGCAGTATAAATATGCCAGGGTGATCTAGTCAAGTCAAGTCAGGAGAGGCAGACATCCCAGGTTCAGAAAGTAAAAGTCCTGCCACATATTTGTTCCAGCCAATTTACTGAACCAGCTGATGCTAGGTAGATACAAGGATACAAGGATACAAGGATATTTATTTGTCACATGCATAGACATACTGAGTAGTAGGACATGCAGTGAAACTGTTGAAGATGAAGATGAGATAATTAGTGAAGCCACCTGTGTTGAGAGCACAGGCAAAAGGAATACATGGCAGGACTTTTACTTTCTCAATCTGGTTTGTCCGCCCCTGTAAGTCAGCTTTATTGTCAATTCTTCACATGTGCTGGACATACAAGGAATTGAAATTACGGTTATTACTATCCCATGCACAGACAAGACAGGACATTAAACATTAAACATTAAAGTGCAATATAAAAAAATATGGAATACACCTACCCAATGTTGAGGAGGAGGAAGAGGTATGAGTTAGAAACGATGAAAAGCTTTTCTTGCACAATTATGTTATTTTTGCTCCACACAGATCATAGTCCCCACCCCTCCAAAACATGAAGTAAAAGCACAATGTTTTTTTTTTTTTTTTTTTTTTTCAAAAGAAGAAGTAGGTGCACAGTTACCTATTAGCTCCTCACAACAATACGACTTAGAGGATCTCTGTGCAGTATTTATTGCATTCAATTATTTACATATTTCTGACTAAATAGAATAGAATAAATCAGAATAGAATATTCTCACTATGAAAAGGAAGACACCAACAGCAACAACTTACATTAAAAGATGCACAAATAATGAAATACATACGATGCGTACAATTAGGAAAAGGGTCTGCATCCATATGTAAGTATTAATCGCTTCCAAGAATTCAGTATATTATTTGCACTTGGGATGAAAGACTTATTGAATGTCTTTGGTGGCAAAGGTATCTGGTATGTTGCTCTGTCTGCTAGGCCTTTCTCTGGTAGGGTGCTGTGTTCACTGGTCTGTGGTGTTTGTGTGTCCCTGCTAGGAGAAGAGCGGCCTCTTCAGTGGAATCTGGAAAAAGACCCCCAAACCCTCTGCCGATGGTGGTTCCACGGAAGTATGCTTTGACTCTGTACCATTAAAAGCAGATGGCAGTTTTCTCTGAAGTTAGTGAGGGAGCTGGCTGTGTTTCTGTCACTGACACAAAACTTTCACTTTTTGTTTCAGGATCTCTCTGCACAGAAAGAACTCGCGGCCAGCAATGAGGTAAGGAACCACGTGGAGTTCATGGTCATGTGCAGTGATCACAGTCAATCCTTTTAAATATTTTGACAGACAAATTGTATAAATACAGAGCAAAAAGGACAAGTACATAGCCATAGTTATGGTGATTGTGATTATAGATGTTACATTTAATCAATGTTGTCAAAGCTTCAAACAATGCAAAATGTTTTACCTGTGTAACAGGAGAAAGGAGGTGTGTTTAGTGGCATCTTCAAGAAGGCCCCCAAAGCCTCTGCTGAGGTAGTGACGCTATAGTGTTCAAAGACACCCAAATACAGTTTGTGTTATAACATGCAGCTGATTGATACTCACACAAAGACTTGCTATCCTATCTGACCTGCGCAGGAAAAACAGGTATCATCACGTAATGAACTTTCAGCAAGCAGTGACGGTCTTTCTGAAAACACCAACACCAAAGTAAGTGACCTTTTCACATTTCCTATTACCTCCACCAAGGAGGTTATGTTTTGCCAGTGTTTATCTGTCTGTCTGTTTGTTTGTTAGCAAAATAACTCAAAAAGTCATGAATGTATCGTTCTGAAATGTTGACATTATCACTGGGTGACAAGGCGATGCCCTTTTTGTGAAAATAGGTTAATTGGTTACCAAAGTGATTATTTAAGTGGGCTATTGAGTAAATATTTGTTACTGCCAGCCTGGTAGTTTTATTTTTGATTTGCAAAACCAACTTTGGTATAGGACAAGCAGTCACTGAACGATGTCCTCACTGAAAGCAACAGCAAGGTAGCTATTCTATTTGAATTCTATACGAGTATTGTGGGTTTATCATTTATTTATAACATTGGATGGAAATATAGTCTCTGTTAGGTAATTTCTGTCTCTGTGAAACTTTTGTGTTTTAGGAGAAGGGTAATGTCTTCAGCGAGTTTTTCAGGAAACCCCAGAAGCACTCTGCAGACGCTCCATCTGAGGAGGTAATGCTGTGCTTATACTGGTACACATGCCCTGTTGTGTGTCCTGTTTGCTGTGCTTATACTGGTACACATGCCCTGTTGTGTGTCCTGTTTGCTGTGCTTATACTGGTACACATGCCCTGTTGTGTGTCCTGTTTGCTGTTTGCTACTGCTACTGCTGTACTGTTACTGTGGTGCCTTATTGTTCACAATTTATTAAGGAGGCACTACAACCCCAGAGCAGTTCATTCTCTCATGTGTCTATGGAGGTTTTGTAATATTTGTATATGCAAATAATATGCAAGTTTACACGACACACCAGCGAAAGTAACTATTCCACATCAGAAGCCATTTTATTCACTTGCCTAGAAATGCTTTGTTATGATTCGGCCATTTGTCTCATATTTCGTCTGGCATAAGGTGATGTAATATACTGCAGCCTTTACAGCATGTTTTTTTCCATTAAACAAAGAACACAAAAAAGAGTGCCTACTGTGTATACCTGCTTCCAGTGTAATCCCACTAATCCATCCATCCAACCAGAGTGGCTGAGTTGACAAATTGCAATGCGATTCAAATGGAGGTTGAATAGAATTCTACATGAGAAGAATGCAGTACTGTGGACCAGTAAAGCATGTTAATTTATTTTAGCACAGCCCAAAAAAAATGTTGAAGAGTTAAAAAAAACATACAGACATTTATATAGGCAGTTATATAGGTGGTGAGCACTATCTGAAATGTGCATTCTTGGGAGTTGGTGTTTAAAGCTTTTGTTTTCTTTCAAAGGACAAGCGGTCACTGCATGGTGAACTGTCAGCCAGTGAGGAGAATCTTTCTGATAAGCCCAAAGTGAGTCATGTTCAACTGTAACAAAACAGTGCAAAAATGTATACTTCCCTTGTGTTAGTGTGTCTAGATGACTAAAGCTTTGTACATTATATTTTAATGTCCATGCAGGAAAAAAGTGGCATTTTTGGTGGAATGTTTAAAAAAGCTCCCAAAACCTCAGATGAAGACAGGAGCACTCAGGTGAATCATCTTTTTTTTTTTTTCAAATCTAGTAATTGATGTGTGGCTAAAAGCCCTTTCTGAAATTAGTTGCTAATGATATCCACTCAGTTGAAAGCACCCCCACGGCTAAATCAAGTTTCTTTATGAAGGTGAAGGCTATCAATTCAGCATATGGCTTTAATAAATAACTTATGAAAACTAGATAAACGTTCACACAGCAGGTTAAAATGGGAAGTGACTTAAGCCTACCAAGGGTTTGAATCAGATGGTTTCATGGAACCCATGGCAAGCAGCAATTCGTAGAACACACCTCCAAAAAGTTGTCATCAGTGTTAACCTAGGGTTGAAGGGTTTTATACCCCACTCCATGTTATTGTTTGGATGGCATTTAATGGGGTGGACCCTTCATGTGAACACAAACGGAGTGGAAATCATCAGGGGAAGGGTGTAGAAACCTATTTTGGGAAGGGCTATACTGGGTCCACTCATATTGGATGTATGGATACACTATATATTTATGGAGATGTTACATGTTACATGTACATGTTTGTCTGTGTGTACATAGAGATGTATGGAGGATGTATGTATGGAAATGGAGTACATGTGTTTATGCATGTGTAACAACATGAGACTATGTAAAGATGGACTGATATTTATGTCATATGTTATCTATTTTAATTCCAGGAGAAGGACTCATTATCCAAAGAACTATCGGCCAGTGCTGATGATCTGATTGAAAATAATAAACCTAAAGTAAGTGCAATCTGACCTACTGTCTTTTTGCTCTTTTAATTGTGCACATGGGGTGAAATTTTCTGTGAGGGTTTACACCTATTTTCAGGTTTATTAGTTACAATTAATGACATATTAGTTTTGGCTTCCTCTGTCTCACCTTTGTGATCTGATTTGAAGCTTTGTAATCATGCCCAGTGACAAACAAAAATTGGAAGTAATTGAAATGTTATGTACATTGAAATTCAGTCAATAATAGTATGATATGAAGTCCATTCTTTGCCATTGCAGGAGAAAGGTGGTGTGTTTGGTGGTATGTTTAAGAGGCTCAAGACTCAGGAGAACACAGATGAGGTAACTGCCGGCTGTAGTGTACCTCACGTGGTGTACCTCATGTAATTTACCTTATGTAGTGTACCTCATGTAGTTAACCTCATGTAGTTAACCTCATGTAGTGTACCTCCAGTGGTGTACCTCATGTAGTTAACCCTAATGTAGGGTACCTCATGTAGTTAACCTCATGTAGTTAACCTCATGTAGTGTACCTCCAGTGGTGTACCTCATGTAGTTAACCCTAATGTAGGGTACGTCATGTAGTGTCCCCCTTGTAGTGTACTTCATGTAATGTCCGCATTGGTGATGACCCCTTTTCCACTCACTGAAATTTGTGTTTCAGGATAAGGACTCGTTATCCACTGACTTGTTAGGCAGTACTGATGATCTGTCTGAGAACACTAAGCCTAAGGTCGGTGTCAGCTAAGCTGCTGGCATGCAAAATCAGTTTGTTACTATTTCAAGTGTATTATTTAAAGATGATTAAATTACTTCAATCATTATTTTTTCCGTAATAAGATGTGTGAATGGCCCTTTATTCTGTCTCCTCCCATTTTAAGGTTTTTGAGTTGTGTAATTCATTGCATAATATTTGTAATATTTTTTTAATTTTAAGTTTGCCTCTGCTTGACAACTTTGTGTTTATTTTTCTTTCTTTTTTGGAGGGGTGGGGGTGTGGTGGTTTGGAGAATGGGGGGGGGGTGTAATAAAAGCATTTTGTTGTATAGAGTTGCACAGTTATTTTGTTGATTCTGTTCTGATCTCATATGCATTCTTCAACATTTCAGGAGAAAGGGGGTGTTTTTGGCATGTTCAAAAAGCAGAAATCTCGGGAGAACTTGGATGAGGTAACGATGGCACAGTGAAGGCTAAAGATGGGAACAGATCTCCCCTTTTTTTTCCAATCTTGCATGATTACTGTACAACGCCTCTGAGTACAGCAACATTACAGACAGGGACGGATGCAGTTTTGGGTCGGTTGTAAGCACATACACGAAGACAGGGTGAAAATACAATGGAATTGTGTGCCACAATTTTTACCATGACAACATAGAACTGACTGTTACTGATCATATCAAATATGCTTGAGCCAATCTAAATTGCGTCAAGGGGGAAAAAGATCTTTTGACACTGAAATCATGTTGCCACTGAGCGTTGTGACTGCTTTCAATTACCTCGAACTGGCCTGGCGATCCGTCATAGTACAATTATGGTTTAAAATTGGGAGGTTTGTTCCTAATTTAAGGGTTTGATCTGAGATGACAAATGTCTATAATGCGTTATATTCTTTCCCGTGTATAATATTTATGTTTGTTTCAGGATAAGGACTCATTATCCACAGAATTGTCAGCCAGTACTGATGATTTGACCGAGAACACTAAACCCAAAGTAAGTGGAACCTGTCAGGCTGGTCTGTCACCAAAAGCTATAATGACAACTGTAACAATTTAATTTCCCACACTGAAGAACATTTTAATGCCAAGATATGTGAAGGACTCTTTATTCTGTTAAGGTTTCCTCCTATTTTAAGGTATAGGTATAAGGTATAATTTATTGCATAATATTTGTAATTTTTAAAGTTTAAAAGTGGATATTAACTTCAGTTAACTTCACTTCATTCAGTTTACTCTGTTCTGATCTCATATGCATTCTTTGCCATTTCAGGAGAAAGGGGGTGTTTTTGGCATGTTCAAAAAGCAAAAATCTCGGGAAAACTTGGATGAGGTAAAACTCGATTTTAATCACATATGAGGTGTACATATAATTGATGATTTTCTCTTTCTAATATTGTAATTGTATTTGGTTTCAGGACAATGACTCATCCACTGACTTGTCAGCCAGTACTGATGATCTGTCTGAGAACACTAAACCCAAAGTAAGTTTCAGTAGACATACCGTTGTATTGATTTACCTAATATGAATAAAGTTCTGGTAATTCTGTGGTGTTGATATGTAAAGATTTTTCCAGATGTTAGACTCATAAATTATGGAGATTGTTTCTGGTTTGCTCTAGACAGCTTTCTGCTTGCTGTTTGTTGTTGAGGATTTGGTTTATGTAAAGAGCTGTATACCAGTGTTCATGAACAGTTTCTCTTTCTAATGAGGGAAGTTGTAATTTCTTATCATGTTTTGTTGTCATTTTAACTCTTAATACCATAAGTTTGTTTGTGATTTCAGGTGGGTATGTTCGGTGGCCTGTTCAAGAAGCCAAAACCGTCAGAAGAGGTAACACTAGAAGAGCTAGCCTAGCTAATTATTATGTATTTAGCCCTAGGTGTCAATATGTATCATTGGTCATGCATTGTTTACTGTGTGTGGGTATGTGTATGTATGTGTGTCTGTTTGTGTTTGCCTGTGTATATGTGAATGTATGTATATATATATATATATATATATATATATATATATATATATATATATATATATATATATATATATGTATGTGTGTGTTTGTGTGTGTGTCTGTGTGTGTGTGTGTGTGTCTGTGATGCAAGTGTATGTTTATGCAACATTGTATCTCACTTCTCTTTAACATTATCTCCGTATTAAATGCTGTGCCGAACACACACTAACATGGTGCAACACTGACTGGCCCTGTGACTCAGAGTCTGTGTGTGTAATCATTGTTTTTGTTGCAGGATAATACACCGTTGGACAAAACCCTCTCGGCCAGTAATGACAGTCTGTCTGACAACATAACAAAGGTAGCTATCTGGATGGCTGGCTGGATGGCTAGACTGGTGTTCACATTAAAGAATAATACTTATCTATTGATGCAAAAGAAAAACCACACAAAAAATACATTAATATTATAACTAATAATTTGATTAATTGATAAACTGGATGGCAGTTCAGGCTTAACTTATTAACTAAAGCACCACCCAATAGCATTCTTGGTTGATTGATTAACAAAAGCACCACCGAATAGTGTTCTTGGGGGAGGCTTGGCACCCTATGACCCCTGTGTGTGTTTCAGGAGAAGGGCTCTGGTCTGGGTGCCATGTTCAGACGGTCTCCTAAGCCGGCTCTCAGGTCTCAAGTTTCAACGGTAGGGGATCATCCACCCCCACCTGTCTATAATCTCATCAACAATGTGTCTACTTTCAGAAGTGTGACAATATCTCTGAGGTGTGTCTTCAGGAGCCTTGTTTGCCCTCTTCTTTTAGGACCCCCTGACTCAGTTCAGTGAACTGTCCGGAAGCAATGACAGTCTTGCAGAGATTGGCAGTTCACAGGTAACATAGAATACAATAGAATAGAATAGAATAGAATGCCTTTATTGTCATTATACAAGTATAATGAGATTACAAGTTTCCCCATAATGTGCACACATAAATAAACAAGGAGATATATGTACAATAAAACTACTATAAAAACTACTAAGTACAAGAATTAAGTACAAGAATTAACATAGACTGTGCAATAACTAATATGAGCTACTGTCTGTAAAAAGTTGCATAGACTGTGCATAGACTTGTGCAAAGCCTGGAGGTAAACAGGCACATATCAGCAGCAGGTATGACAATAAAGTGACTGGTGTGACTGACAGCATAAATAGATGGAGGTATCAAGGCATTTTCACCCACCTATTCCAACATTAAATAGATATTAACTTTAATAGGGTAAGGGTGGATGAAGAAAACTAATGTTTATATGTTGAAACACAGATTGAAGTAGTTTAATAAATACTTTGCTAATGTTCTTCAGGATAAACACACATTTCTATCATTTACAGCTTTTTATGACTCCCAATGTTAACAGTAGGCATGGTTTACCCTTCTTTTTTACCAGTGTCGATAGTTCACTCACCTTACTTTTTCATCATTACTACACTGGTGCCTGTCACACCTTGATGTTACTGGGTTGTGTTTTTTATATCATTGTCCTGAAATCTTTTTTTTTTTGATCCAGGACTTTCTACCAGTTGATCCTGACCTTACTGGCAGTAAGGAAAATCTCATTGAGAACACCAAGGTGAGCAGAAGGCTAATTTGTACATGTGTATTTCACCTATTGTCTATTGTGTTTGAACCTGTAAAAGCCTTGGTTTTGTAACAGGAGAAGAAAGGAATGCTGGGAATTTTCAGGAAGTCACCAAGACCTGCAGAACAGGTAACCGTTAAGAAAACTCCTCCGAGGTAGTGTTTTTCCATACAGTCGAGAGTATCACCCATGCACAAACCCAGTGACACACAATATGAGTGTCATCCTAGTACTTTTCCGACAAGTCTTAACCTGCCCCGTCTTATCAGTGGAGAACACATACGTCACAGAAGCAGGCAAACAGAAACTCTGGAACCGATTTTCAGATGTATTCTTTGGAAGTGCACAATCTTTACAGCATTCATAAGGAATGCATTCTCTCCCAAAATGTTAGCAACCTCAGTGGGCTAAGTGTACTACTGTTATAAATGCCAATTTCTCTGTGTTTTCAAGAAGCTCTTATAAACCCTTCTTCCTAACGCACCTCCTGTCCTAACAATGCCAACTCTAGCTATCTAGCTCATACATGCATGTGCCCAGAACTTATTCTCCTTGCACTTATTCTCCAGTCAAGCAAAAGCACACCCCAGTGTGTCAGGAACGGAAAATGTAGTCATTTTAAAATGACTGTAGTCAAAAATACTAAGCTAAACCTCGACAAGTGAGTGAAGGAAGTTGAAGTTCAGTTGAAGTGACACAAATCCTGATGCTGGAATTGTTTTTAACAACATTAGTTTTTGTCAAAAACTAGTGTTGTTAAAAAATTTGGAGAACAATTCCAGCATCGGGATCCTGATTAAATCACTCACACTCTTGCACACACAAACGCAGACACACGCAGGGCACAAGCAGGACACACACACATACTCACAGATACTGTAGTATTGTTTGAACCATGCATAATTAATAATTCAGGGCATATAATAAAACAAACACAAATCATAACTGACATTGCACATGCAAGCACCTTTTTGAAATAAATTTTGTTTGTTTATTGACTCAATCTGACAAAATAATGTGGCATGCTCTTGATGCCTGACACTTCTGTTCTGCATTGTGTGCATGTAGAATTTGCTGGTATGTAAACCGTTCTTTTTCTGTTCTTATCAGGCTGGTGCAAACACTGATAAAGATGGTGAAGGCAAAGGTTTGGTGAGAAGAGGAAGAAGCTTAAAAAAGAAGCGGGTGCGTTCTTCCTGAACTAGGAAATAACTTGGTTAACTGTAGCAGACCAGTGTGATCTCACACTGAGGAATCTATTTTAAACTGTACCTTAAGCATTGCCATTCTTATTTCACCATGATACTGTTGCTAACACTAGGTGCAACTGCTACAGTTTATTTAGTTGTTGTTGTTGTTGTTGTTGTTAATTGTTTTGTATTCTTTGTCTGTTGGTTGTCTCCAGGTTGTGTCCTTTAGAGTAAAGAGGACGCTACCCAGAATTCCCAAGTTCTCACTCAGTTCAGCAGCTCAGGTGATAACAGCTTCCTCCTTCTGATGTCTCTCACACAGCTTTGCTTCTGCAGTGGCATTAATAGTTGGTGCCCCACATTACCACATGCCAGCTCACTGTGGTAAGATAAGCCTGGGTCCATATCCTAGTCTGGGTCTGTATCTTCGCCTTGTGCTGTGTTTGAGGAACACAATGGTTAAAATAGTGGAAGTGTACCATTGATGGTGTAACGGATAATATCGTTGATATCATTGATTGTGTGTTATCCAGTTAAGGCTGACCTTTAAAAAATGGGCAAAGAAGCATTTAGGAAAGCATGATGGAGTTTTTGGTGTGACACTGACACACTAAATAGCTACAAACCAGTGGCCCAGCTGGTGCTGATAACATCTTGTTTATATGTTGCATCCATGCAGCACACTGTGATGGGTTGTACAACAATGTTTTTATGCTGGTCTTGAACCATTATATGTTATGGCCATACAGGCCCGCCGATAGGGGCGGACAAATGGGTCTCTTTTCCCGGGCCATGGGAAAGGCAGGTCCCAGAACTGGTTCCTCCTTAAATTATGGAATATGGGGAAGGGGGGCCCATCAGATTATTTTGTCCTGGGCCCAGCCAAGACTGTCAGCGGGCCTGTGGCCATGGGTGAGGATGATCAGATAAGCCCTATTTGTGCTGATTCATCTGTTGCTGGCAGAAACTTGGCCCCTCTGCTTCTTTCATTTTCTGTTCCCATCTCACACTGGAAGATTGTTGAAGGCATTTTCACGTGGCTAACACATTGCAACGTATGTGGTTGTTGTGTAACGGATTCCAGCTAGCACAGCTCGGCGTAGAAAGTTAGTAAACCTCCCTCCCGACACCTCAAAAAGATACGCTGCTGACTGAGCTAGTAGCGTGGCTTTTAGCTCATTTGGTAGTGTGTCTGCCTGCCATGTAGAAGTTGCTGTGAGGTCACGGGTTTGAGACTCGGTCTGGGCTGCACAAGAAGACCTCAGTTGCACATTGAAATTTCCACTCTACATGAAGTAGAGTATCAAAAGCTTTTAACACATAGCTATACATATATGTGTTTAACTAAATGTTAGTGTTCAAAGTTATATTTTCTTAAGATCTTTTCTCACATGAGAAAGTACCTCTCAGGCTGCACAACTTCAGTTGCTATTTCAACCCTTGACATTAGCTCCTACTGTGCATATTCATGCCATCCACATGGATTTTGTAGTAATTTATTATATTATGTTTTTGTGCTGTAATTGTCGTGAATGTGATGGGCAAAGTAAATGATTAGATTTATAAAGGCGATTGCATTAGAACTCAAAGGTTTTAAAGCTACAGTGTATATATGCTTTCCATGGTATCCTGGTAGAAAAAAATATAACTGCAAACTGTGCGTTCATTATTGCATGACTACCTCCAATGATGTGTAAGTGCAGTTTTGCATAGTTATTACAAGCCCTTGTTAATATGAATGTTGAAGTAGCTTAGCTCCCAATGGCCAAAGTGGGTTGACATTGGCTTTCAGTTGATTTTGCAACCTCACCAATACATGCCACAAAACTACAACACTGCAGCTTTGAGGCTGGTTGCTGTGTTACCATTTCATGACTAATACCAAATCTGATGCATGTTGTCTGATATGTCTTCTTAAATAATGTATTACTTTCTCCATGTCATTATAGCTACTTTAATATTAACAAAACATTTCAGTGTGTTGGTTTGTTGCCCAAAATGTTTGACTGTTTTGAATGGCATTTTTGAGTAGGCCACAGGTACATGAAACAGGCTATTAAAAGAACAATCTAAAGAGGAAGCAGGGAGACTTGATAGAAGGGAAGACTTTCTTACTCTCAGTTCCTGTTCTGGCTGGGTTATTTTTTTAATGACGACTGAAGTGATTTGCATTTCCATGTTCACGTGATAGAAAGTCGAAGAGGAGCCTCTCGTGGAGGAGCCCATGGAGCTGAAACCGGTGTCTCCAGTACAGGTTGGACTTGAGCCTACACCCAGCGTTCCACTGAGACAGGGGCCAAATCCAGAATGCTCTGTCATTCACTACATAGTACACTACATAGGGTATTAGTTACATGTTGCCCCTTACATAGTACACTACATAGGGTATTAATTACATGTTGCCCCTTACATAGTACACTACATAGGGTATTAGTTACATGTTGCCCCTTACATAGTACACTACATAGGGTATTAATTACATGTTGCCCCTTACATAGTACACTACATAGGGTATTAGTTATATGTTGTCCCTTATATAGTACACTACATAGGGTATTAGTTATATGTTGTCCCTTATATAGTACACTACATAGGGTATTAGTTACATGTTGCCCCTTACATAGTACACTACATAGGGTATTAGTTACATGTTGCCCCTTACATAGTACACTACATAGGGTATTAGTTACATCCTGTCCCTTACATAGTACACTACATAGGATATTAGTTACATGTTGTCCCTTACATAGTACACTACATAGGGTATTAGTTACATGTTGCCCCTTACATAGTACACTACATAGGGTATTAGTTATATGTTGACCCTTACATAATTTACTACATAGGGTATTAGTTACATGTTGTCCCTTACATAATTTACTACATAGGGTATTAGTTATATGTTGACCCTTACATAATTTACTACATAGGGTATTAGTTACATGTTGACCCTTATATAGTACACTACATAGGGTATTAATTACATGTTGTCCCTTACATAATTTACTACATAGGGTATTAGTTACATGTTGCCCCTTACATAGTACACTACATAGGATATTAGTTACATCCTGTCCCTTACATAGTACACTACATAGGGTATTAGTTACATGTTGCCCCTTACATAGTACACTACATAGGGTATTAGTTACATGTTGACCCTTACATAGTACACTACATAGGGTATTAGTTACATCCTGTCCCTTACATAGTACACTACATAGGGTATTAGTTACATGTTGCCCCTTACATAGTACACTACATAGGGTATTAGTTATATGTTGACCCTTACATAGTACACTACATAGGGTATTAGTTACATCCTGTCCCTTACATAGTACACTACATAGGGTATTAGTTACATGTTGCCCCTTACATAGTACACTACATAGGGTATTAGTTATATGTTGACCCTTACATAGTACACTACATAGGGTATTAGTTACATCCTGTCCTTTACATAGTACACTACATAGTGAACGAGTGAGCATTTCGGATGCAGCCATACTTTCTAGCTCTTGCCTCCATCTTAGCACACCTCACTTCTCCTTTAAAAAACATTCATCTCCTGATATTTCCTTCAAACACCAGTTGTATAGACCACCTTATGCCATTCTTTGCACACACTGTGTGTGTGTGTGTGTGTGTGTGTGTGTGTGTGTGTGTGTGTGTGTGTGTGTGCGCATTTCAAAGTCTTCTAATAAAACTTTTGTAGTGTAGATCTGTTCTTCAACACCTTTCTCAGGTTTTCCTTTCTACTCTGTTGATTTTCTTGAAGAAAAGACATTCACTGGAACTGTTGTGTGTCTGATTCCCAGGAGGTTGCAGAAGAGCAAGTGGAGATCCAGGAGGTGGAGATGGCAGCCTATCCTACAGAAGGCAACCCACTGGAGGACGAAGGGGTGGGACTCTTGTCTCATCTATTCTATTCTATTCTATTCTATTGTATTCTATTCTATTCTATTCTACTCCATTGAATTTATTCTTTAGCATTCCGTAGAACATCTATCTTATGCAGCAAATGTTTTTTTCCACTTTTCCTGTGTTGTTCCAGGAGGACGGTGGCTTGATGGACTGGTGGAGAACCGTAGAGGGTAAGTTATTCAGAGTTAATACACATAGAACAGAAATAAATAAATTCTAGAAAGCCAGACTGTATGCTTAAGGCCTGTGACAGTTACATTGCTGCAGCTGTAAAAAAATAGGTTACAGGATTGCATACTAAATCTACGCAACACAGTTTGAACTCAAATTTCTATCACTACGTGCACATGGTAGGATCGGACTGGATTGGGATTGGATTAGGTGTTGCTACCCAACGGGTGGTCTGTCCCAAAATCCAAGTGCACATGGAGTTCGTGTAATCGGATAATGGTCAGAGATCTGGCCGTTTCCACTACGCTAGGTGGCGATGTATTCCTTTCAAAAAGTGGTGTTAGAACTACTTCTGGTCGATGGCTGCTGAAAAAAAAAAAAAAATCTGGCGGCATACAAACAAAGATGGTGTTGGAGGAGGTTGACAGAGCAGCATTTGCATACATGTTGTGCATTCTCCTTTGTTTGGAAGTCCGTATGAACTTCTTGATACCACACGGACTGTGCCGTCGGCATTTGATATTACAAGCAGTGCATTCCACTGTATGCGCAGTAGGCGAATCCGATATGATCCCGTGCACAAGGCGGCACCAAGCGGATTAACATCGGCTCAAGCCAGGGCTTTCAATTGGATTCGCGAAACCAATCCCTATACGATCTTTAGCCTGTGCACATGAATTCGATACGATCCCAATCCCTATCCAATCGTATTCAACTCGTCCATGTGCACACAGTGTATGTTAAGCGGCTTCAGCCACATTAACTGTACAGAATTGGTTAGAAGAATGATTAAAAAAGCAGAAAAACACTTTGAAGAACAGTACTGTGCATTTTCATGCTCTGTCATGAATGCAGATCAAGAGTCCTGAAAGCTCAGGTGTTAAAATTCTTGTTGTTTTTTGTTTTTAGTTTGTTCATAATTAGCTGTTTTTAACATCATGGCAGGTTGGGAAGAATGGAATGAAACAACACATTTTCAAGAGGATGAAGAAGAGGAGTGAGTAGATCTGAGTTTCATCTTTCCTCCACCACACTGTATACCATTCTGTACTGAACTTGCATTACATTATCTCAAATTTTCACATTGTCCCCGTGTAGTCTGTTTTGCCATTTTCCTACTATAATGTAGTGGTATTAACTCCTTAATTACTGTCTTTTCACTTTTTCTCCCTTTTCTCTCTCCCCCTCTTTCTTCCTCACATTGACTCTCTGTTGTCCCTCTGTGTGTGCCAATGGGCTTTTTTTTAATTGGTTGGCTAGCTAGTGGTTGGCTTAAGGCAATGCATTGTGGACTTGTATTAGTGACATTTCTGGACCAAATGCACTCCACCGCACCCATGTGGTATACTGACGTTTGGATGAGATTGCCCAAAAACGGGTCCAAACAGGTCCACTGACTGTGTTGTCCCTCTGTGCACCATTGACTCTGTTGTCCTTGTGTGTCCATCAGGGCAGTGGAGGCAGTGGCAGAACGAGTCTTCAGGGGCGCGCGTCTGTTCGTGCACCTCTTCAACCAGAGGGGGGCGTCGCTGCAGCATCGCATCCTGGAGATGGTGGCTCAGGCCGACGCCGTGGACGAGTTCCACAAGAAGACCGTGTCGGCGGCGGTGGGAGGCGGCGTGGCGAGCGTGGCAGGCAGCGTGGCCACCATCACAGGCCTCATCCTTGCGCCCTTCACCTTCGGAGCCTCCATCATCGTCACCGCCGTGGGCATCGGCGTGGCCACCGCCGGCAGCATCACCTCGGCAACAGCCAACATCACTGATGCTGTGCACGCCAAAATGGATCGCAACAAGGTGGAGAAGATGATCCAGGGCTACCAGGATGAGATCAAGGACATCAGGGAGTGCCTGGAGTTCGTGCAGGTAAGCTGGGTGGCGGAGGGGTGGGCCGTGAGGATGAACACTGCTGTCACTCATCCGACAACTAACAGCAATGAAAGAGGTGCAGTGTTTCTGTAGTACTAGAGTAAATTACACCTCTGAGAAATATTAAAATTGTCCACAAGGAGTCCTTGTTGTTCAGGTGTATGACTATAGACTATAGTTGGATTTACATGATCAGATTTAGCATTTCAGCTCAACAACCAATCTGATTGCACCTCTTCCTGCTATGCCAAACAGAAATGTTGGTTGTTTGTATTTGTTAATCTGTCTGTCCAAACCAATGGACTGTCCCATGATTTGTCTCCTTTAAACTACAGGACTGACTAAAACCACAGGAGATTTTGTTTACACACATACAATGGACATCTATACACAAACTGACTAGCAAACTAACTACATTTTCATGATAAAGAGATTTGAAATATAATTGCAAATGTAGATTTCATAAGAGAGTTTTTCTGTTTCTGGAGTACTGGAGCAAATCTACTTGTTCCTAATTTGTAATGTAACACAGAAAGTGGTTTGTAGTGCATTCATACATTTTTATAAAGCTACAAATACGTCTTATTCAGTATAAGTAGTAGGGATGTAACCATATCAAAATCTCACAATATGGTATTTCAGTAACAAGTCAACAAATAAAGTATTCATGGTGACCTTAAAATAAATACAAAAGACAAATCAAATAATGATGAATGTTTAGCCAGTATTGGGATCACAATTACTTGGCACAACTACTTATTCAGCTTTTTCCTCAAAATATGTAGTATAGTAGTGGTCTGGCTGTTTTCATGGACCCGTTACACTTCTGTTTAGAAGTTGTTTTACTTAGAAATACTGAAATAGCTGAATACTAGCATGCAGCATCTGCATCCATTCCATCTTGGTCCATTCTGTGTTCATGCAGTTATTAGAAATAATTTCTGCTTTGACTTTGATTATGCACCAATGTATCTGTTTTTCAAAATCAGTTTAATTGAGGAACATTGTGTAATGACAAAGGCCTTCACTTATTAATGTTACACAAGCAGTTAAAAAATCCTAAAGGATGTGATGAATGTAATTCTGAAATCATTCTGAAATCACATGCAGTAATGTGCAAAAGTTTTAGGCAGGTGTGAAAAAATGCTGTCAACTAGGAATGCCTTCAAAAATAGAAGTGTTAATAATTTATGTTCAACAGTTAACACAAGTCCTGCAAAATCCCTGACTTTGTCTGTACCCCTTTGTGTGAATTGATGCTGATTTGAAGGCACCTGTCTAAATCTTTTGCACAGTACTGTATCTTTTTAGCCATATACATGTTTACTGTTAAAACGCCCATAAGGCTGAAAGGACTTGATGGGCATAAGTTGTTTTCTGACAAGTTTTAGACAGGTGCACACAAAGTGTACACACAGGGGTACACACAAACTCAGGATTCTAGTCATTTGTATGATCAACCAATTACACCAAATTGGTTGTATATGTCAGGAAGCCTACATCCACAGGCTAGTTCCTGCATCCTACATCCTGTGGTTAGTTCTTCAAGATTTGGACACCAAAGACAAGGGATTTCTTAGGTGAAGTTGTACACTTTACAAGTTACAGACAGTTTTTTAGGGAGAGGGAGGGTGGCGATTTTGTGCAGCCTTTTTTTTTTGCAAAGTTCTCAAACCCACAGCGCAACAACTGTACAATGTAGAAGGCTCCAATTTGGCATGCGGTGTAGTATGCAGAAGAGGTATAGTATGCAGCTAAAGTGTCATATTTTGTCTGGGTGATCCTGCTTGGTCATAGAAGGCCCTAGAAGAAGTTGATCAAAAATTTATTGTAGGTTTTCACTGTGCTCTGTTTAGGCTTTCAGAAGGCATATTTGTACCCGGCATAAGCCCTTGTTTTTTTGCTGTAATGAGATAAGTTGAAACACTTTCCATAAAGAAATGAGCAGAAAGAAAAGTCTAACCATGTTTAAACAGCAGACCTCACAAGTTTGGAAAAATATTTTGGATGTCATTTTCAAAATATAAAGCAAGGGAGAAATGGTTTCCACTCTCCCCATTCAAGCCACAACAACAAAATAGCATTGGTGCAGGTACACTTCACTTCATAACTTACATTTGGTCTGTTAGCATGCAAGCAAATACCAACTTTAAGCTATTGTCAAGTAGTGTAAAGTTATAAGCCAACATAATGTCAGAATTCAAAACAGACTGCTCTGTGTCTAGCAAATGCTACCTACTGACAAATAATATGCAAGGGTCTTTTCTGGCTTCCGAGCTACAACAACATGTTTATGCCTCAGAACCAATTCTAATATAAGTCTAATAGTCCAATAGTCCAATATAGTCTAATATAAGTCCAATGTAATGTTATGCCAGTACGGTGAACTGGGTAGGAGTGGATGGAGCACACACAATATCTCATTGCAGAATGACTGGTTTAGTGATATATTTGCTACTTACCGCCATCTGGTCCAATAGCTTCTAACTTCTAAGTTTGCAGAGTAACAACACTAGCCACTGACAAATATGTTCATTTTCCAACCAAACAACCACGCACTTCAGTGTTAATGTCAGATAGAATTGGTGCTGAATTTGTCTTGAAGTCCTTAACTCGACCTTCTTTTGAAGTCATTTGGCAGTAATTTCACAGCCTCCTATATTCTGGCATTGACACCTGACAAGTAACCATACACAGACATTTCAGCCGTTCCACATTTTACATGAAGATTTTCATGGTTCCTTGTCTGTGTACACATTTACTGATCAGCTGATTGCATGTTTTTACCCTTTTTAATACTTAAAATTATGAGTTCCCCATGTCTGATCTACCACAAGTAATATAGGAAGGGGGACAAAATGTAACATATTTTTCACACCCCTGCCTAAATCTTTAGAGGCGGTTAGCAGTATGTAATGTCCACACATGGGACGATGGTCTCTGTAGTTCTCACTTCCTTCAACTCTGCTCTACTGCATCTGAAACAAAACTACAGTGTGCTTGCAAGACCCTTTGACCCTAGGTCATATGTCCATGATGCCACTGGTGCATAACACTAGTGTTCTCGCGATATTGTGATATTAACGGTACTGTTACATCCCTACTAAGTAGATTGGCTGGTCAGGTGTGGCTGTGATGAATGTCGAGCATAACTCTGCATAGAAGAGACAGAAAGACAGCCGCAAATACACATTGACTTATTTGCATACCGCGTTCATCCCATGCCCGCAGGAAGGAATGCACACGCTGGAGGAGTGGAACTTCCAGCAGTATGCAGAAAGCGTGGCCAAGAAGCACATGCACCAGAACATCAAGCACGTGATGAAAGAGGGTGGTCGCGCCGGAAAGGCCCTCATGATCAACACTGACCAGCTCATCAGCACCGTGCAGGTGCTCGGGGCAGCTGGCGGGGCCGTCAAGGCTACCCAGGCTGTCTCTGCCGTCACCGCGGTCATGTCTGCCCTCTTCCTCGCCCTCGACGTTTTCTTTCTCGCCAAAGACTCGCACGAGTTGCGCAAGGGTGCCAAAACTCAGTTTGCCAGCAAGCTGCGTGAGGTGTGTAAAGATCTGCAGGTTGGCCTGCTGGAGCTGAACAGGGTCAAGTGTCAGCTGCAGAAGACGATGGACGGCATAGAGGTGGAGGCATATGAGGAGGAGGGCGAGGAAGAGGAGGAAGACGAAGAAGAGGAGGACCTGGAGTCTGACCCTGTGAAGCTGGCCCAACTGGAGCAGGAGCTGGATGAGATGGAGGAGAAGCTGGACCAGAAGGTGCAGAAGGAGCCAACCAAAGGCACTAGCAAGAGAGAAGAGGAGACGAAACCGGAAACGGAGAAGGGAGACAGGGGACGAGAGAGTGAGACTAAGAGTGAAAAAGAGAAGAAGAATAAAAGTGAGAAAAAGGAAGGGGTGACTGGGAGCAAGAGTGAAATCACTGAAGATGACAGAAGGAGAGTCAAGAGTGAAGGTGCAGAAAATGAAAGTGTTAAAGAAAACCTGGAAACAGAGAAAGAAAAGGTGGAAACACACAAAGAAAAGGTGGAAACAGAGAAAGAAAAGGTGGAAACACACAAAGAAAAGGTGGAAACAGAGAAAGAAAAGGTGGAAACACACAAAGAAAAGGTGGAAACAAAGAAAGAAAAGGTGGAAATGAAGGAAAGAAATGTGAAAGTTGATGAAGAAAAGAAAATGGACAACGTGCAGGTTGACTTTATTGGTGAGGCTCAGAAGAAAAATCTGGAGAAGGATACCTCAGTCAACAGCATGACAAAAGACAGGGAGAAGAGGAGTGAAAAGCAGGAGATTGAGAAAGACAAAATGGTGGAAAAAGTGGTGGAAAAAGTCAAAGAAGAGAGACCAGCAAGGAAAATGTATCCAACTGATAAGCACAGTCAAAGAGAGCAGGAAGAGCAAACGAGCATGAAGTCTGTGCAGAGCAGCACAAAGGAAAAGAGTGGAACTGAGAGAGCAGCCCGGAAGGAGAAAAACGAGATGCCAAGGAAGCTTGAAGAAGAAAAGGAGGTCAAGGTCAAGTCTGAAAAGGGAACATGGGATAATAAGAGCGAGACGGAGAGACAGAGTGCCAGTGTGAACAACAGGCAGAGAAGGGAGGAGGAGGAGGAGAGCAGGAGACAAAGAGGGAGCAGAGGTGATGGAGACAGCAAAGAAGGAGGGAAACCTAACACTAAGCTCAAACACAAAAGAAAAGGAGATCAGAAAGATGGGAGAGGAGTGGAACAGAGGGAGAGAGCAAAAAGGCAAGACGAGGAAAAGGAGATCAGAAGTAATAGGCTCAGCAAGCAGGAAGGAGGCGTGAGTAGATCTCACCAACCAGAGCCAGGAGGAGGAGGAGGGAGGAATGAGAGCCTTGCGGGAGCGAACTATGGGAGGGGGAGAGAGAGGGACGAAGAAAGGAGGAGAGAGGGAGAAGGGGAAAGGAGAGGTAGCACACAGGTGTACAGGACTGAGAAAGAAAGGGGTGAGGAGAGGAGGCGTGAGGAGAGGACAGGTGAGAGGAGGGGCAGTGGGCACGACCACACTAACGTGAAAAGAAGGAGTGGAGAGGAGCGAGATGGGGAGAGGAGAGGAAGCAGGCAGGAGTATGGGGGTAGTAGAGGACGGGAAGAAGGGCAAAGAGGCAGCAGGCACGACTACAACAGTGGGGATCAGAGGAGGGGGGGCAATTCAGACATCAACAGCAGCAGCAGCAGCAGTAGCAGTAGCAGAAGAGGTGAGAGGGAGACCAGGGAGACCAGAAGAGAGGGGAAGGAAGCTAAGGCTGAGCATCGGTCTCGTCAGCGCTCCATTAACCAAGAGGACCTCAGTATATAGCCTGTGCATGAACATATTATATATATATATAATGTGTATATGTAAAAATGATACATTTCCCCTTCATAGGTGCCTCCTGAGAGCTAACAGAATATAATACTGTAATTACAGTCTAGTGGTGTTTTAGTAGAGGACTTTCAATGAATGCCTTTTTAAAATATGAAATGTGTTTTAACTGCCTACACCAATCACTACATATCACACTCTGTATCTCAAACTGCAAGGTAGCTATCCAGAATGCACTTCATTATGGACTCTCCTGCTATCTAACTCAGGACCTTTTGTATTTAAAACATTTTTTAATTATGTTCTCATTTCCTCAACCATTCGCCAAGTGCTGGGTGCATTTCCTTCACTAAGCTGAATTTTTTCATCAACTGTAGGTCAAAGAAAGTTGTGATATACACTACAGCTCTAAGCACAACACAATCTGTTTTAAGCTGCTACTGATGAAGTTACTGATGAAACTGACTAACAACTGATTACATTTGTCTTTCTATTTAAGGGTGGAGTTATTTGTTTTTGTTGTTGAAAATGTTTGTGTTTTGTTGTTGTTGTTACTGTTGATGTGTCAAACACTGTTTCATACTGCTGCCATACAGAATGTTCCAGTATGTTTGTGTTTTTTGGTATTTCCTTTCATTAAATTGTACATTTCGTTGGCCTATTAGTTATCTCTATGGGACTTTATTGATGAACTGTTTTTATAGTTCAACATTACCAGCCATGCCCAGAAAATTACGGCAGAAAAAGTTGCTCTTTCTCTTTAATGTATCCTAGTAGCAGTGTGTCTGTCTCCATTTGTTGTGCTCTAACTCGTGCATGTTGAAACTCTCAGAGAACTACAGTACATCATGGTCAGGTAAAGTGAACCAGTTGTTCTCTACCTCACTCGTCTCTGCATCATGAGTTCCCTCAAAGGGAAGCAGCACAGACACTTCCTTCAGCCTTAGGTCAGAGCAGCTTTCTGCTAGAAGCTCAAACAGCACATAGCAGGAAGTTTGCAAAGCCATCATAGAGTAACTAGCCTGTGTACACTAAGCTAGGTAAAACTGAAACCAAGTAGCCTAGTAACAACACTTCAAATATACCAAAGAATTTTGCCTACTAACCAGTACATGGGCGGCTTGACACGTCCAACACGGACAAGTCCAAACTTACTTCTACCTGTGACAAATGCAAAAACACCAGTGCTCTACTTCACAACAAACTAAAATCATACAGATTGAACATTAAACAAGAATATACACCATCCACAAACTGCTGTATGTGACCTGCTCGTCTTCACAAACCAAAACATTTGATATATGACCCTGATACAGAGGTAAAGTTTTGACTGGCTGAATTTATGCATGGCATGACCAGTCCAAGCCTAAACCCTATAGAGCCAGGACATAGTATGAACACACATTTGTTTTTGGAAACACAGGCATAAAGGATAGAAGACTGTAATGAGAAATTTCTCGGACTTGGAATGTTTTTGTATAGCACTTGCAGTACTTTCCGTGTTTAAATGGTGTAGGGATGCCACAGTGAAAAGTTAAACTTCAAAACTACATAATGCAGTAAAAACAACTTTGGGGGTTTCTGAATCTTTTCTGATACTGTTTTCTAATATACTTCACATTACCAAACCACTTTACTGGGTCTCATCATACAGTTCCTAACATAATGTTTTATCATGAAATTAAAGTAAACAAAGATAACCATGGTAACAAAGTTGTTATCCAATCAGTGTATGTGACAGTGTGTGCACCCTTTCAAAATTTTTGATGTATGTTACCAGCTTTGTAACACCCTAGCAGACAAAAAAATCTTCCAAAACACTTTTTGTCAAACAACATATCTCACTTATAGTCTTGGCTGTACTAGACACACATATACATTCACACACATACAGATACACTCTTACTGTGTGTTCACATCAGAAGGGACCAAAGCGACCAGAGTGACGGAAGTCATTATTTCTCTAAGGAGAGTTTGCAAATTGGGCTACCAGAGCGAATTCACCGGCAGCAAAGCGAATTGGGCGACCAGAGCGAAAAACCGAAGTTAAAAGTCCGTTAACTTTATGGTAATGAGCTATGACGCGGTTAGGCGAAAACCAACCAGAATACATAGATCTATCAACGTCCGTTAATTACTGAGATAAATCCAAAGTTCTTTGGCTAAATCCAACATTCCAAATGATACGTCATGAGCGAACAAAACGAACAAGGCGAATTCAATGGTGAAGCTTCTTCAGCGATCTCGACGACCTGGTCACTTCGGTCGCTTCAGATGTGAACACACAGTTACTTTTTTGCTCCTTACTCACCACATCCCCATGCCTGCAGGAAGGAATGAACACACTGGAGGAGTGGGACTTCAAGAAGTACTCGGAGAGCGTGGCCAAGAGGCACCTGAACCGCAACATCAAGCACATAATGAAAGAGGGTGGCCGAGCAGGCAAGGCCCTCATGATCAACACGGACAAGCTCGTCAAGACTGTGCAGGTGCTCGGGGTCGCGGGCGGTGCCGCCAAGGCCGCCAAGGCGGTCAGCATCACCACAGGGGTCATGTCTGCCCTCTTCCTCGCCCTCGACATCTTCTTCCTCGCCAGGGACTCGCACGAGCTACGCAAGGGTGCCAAGACGAAGTTCGCTGGCAAGCTGCGTGAGGTGTGCAAAGAGTTGCAGGATGGCCTGCTGGAGCTGAACAGGGTCAAGTGTCAGCTGCAGAAGACGATGGACGGCATAGAGGTGGAGGCATACGAGGAGGAGGAGGGAGAGGAAGAGGACGAAAGTGATGATGAAGAGGAGGACCTGGAGTCGGACCCTGTGAAGCTGGCCCAACTGGAGCAGGAGCTGGATGAGATTGAGGAGAAGCTGGACCAGAAGGCACAGGAGGAGGAACTGAGCAAAGGGACTAGCAGGAGGGAGAAGGAGAAGTGGGAAAGCAAGAGTGAGAAAGTACGAGAGAAGGGAATGAAGAGTGAAAAAGAGACGAGGAACAGAACTGAGCAGAAGGACGGAGAGACTGAATTGAAAAGTGAGATTACTGATGAAGAGGACAGGAGGAGTATCAAGAGTGAGGGTGGGGAGAAAGAGGGTGGTAAAGAAAAAAAACAAAGCGAGGAAGAACAAAATATACAGAAATCAAAGGCTGAGCCGACTAGCGAGGCTCAACAGAGGGACGCAGAGAAAGATGCCTCATTGAAGAGCAGCACAAAAGAGAAGAGTAAGAAAGACAAGGACGAGATTGAGAAGGACAAAATGGATAGAGTGATGGGAAAAGTAAAAGAGGAGAGCCGTGCAAAGGAAATGCACGCCACTGACAAACACGGTCAGAGTACGCAGGAAAAGCAAGGGAGCATGAGGTCTGTGCAGAGCAGCACAAAGGAAGGGAGTGGAGCTGAGAGAGCAGCCTGGAAGGAGAAAGACGAGGTGCAGAGGAAGCGAGAAAAAGAGGAGGCAGTCCAAATGGACAGGGCCAGATCTGAAAAGGGAGCATCGCATAGTATGAGAGAGATGCAGAGACAGAGTGCCAGCATGAATGACAGGCAGAGGAGAAGGGAGGGAAGTGGAACTAGTGGTAGGCCACAAGGGGGCATGAGAGCTAGTGCAGACGTGAAAGAGGGCGAGCAACTGGTCACTGAACACAAACAGGAAAGACGAGGAGGGGAGCCAAAGCAGAAAGAAGAAGGTCAGAGGGAGAGCACAAGGAGGCAAGACGAAGAGAGGGAGGTCCGAGGTGAAGGACCAAGTAAGCAGGAAAGAGTTGCGAGCAGAGGTCACCAAGCAGAGCGGACGGAGAGCCTCACAGGCAGTGGAAGGGCAGACTACGGGAAGAGGGGACAGAGGGAAGGCGAGAGGAGAGGAAGCAGACAGGAGCATGGGAGTCAGAGAGAGAGGGGCGAGGAGAGGAGGTGTGACGAGAGGAGGGGCAGTGGGCACCATCACACCAGCATGAAAAGAAGGAGTGGTGAGGAGCGAGATGGGGAGAGGAGAACAAGCAGGCAGGAGTACGGAGATAACAGTGGACAGGAGGAAGGCAGGAAGGGAAGTGGGCAGGAATACTCCTTTGGGAAGAACAGCAGTGGAGCTGAATGGCTCCGAAGTGGCAGTGAAAGAGAGGCCGGGGAGAGCAGACGAGAGGGGGACAAGCGCAGGCCCAGCTCTCGTGCACACTCCATGCGTCAAGATGACCTCAATATTTAACCTGTGTATATAAGGTGGATATGTGTTAAATGTCAGTATAGAAATGTTTTTCACGATTTTATCTGTGGAGTATTTTTACATATATTTTCTTACTTTGGTGGGGTATTGGGAGAGGGTTTTTAATAAGTTCCTTTTAAAAATACAAAAGTGTTTTAAACAGATGCCTTTGCCAAACTCTTCAACTGTTACACTTATCTCTTGTCTTGCAAGGTAATGCACTTTATTTGGGACTCACTTGCAGTGTCTCTCAGGATCTTTGTATCTTTGCAAACGCTTAATAGAGATGATCACATCTTGCACATAATGCTGAGTGGATGCCATTCTATTCACTAAGGCCATTGAGTATCCTTCATTAGAAATGAAGCCAAGCCACCACGGCAGTGACTGTTTTTTCCCCTAAGTCTTCCATGTCTAAGAAAGGAACTACAGGTTAGGTTCATCTTAGTATTCAAAGGTAGATTGTGTGTGTTGGTTTATCTGTAACATGTTTTCTTGTTTGTTTGTTTGCTTGTTTGTTTATTGTTGAAACATCTGTGCCATGCTACTACCATGTGGTAAACCAGCTCCTCGTACTTCATTTCATTTTGTACAGAGGGTCTGGCCTTGAGGCAGTTGACATTCATGTATTTGGACCAAGCGAATTCGAGCCAATCAGAGAACAAAGGAAGTGTTTGTGAGCAATGATGTTGACTTTGTGTGCTACGTTTGAATTGTAGTGCGTAGGTAGGCTAATTGCATATGTGATGACCAGATGTTAGTGGTTGGGTAAAGGCAGAGCCTCTTGTTTTAAACTTCAGCAGAGTCAACACCTTTGGGAAGAAATTGTTTCTCAGTGCAGCAAGGCCAGACCCTCTGCACAAAATGAAATGAAGTACGGTGTGTGGCTGGTTTACCAGGCTAACTGCCATGCAGAATTTTACAATATGTTGGTGTCTTTTAATATTTGAAATAAATGTATATATATATATATATTCCTACTGGTTATCTTTTTTATTTTGACTTTTCCATATATAGATTTTAATGGTTAATAAGCTTACTTTTGCATGACATGCATGTTCAGTCTTTCAAAAGGGTGGTTTATATAAATATGTTATATTGTAAAATGCGAAACTTTATCATTTGTACAAATACACAAGTGGCTAAATGAGTTTTTCGAACCACATTTTACATCAAAATGTCCCTTCAAAGTGCACTATTTAATTGCCAACATGACTAATAAATTTGACTGTCTTATCCGTACACAGTGACACAATGACTAAACATTCTGATGGCACTGACACGTATATTGACACAAAACTTGCTTTTGAGAGATGAACTAAGGATTTTAAGCAAGAGACTGGCTTTTGCAGGTGATCCACTGTGTTTTGCTATTTGTCCAAACTGTTTTGAGAAATGCACTCGATCTTCTGCAAATTGCAAGAAAGATGTACCAAAGCGATAGAGAAAAACTGTAATACAGCATGTAACATGACAATAAATGAAATGAAACAGTCAGTGTGGTAGAGCCAGCCCTGCACATAGGCTTCATAAAACCTTGCATAGAAGAAATCCAAGCTTAAAACCATAATGGACTTTTGTATATTTGAACATTTACAATATTGAGATTTTGTCTTTTACAGTATATCTTACTGTATGCACAATAATTGCTGATACATTTAATGTGCTATGAGCTATGGGCATCCTCTAGCTATTTGCCCTGTTTTCTATTGCTTGATGTAGAATATAATGACTGCTCTGTAGTGATTTGTACTTTTTACCGGTCTGTGAATAATCTGAAGACAGTGGTTTTTTAAGACTAGTTAAAACTACATTTAAAAGGTTTACAATTGTCAGAGGTTTTATAAATATAGTCTAAGAATTGGGGGTTGTGATTTAAGTTCTTAGCAAAGGTTGTTAAGATGTCAAGAAATGTGTTCCGACAAGGGTGAAAATCTGTAATATATGATATGAGGCTTATTAAAATCTCTGGGTTCTGAGAAATGTTGCAATCGGCCACTGGGAGGCATTGCTGTTCAAGCATACATCGCTGGATCCACAACATTAGATGTCAGAGCTGTGGTTCTGGTAAAGGGGGTGTTGGTATTTCAGCACAAGGGCCGGTCAAAGTATACCCCTCCCATGCTCCTTGATCTAAGTGTTGATTGCCTGGATTGAAGTTATGATCATTCTGAGCCTGTAAAGAGACTACAGAACCTGTATATTGTACAAATGCTAGAATTTACCTAGGAGGACTGTGATGAACAAATTGCTTAAATGTGACAAAATTTCATTTTGAATTAGAACCACACATTGGCTTAAATTGAGCAAACTAAGTGTTCATATGTGGTGTTGGGTCATATTTATGCTCAGCTGAGAACAACTACCTGTGTTGGGTTTTATCAATATCTCAATGTGTTATCTTTAATAAAGGTTGATCAAACAAACTCATGAAGGGAGCATGTCATTATTTAAATTTGTTTGAATGGTCATTTAGAGTTGCAGTTATAGTATTTAACAGATGCCTTTCTCCAAAGTGACATACAGCACTATAGAAAACCAAATTAAAAACAATACTCAGCTATGAATATACAATCAAATAATTAGATACAGTTATAATGGTTAAAAAAGTAATGAAGTTATTCTTATATACATATATATATAATTCTTATATACTTATATATAAACATTTTAAATGGTCATTAATTATGAACTAAAAAGATGTATGGTTGTAATTTGGGTGACCTTAATACATTTTGGGTAGTGACACCCTGATGGTGATACATTCTTTATATAACGACAATATAATTATTATAATAGACAATTAGATCTTAGATCTATAAAGGTGCTTCCACACTGCCCCAACAAACGCCAACCAACTCCAACATTCTAAAGTTGGCAGTTGTTGGCACCTAGCAGCTGGCAGTCTTTAGAATGTTCAGAAAACCAACTGCCACACTGCCCAGACTAAAAACTGTCAAGACTAACTTTTGTCACCATCTGTTTTTGATCTTCGACATTTTTTTAACATGGGCAAAGTTAAAAGTGTACTGAATGTGGCCAAAGTAATTTTTGGTCTACATTGGTCAGACATTGTACAACTCCACCAGACCGGACCGAACATGTTGAACTCTTCCAACTCCATCCAACAAGAACAAACTAACACAGACTGGTGGTCCACACTGCCCCAACTGTTGGCATTTGTTGGAGTTGGTTGGTGTTGGTTGGTGTTTGTTGGGGCAGTGTGGAAGCACCTTAAGACAGAAATACTGTCTGTAGTCATCCATACGCAACAGTACCTGGCTGCAGTCCAGACCATAATTTAGGAATGTAAACTGAAAAAGCCTCTGTGATGCCAAGGACAATAGCAATGGCATTTCCTTTTGTGACTTAGCACATCTCTGGTTTATGGTAAGAGAGCATTACAACACCTCAGAGCAAATCACAAGTGACAAGATGCTGATCCTGATCCTGATGATGTCAGAGCATTAAAATGTCTGCTGTGTGGCCACTGTGGACATGGGCAGATGTGTGGAAGTCTACCCATCCCACCAGCAAGCGGTTTAAGTCACTGAGCCACTGCAGGCAGGTTTACTCACTTTCCTAAGTGTGTTAACTTCAAGGAAGTGGAGCTTATAAAAAGTAGATCCAGTGAAGAGGAAATATATCAATCTTTTTTTGCCGTAGTGTATAATTTTTTTGAAAGATACCCCATCTCCCCTGTCATCACACAATATCTTTCAGATAAACACCAGTATCACCTCCATTTGCATTCAGCTGCGGTGCACAACTGCTGTTAAAGCGATGAGCACTGGTGTTAATCAATACGATTACAATTGAAGTGATGCCTTTCATTTGCACAATGTGTGAGCACCACACCCAATGGCTTAATTCAAATCTCCATTCATTTCTTAACTCAGAAGTTAGTTATGGGGGCAAAGATACAGGCAGACATGAGCTTTCAGAACTGACAGCAGTTCATGGTGTATGAAGATGTTATCTCTCCCTCCCCCATCATACACTGACCTATCAACATACCTGTAGCTAATCTCTCAATAGATGCAAAACCCGCCCCAGGGTGAGCTCAAGGATAAGGAATGGGGAAGATGGCACTATGGTTGGTCAGGAATGAAGATATGTCTCCGTCATACTAAATGTTTTGTTTCATTGTGTGGTGGGGAAAATATGACAATAGCCTATTCAGTCCAAGAGGTTTGTGTGTGAGAGGGAGAGAGAGAGAGAGAGAGAGAGAGAGAGACAGAAAGAGAGAGAGAGTATATGTCTAAAACATTCTAGTGTAGGATTCTTTGACAAAGCAGATTAGTCAATGCAGGATTTTGTTTTATTTTGCTGATAAATGAACTAGACTAAGTACTCTAAGTAGACTACAGAGAACATCCCTAAGTGGTGACCCCAGTTATGTTATGTTATGGTATGGTAAGTTTCCGCTGAACGTGAATAAAGCAGTAGAGTTGTGTCAACCAGTACCGATTGCCGACTAACGTGGTCTGTTTCTGGGCAGATCATCGACTTCATCAAGTGTCTTTATTCTGTCATATTCTTGACATTCTGACATATTCTTTCTGTTATATTCATGGGTTCATATTATTCAACATATATTCAAGAGTTTGCCACTGTGCAATCTGAACTGGCATATCTATGGCAATGGCCTAAAAGCCACTAAATGATGTCATATTGGAACCACAAGCTCATGAAACTGTGAAACTCCCTCATACAAACAAAACCAGTGTAGCCAGTACGGACTGGAAAATATGTGGTGAAGAAATAAATTGTTTGTCTCCATACCAGTAACATGGCTCCACATGTGTTTACCTGCAGATGGCTATCTTGTGCATACCTATTTGCTTATTGGCATTTCTCAGGACACCTTTATAAAACTGTATCTTTACATATACTTGGTTTTATTTATTTATTTTTATTTATTTTGTGATCAATTTTTTATTTTATTTTTTATTATCAGTATTATTTACATTGTCAGGGAAACATTTGGGAGGTCAAGAGGGAAAAAAAAAAAAAAGAACATTTTCAATAGTAGACACATCAATTACAAACTGAGAATCTGTTTCAATCAGTGTCCATGTTTCCATCCCCATCCCTTCCACCCAAACCAATTCTCACCCACCCAGAACCAGCCCCATAAACCCTAAGGTGAATAGCTCAAGGGAATGAACGGTTTCAAATAAAATAAAAAATATATAAATAATAATAACATAAAATAATAATAAATAATAACTAATAACAAATAAGGACCCAAACCTCAGAATAGGATCACACACCTACCACCGCGTACGCACGCACGCACGCAGCGCACACATACACACACACACACACACACACCCACACACACACGCATATACCCCACGGCCAAGGAGCCCCCTCCCCCCATCTACAATCGCAATTTTACCATACAGAAAATACACGTTTTACAGCATAGTTTGTATTTTTTCTAATAGCTTAGACCAGCACTCAATATTAGAAACTTTGGCAGAATGTAGACGGGCCAAACTTAGCTCACATTGAGCAATATCACAATAAGAAAACAGCCATTCTCTCACTGACAATGTGTGTGGTGGTTTCCATCGACAGACTATTATCTTTTTGGCGGCTGTGAGCCCCAATAATAAAAGACGCTTTCCATTTGTAGTTAAACTTAAAGATGATGTGTCGTTAAGCAACAGTAAACTGGCCGAGTGGGGGATGGATACTTCCATATTTCTGGACATGCTAGTGCAGACACCATACCAACACTTGCTGACCTCTGGACACTGCCACACCATATGATAGAAAGTAGCAGTGACATTACCAGGGCAGAAATCACAGTATGGATTGTCTCTGAGTTTCATTTGTTGTAATCTTCGTGGGGTTAAATAAGACCTATGAATTAGTTTGTAATGTATCATCTGGTGGTCAAGATTTCTGGATGACAGTGATATATTTGACCAAATTGCGTGCCAGTCCATGTCTTGAGAGGGGTTAATGTCAGTCTTCCAAAGTCTATAGAGTGGTATATGTTTATGTGAGGCTTTAGAAATAAATTTGTAAATATTAGAGACACTGCCACAAACTTTTCCCTTTGCGTCAAATATAACATGGAGGGGATGATTCTCCAGCTTGATGCCACAAGGAACGCCCTGAGCACGCATTGCTGCTCTTAACTGTAAATAGAAATAAAAAGTACCTGTTAACTTGTATGAGCTATTTAGATCTTGAAAAGCCCGTAGTCCTTGTTCCCCTACAATATCTTGGAGAACAGAGATGCCTCTGCTACTCCACTGAAGGAACATAATTGGTTTCTTCTCAATTAAGAGAGAGTGATTGTTAAAAATAGGGGATTGAGCACAGAATTTATTATGAATTTTGGCCACCCGATGAAGCTTGTACCATATAGAAAAAAAGTGTGAAATTATTGGTCCAAAATCACGTTTAATTATCTTAATAGGTATATTAGAATATGCAGTAGTAAGCAGACTATAAGGATGAGTTAGACTATTTTCAATTGGACGCCATGACACCAAGGTCTTTGGATTTAGCCATATAATGAGTGGACGCAAAGCAAAACACCAAGAGTACCACTCAAAATTGGGCAGGTTAAGACCTCCTGATTCTCTATGCCTTTGTAGTGTGGAAGTTTTGATTCTGTGTTTCTTTTTATTCCATAAATAAGAGTTGGTGATTGACTGCAGTTTCTTCCAGTAACCATTTGGTGGACTAAGGGGGATCATAGAACTCACAAAGTTGGTTCGAGGCAGTATATTCATCTTAATTATTGAAAGTCTGGCCTGAAATGAGGTGGGGAGTGTACCCCAACTAATAAGGTCTTTCTCCACATTTTTTAGCACTTTGTTATAGTTATCATTGGATATTAAGTTAAGAGAGGGTGAAATAGATACTCCTAGGTACAAAAAGTTACTAACAACAGGAATATTGAGCGAATGTTTCTGGTTATCATGTCCTCCTAGTAACATTAGAGCAGATTTAGTCCAGTTTGGGCTCAGGGGAATCATTGGATAGTCCAAGTTGGATCTTGCAGCTATAATAACACCTCTACTCTTTTTAGTATAGCGAAGAGGCAATAACATTATAATTCTTGTCCTTGAATCTATTTATGTCAAGTTTAAGTAAATGTGTCTCTTGAATGAATGCAAATTGAATATTCTTTCTGCGAAGAAGTTTCAGTGTACTTATACGCTTCTGTGGTGACGCTTCTGCGCACGCACACACACACACATACACACACACATTTAAAAAAAAAAAAAAAGGAGAGAGAGAGACAGAGAGAGCGACAGAGGAGAGAGAGAGAGAGAAAGAAAGAGAAACAAAGAAACTGCCCATCCTTGATCATCACATGTCCTCTCAAGCAAGGACTACCCACCCACCCCAATAGTATTCCAGTCTTCATTGAAAAGACAGTCCATAGTCCTTCCACCTTCCAAAGCAGATTAAGCAAAACAAAAAGAATCAGTGTCTATGCAGTGTCTGTGTCTATGCAGCAAATCAGACAGCCCTTTGGCTCAGAAATTAAAGCGATTTACGATCCCTCAGAGCAGCTTATAAATCCTGACAGTGAGCATGAGTAAGAGAGAAAGAGAGAAAGAGAGAGAGGAGCAGCCCATAAACAGTGCGCAGGTAGGTCAAATACCCAATTAAGGCGTCTGAAATAGGCCATTTGAAATAATAAAGAAAAAGAAAAAAGGAAAATCAAACAGTCTTAAACCCTCTATGGCTTCATTAAGAACTGTCGTTGTAGTGCGAATGTTCGAGTTCAAGTAGTCCGTGGTACATATTATAAGGGTTTCGCCTAAACACAATTGTAGTGTGCTCCTTTCGGACAATTTACAGCGAAGCAAGACCAAATATGTGTTTTCTTTTTTTTTTCTTCTCCTTCAAAAAAGTCCTTAATTGGGCTCCCCATACTTAAAAAAATCGCTCTGTGGAGAGAGAGAGGGGGGAGGCACAGCCCCTCCTCAATGTCTCATTCATCTGTAGATGTTCAGGACAGCAACAGACATGTCGGTCTCACTTAAATCCAGGAAATAGTAAGCAACAGGGAGATGGAAACAGAAGAAGAACAGAGACACAAGTCTTCAGCAGTGCTCCGTAAGCTCCGTTAAGAAAAAAAACAGCTATCGGAGGTTCTCAGAATAAAACGAAGTGAAGGAAAATGTATTGATTCAGTCTTACCCTTCTTCATTGTGTTGCTTGTCATTACCACAGCCTAGGGCCACAAACTTCCCATGGTTGCCTCCTTCAATGCCATGTTGTTCGTCACAGCTGTTCAGGCCTGCTACAAACCTTTCAGCCTCACGTAACTCCGGGAAGCGATAAGACTCATTTTTACGAGAGAGTTGAATAATTGCTGGATAGTTAAGAAAAGCCCTGAATCCAAATTTGCGAGCCTCGTGCATGATTTTGTAGCATGGCTTTCTGCGCTTTGTGGTGGCTTCGCTATAATCAGCAGTGAAGTTCAGTAAGCTGCCCTCGACCTCTGGTGAACCATTCCTCGCCTCTTTAAGTATGAGATCTCGGTCCGTGAAACTTTATTTTTATTTTGTCATTTTTTTGTTTATTAGGTAAGTGTCTTTTTCTTTTAAGACTTTTTAATAGGTATGAGGAAATAGGGCATCTATTTACTATTTGCTTTTTGACAGGAAACCAGTCACATGATTTTAGTAAGTGGGCAGGTATGAATACTTGGTGCCACTTTGTGTGTAGTGTGCATATTGTAGAGATACAAACCTCATCTGTTTGTGTGTGTGTGTGTGTGGGTTGTGTGTGTGTGTGTGTGTGCGCGTGTGTGCGTGCGTGTGTATGTGTGTCCACAGAGGACTGTGATATGGTTGGGGTGGGAGCCCAAAATGATTCTCTTTCAGGGGGCCCAAAATTTTTAGCAGCACCCCTGTGTGTGTGTGTGTGTGTGTGTGTGTGTGTGTGTGTGTGTGTGTGTGTGTGTGTGTGTGTGTGTACAGGATGTGTATAGTGTAGGGCTACAAACCTCACTGCTGATCCTATAACACCAGCCCGAGATGGTGGTGATATTAAATGAGAGTTTGGTTAATTTAAAGAAGATAGATGCAGAACAATGTAATTTGAATTAAGTTGTGCTTCAGAGCTTAATACGAAAACTTGACATTATGTGAATCCTCTGGTGTTATATCTTTAACTTTATAGTTTATTTTGGTTTACAACTATAATAAAAAGCAATATTTTAACCACCATGCCAGATAAGAAGACTGACAATACAAGGTCATTCATTAGCAAAGACTACAAGTACTCCATCTATTAAAGCTTTATCATGCTCCATATGTCCACAAAACAGACATGTAACACTGAATGCTGTACAGTATTAAAGCAGCCTACTTGCTGCATGTTTTAATTTAATCACAAACCATACCGCAAGCTCTTGACTCTGTGTTCTCCATCATTTGTGACACTATTGGAAATAAAGCATCATTTGGAATATCAGTTGTCTTAAAGAGAACTAGAAAAGCACTCATAGCGCAAACCCCTGCCAGGGCAGCTCAGAACACCACCAAAATCTAATCACTTTTAAGTTAGCCCATTTTTGGCCTGTCCTAAAAAATCATCAAAATCCACCCATAACTTTGTGAGTTATGTTGCTAATAAGCAAACAGACAAACGAACAAACGAACAAACAAACAAACAAACGCTGACGATTACATAACCTCCGCTGGCGGTAGTGTGTCAAGTGTCTGAAACCTCAGGCAGAGAAAAGTAAACACCATTACACATCAGTAAAACTCTATTTGGAAGCTTGCATACTATTACTAGAAGCCCTGGGTGGGTCTCTGCACTGTGTTTGGAGAGATGGTACATGTAGCCAGGCCTGTCTTTTTGTAAACATGACTATCTCTTCATGGAAAGTTAGGAGGCCTGTCTTCTTGTGAATATGAATCAGTATTTACATGTTATCCATTGATAGCCATGCAGGCACCACAGACAGGTAGACAGTTGATATGAGATAAACTGATAACCGTGTCAGAAGCAACACAGAGCTTCTCACAGAGATTACTGAAAAGGAAATCTCAAGGCCATTCCATGCTGGAATCATTGCTGTAAAAGCATAATATCATTGTTAGACTTTTAGTAACAGCTGGCTTTGTTGGATTTTGAGATTTGCACACTCAGGCACTCGATGGCACACAATGTGTGAATGCCAATTTATAGCACTTTGTAAGATCCCCCCAAAAATTAGTATAGTTTTTTTTTTTTTTATTGGACACTAGCTGCTAATACCTGCTGCGAATGGATGTACTGTAGATCTGTAGCTTCACACAAAAAAATCACAAAACAACTGACTGACTGACAACACTGAATATATACAGTCTCTCTATATATATACATACATATATACAATATATACAGTCTCAATGCTTACGTCTTTGGCTTGAACTGAGTTTCTGCACCTGCTCCTGTCCTCACTGGCTGAATCTACCACACAATAAGAAGGTGATAATTGTAAAAGATGAAGTAATTACAATGGCTGACAGCTGAAGGCAAGTTACCACTGACTTGACTACACCAATATTTACAATCGAAATTTTCATTCATTTGGTTTTACAATGAAACTAAAAGACAAATTAGTCTGGAAATTGCACATGCCAACGAAGGCTGAAGGAGATTGTTTTGACACAGTAATGCTGCTATATTTGACTGCCCTTGTGTGAATAAGACATAACAGTATTCAGAGGTTACTGGAAAGTTAATGCCCCTGTAAAAAAAAACAAAAAAAAAACTGTATTACAATCTGTTATTTTCTAAAACGTGGATTTTGTTTTATCATACAAAGTTTCTGGAGAGTGATGTGAGGAGATGGGGAATACTGGACTACAGCAATAGACAAAAATGAAAGTATGGTCAAGTTGGATAGAATATAGGACACTGGAAAATAGACCACCTCTTGTGAAATATGACGTAGTTGAAAACAATAAACAATAACTTTGATGGAGTCCAATTACATCAGTAACTTGTGACTATGACTGGCAGCATGTGACTGGGGTTTGTGAGTCACCACATATAAATTGTCATTTAATACTTGTGGTGCACATGGAATGAAATAGTTCACTCTTTGACTGGAAATACCTGTTCCATGTTGATGTGAATCAAAACGCCACAGAGAGATTGGGCCCTGTAATTGTGTCTTCATGTGACGGCTTTTAATCACTATGTTTAAAACAATGCACTCCTTTCAGCATTCAACATTATACTGTTATACTGTTTGAACAGTTATACTGTTATATATATACTTCTTGGAGCTAATTCTGTAGCCAGCCTTTGAGGTTTTGAGGCATTTTATAATTATCTGTGTGATAAACTAGAGAATATGTTCTTGGTTAAAAATATGTTTATCCTTTATTCTATGCAACTCCATTATACATATGTTTTCTATTTGTTTTTGATTAATAAGGTAGCACATACACTGTTAAACTGTCACATAACCATGACTATTAATGACATACAGTACAGCTGTGTGACTATTATTTACATAAATTGTTGTGACAGCTATTTGCATATTTTTCAGTATGTCTTTACACATGTAATATCCTATATAGATCACAGTAAATAGGTGATCCTTATGTGTTCATGTCACCTCATCCTTCAGGTCTGTTACACACAAGAAACACTCTATACAGGGCATGTCTATCAGGAAGTGCCCTCTGTATATTGGCAGAAAATATCCGTTTCAGGTAAACCAAGAGTAGGGGCGGGAACTTCCGTGTACCTCTGTCATGGGCTGCTGTGCATGCAGCATGCAGGTGATGTGCAGGACTGTGACCCTGCCCCCTCAGGCATCTGTCTGCCAACGTTAAAAAAGCCTCTGCCAAGTGTGTCCTCACAAACCCTCAGCAGAAAGCAGCCACGAAGAGAGGACTGAAGGAGAGCACTGAAACCACTGCAGGTGAGACTGCCCTGTATATCTATTCTTTTAGAATTATTGAAAGACAAAATATTTTAATAGTTCAAAAGTTCTGAAAGATTATATATAAACACATTTAACCCAAAAATGTATGTAAGTTTTAACTTCATAAATGATGAAACATGTTAAATCTTTACATGTAAAACTGTATACACATGTAGATTCATTTAGTATGTCAATTGTATAGTTATTGCTGAAAGTTACTTAAAGCAGAGTTTCATTTAATTTACTACAAGCACAACATACCTAGGCCCTGTTTTATGCCAGCTATCAGCAATATTACCATCAGCTCCCAGTCTTCTTTCTACCCATCTAATTATGCACTCTGAAGCCTGCAGAGGCAACTGCACAGGGGTCATTGTTTTAAATTTCTGGTCACAGATATGAGCCTTAGACTGATCTTCCTGCTGACCATTGTGATTGGTTACCTGTCCGCTGGGATTAAAGGAGATGGACATTTGACAATGCCAACAGCTACAAACGTAAGAACGCCTCACTGGAGTGTAGGACTGTCTTCACTCCGGTCCTCATGAGGAACTATCTGGGGCTTTTATTCTTTTTTAAAACGATTCTCTTTTAAAGTGACCTCAAGAAGATGATAATAATATTATTAGTAATAATAATAATCATAATAATATTTATTTATAATAATTATTGTGGTTATTGTTATTATTATTATTAGTAGTAGTAGCAGTAGTAGTAGTAGTAGTAGTAGTAGTGGTAGTAGCAGTAGAAGTAGTAGTAGTAGTAGTAGTAGTAGTAGTAGTAGTAGTGGTAGTGTAGTATTGATATTATATTGTAAATTTGCCTTAATCACTTGGATAGAAACACATTATACAATGTTAGCATATGTCTAGGTAAAAAGCCTATATGAGGAGTCCATGGGCAAAATGGGCATGGTCACGAAATGCAAAAAAAAAAAACATTGATAAGTTAGATTTTTCATGTGATTTTATAAGTAAATGCTATTTTACATTACATTACATTACATTACACTTAGCTGACGCTCTTATCCAGAGTGACTTACAGATATTTACAGGGTTTCAGTTACAGTCCCTGGAACAGTGTGGGGTTAGATGCCTTGCTCAAGGGCATCTCAAACATGGGTAGGGCGGGATTCGAACCGGCAACCTTCCGATTGCAAGTCCAACTCCCTAACCACTAGGCCACAGTTGCCAAAAATGCTTCTAGCTCGAGACTATGCTTGTTTATTCCAAGACATACTTTTGAAAAAGCTGGGATTTCGGTGCAACTACCGGTAGGGGGAGTGACTTCAAAAATTCGATTTTGTGACTATGCCCGTTTATCCCGTGGACAATTTTAAAGTTTCCTCGTCGGGTGTTATTTCAGTTATAATAATGAGAAGTGCTCTAAGTGTGTGCTCCTGGTCATGTCCTCAGGGGTTTAGATCTCTGATCGCCTGAGGTAGGCCTACAATTAGGTAATCTCAGTTTTTTGTGACGTTTAATAAATGATTGCTTTCACTAAGTCAGTGAGATAACAGGCTTATCCTGTTTTGCATGTTGGAGCTACAACTCCAATATATCACTCCAATGTATCACTCCAAGGGATTGCTCAACAGCGCCCTCTAAGGCTTACGAATTACTGCCCATCTTCAGCTGAACCACAAGTGAATAAACGAATGTCCCTACTACTGACCGCCACTAGTCTTTGAGCAGAGTCAAAGTACCCTGTTCGACACTCATGGGACGTCATGCAGCCGTCATGGCACTTCAGTGGCGGCTGCGACTTCATGAGTGGCTTGTGGTGTTTTTCAGGTGAGCATCACTCGGACAGGCTGCGACACCAGAAAACTGTGCGTTGGAGAGGTGGGCTGCGACCCTGCTGGCAATGTTCTCTGTACCTTTGCATCCGCCCAGGTGGTAAATGCCACTCTAGTGGATGTGGCCTTTGAACTCTTTGGAAACTCTACTGGATACATTGCCCTGGTGCTCTCCACTAATGTTACCCAGGTATTCACTTGCTTACATGTGTATATTGCACTGAACTCAGCACCTCTCGGAGCACACACAGCCCACGCCACAATTTGTAATCGCAGACAGTTTTCTTATATTTCACTAAACTTTGACTTTGAAATGTTTCTACTGACCTCTAATGACCTGTTCTTATTTTTTGAATTCATGCCTATAGTTTGAAACATTGTTATCTGTATTTTTGTGAAAAACTTATTAACCAAGCTATCCCAACATAAAACACGTCTGGCCAGAGTCATGTCCAGATACGGTAGCTTAGACTACATTTCATAAACTTCTGTAGGCTTATGTCAGTTATGCAGCAAATATATTTGATAGTCTTTCTCATTTTAATAAGGCAAGTTATTAGCATTTAAAGTGTGTCCCACTCTGTATTTTGATTTACAAACTGAAAAGCAGCGTCTCCTGTCTCCTGCAAGGGGGGAGGTGTGGTTTTTGTTTGTTCCAGGGACCCATTCAACATTTCCAGGAACTTCTTCTTCCGCACAGCCAGCCAGAGCAGCACTGGTGGCAACATCATCCTAACCAACACGGTGAGAGGCCCAGCTGGTCCATCCTGTTTGTGGGCTTCTGTGTCACATATCCTTACATGCATTGTTAGTGCAAGCAAGTGTCAAAGGATGCTGCTGCTTCTAACAATCCTGTCTTTGTTTTTTTGTGCCTTTTTTTCCCCTGGTGACGGGAATGGGGTGCTTTAGCCAAGAGTGGACTCAATCACATACAACTTCAACAGCAGCATCAATAGTAGTTTCCACCAGTGTAGTTTCACTGCCCGGAACCTGAGCCAGGCCAGGCGTGCGTCTGCAAACCTGGAGTTCCAAGTGTCTGTTGTCAGTGGTGATGTCAGAGGTACATTGTCTTCAGAACTTATGACACTTTTGAGAAGCCAAGGGCTCAGGAAACTTGTCACCTAAAGGTCTTGACCTCTGGCTGACACTTTAAAAACGCAACAAAAACATTAAATGGCAATACAGTGAAAGTACAGTTAATCCAATACACTTTAAAATAAATAGCTGGTGAATTAATCAATCAAATACAAAACAAAAATATTTTGTTTTTAAATGTCTTTTAAAAAATGTTAAGGCTTTCAGAGTAATGAGTGGTTTTTCGGTGTAATACAACACGACTGCCCATGTCTACTGGGAAAGAATCAGAACTTTTTTTCCTTCAGTGCTTTTGTCTTATCTGTTTGCAGCTGATGGGACATTTGATGCACCAACTGCCACCCTCTTCAGAAGCTCTGGCATCTTGGACTTGGCCAATCCTACGGGATCCAATACTACAAACACTACTACAAACCCTACTACCACTACTACCACTGCTGCTACTGCTACCAGTAGGACTACCATGTCAGGTTGCTCTTCCCTCATGCATCCACTGACTCAAGGTAAAGTAGATATGCAGCCCTACACTCACTTTTCTTTTAAACACACAATACAGTGAAAACTGTAGTTTTACTGCACTGTGGAACTGTCAAACAGCTTTTTACTGGGAGTAGAGTGGGAATAATGTCGTGGTCACAGGTTCGATACCTTAACCGCTTGGCCACCACTGCCCCTAAATCATTTAACTCATCCTGCTTACACAATGAGAATATGTTTGGCACAGTACAGGACACAGCACACTGTTCTGGGCAGTGGTGGCCTGGAGGTTAAGGCAATGGACCTGTGACCGGAGGGTCTCAGGTTGGAATCCACCCAGAAGTGCCCTAAGCATGGTACTGCTTCCACATCCTGCTCCCCAGTCACCGTCATGGCTGTCCCATGCTCACATGTGTGATGGGTTAAATGCAGAGCTGTAAATGTTACAATTGAGTGGCTAATTAAGGAATTAAACGTATAGCGTTGCATGGGCGGTGCCTGAGCAATTTGAGCCCGCCCAAAGGAAGAGGTTTTTAATTTAAAAAACAAGGCAACGTTTTGAAATATTGCCTTTTTTTTAATAAAATATTTTTTCTGGAGCAAAACAGTGTGCAGACCACCTCTTGTGAAATACCTGCCACACTTTTCCAGCATTTTTGTGAATGTGTGTACCTCTTTTCATCTTTTGTACAGACACCCAGCCAACAGACAAGCAGACAGAATATAAATATGTTTATAAATGATTTATTGATGATAAATGACACGGCAAATTATGGTTAACAAATGAAGAATTGAGCGTTAATTAAGTTAAGTTAACAAATACATTTATTTATGATTTATAGGAAGTAGTTATTCTAAAGTGTTACCAGACCCTCTTGCAATGTTGTCAATCATGGATTAATTAGTCTTTCCACTGCTCTTTTCCTCAGGAATAGCAATCCTTGTGAGTGTCCTTGCTCTCCGCTTGTTTTGAAGTAGACCTGAGGAAGTACTCAACGCAGAGCAGTTGCTGGGCCACTGCCATTTTCAATGGATAAAGCAGATTTTACTCTGCCTTCACTTATTATCTTTTTATGTTAATATATACATGAGAGAAAACTCTTCTATGAACAGAGGCAGACCTGTGATGATGCTCATGTGTATATCTATTAAAAAAATGTTGTTTCAACCCTTTAGTCTAGGGTGTGGGCTCACCAGTTTAGAAAGCTAAACTTAATAAATCTAATAATGCTCAAAGGTTATGTAGTGTAGTGTAGTGTGGTGTAGTGTAGTATGTGTGTGTGCACGCGCATGCGTGTCCAGGTATGTATACCTGCATGAGGACCTGTGTTTTTGTGTGTATCATAAGACAATTGAACAGCTTTTTTTTACTGGTAAAAAAGTTTTCTTATTTTCTGAAGGATCCTGTGCTAATGTTGCCGTGACTAAAGACACACTATACTTTCCCTTTGTTTTACGAAGACTGTAACATTATCACTAACATATTTGTAATGCTTTTGTTTATGTTCTACAAATAATGATTCTGGAATTAAAAACAGTTAGCCAGACTTGTGTAGTGTTTTAATTCATGCTCTTTTGGTAATTCCTGCAACCTAAAGTCAGTTGACTTAATAAGACAATTGGACAATTGAACTAATGGCGGCTAAATCAGAAAACATATGATGACTAGCTGTGACTGACAGACAGATAGCATTTCATTTGGGGAATAATTCAGTGTATCTCTGGGCATCCAAACCAGCAAGATGTTAAAATGGCTATGCTCAGAGGCACAGAACAACTTTATTGTACAAAACCAGCCATGCAAGATTTAACAAATGATTTCATTAAAACTTCATAATTGACTTGACAGTATTATTAAAAGACTAATGCGTGTTTAGATAGCAAAACACTCACTGTCCTCTAAGAGAGTGAGACGGACAGAGGGAAAAAGAGTGAGACAGACACTATGAGAGAGGCAAATGGATGTTAGTGGCAGAAGGGGGTAAACTGAACTGCAGAGGGTTACATAAAGTATGACTGTGCCTGTCTGACATTCACGCACAGCCATTTTTAGAGTTCGAGGGTGAGCCCACCTCTTATTCCACCCCACCACAGCGCCTTTCACTGTCTCAATCATCAGTCATCACAGGTGATATATTATTAATGTGAGTAAGAAAGGATTATAATTCATGCCATCCGTAACACTAATTACACAATGTCTTTAAAATGAATCTACACAATTAATTTGTGTCATTTGTTGTGCCTATAATGTGTTTCTCTGCCCATTATGTATTTATTTATTTTAAAATATCCTATTTTCTTTAATTTCATGAACATCAAGCACCTTTCATCTGTGTTAACACATGATGATTATTTAATACAGACAAAAGACATATAATAGTAATGACAGCTATAAAGAATGACAACCATGGAAAGCTGTGCATTGCACGCAGCCTGTATGGAGACGCAACATGCAGGTCATAAGAGAGACCACAAGAGGGCGCAAACAATTTAAATCCCTAAACTGGAAAATCTTTTAACGATCTCTGATTCACACAGGATGAATTGGTGCCTGTGCAGTTTTGCTGCTCCTGATTGGCTGAACCAGCTGTCTTCTTTATGAAGAGTTTTTGTCCTGTAAAGTTCAATCAAATAAACAAATGCACGTGGACACACTTCAGATGCAGTCACAGTTTAGGAGCCCCTCCGGCCTATATAAATTTAGGAGGACAGAGAAAAATAACAGGAAGAGTTTATCCTTTGAAAATAAAACAAAACCGGTCTGTTGGTGCTTTACTTTTTAAAAGGTCACCCAATGTAGGCTGCCCTCTAATGACTTTGAGGTAGTTTAACCACAAAGGGTCAAACACCACCATACTGAACTTCCTCTTTACTCAAAGCCTTTGCAGATCCAGCTGCAATTGCTGCGCTCCCCCCTCTACTATCCCTGACTGACCCTATATCACCAGTAAGCTGTCTGCTGTATTTTCTATCCTCTCTGCTGTATTTATAACCTTCTCTGTGCAAACCTGCCATTTTGTAAAATCATAAGTCTCTCTCTTGCCTTTCAGTGTCTTTAGGGGTTAACTCATAGAGACCTGTTCTGCTTTAAATGTGTTAAATGTTTGCTGCACAGAATACTTTGTCATTCAGCCAATTCGACCTTGTCACCCAAAGGTTCATCTACTATTTTACAGTCCGGGGTGCCGAAACGCCACGCCAGCAGATTTGGCTGAGCATTATGCCTGACGAGCACAGTCCTTGGCAGGGAGTTAAACTGACTGCAAACGGCCTCAACCTACATAACCTAGTCGCCCACTGTGGAGGAGGTGGTTGGGCTGGCAGCTCCACTCTCTGACATGAAAGTTTAGTCTTAATCATCCTGGCTGTTTGGTTCTGGGCTGCCTTTTCAGCCCACAGTCATTTTCTCCCCCCTCACCAGTGGGTAGCCCCCCACCCCTCCCTCCCTCTCTCTCTGTTCTCACTCTCTTTCTCACTCACTCTCGCCCACTTTCCAACCCACTTCATCGCCGCCTCACTCTTTTTTATCCTCACCTTGCTTGATGTTTCTCCCCCTTTCCACCACCTCCTCTCCTAAGCACTCCACTCCATCCCTCCTTTGGACATAAATAAACGACAGAGAGTGGAGATGCCCCCTTCTCTCATTATCACTCCCCCTCTCTTTACCTGTGAACAAAGCACCTGATGCACTGCAGCCTACCATATTCACACATACACAAACACGCACGCACATATACACGCACACTGTATGCATACATGCACACATCCATGCGTGTGTGTGTGTGTTTGTGTGCGTATGCAAAATGCAACAAAGATGTAGGTATTCACATATATGGGGAAGACACATACACAGTGTGTTACATGCCATCCTGAGCAACTAGTCACAGGTACATGTACATATGTCTAATCTGTGATTTAGAGGTGTGTACTCATTATTTAGGCATGTATTTCAGTTTCAAACTATTAGGTAATCCTGACATGTTTACGTAACACCTCACTCAATGCCTCCGGCATATTCTGGTGGAGATACGCCTGAACACTATTGAGTCATACACTCAGACACATCATTCTTTAGTAAACGTGGACATGGGCCAAATCTACATGCTGGGAACGCAAATTATACAAAGACACACACACACACACACACTTTAGACACACAAGATATCCTCATGCCACTTATTGCCAGATGTGATTTCGGTCACAATGAAATCCCTCTGGTATAAGGGTATTTTTGGAGGCTTTAAATAGACTGCACTATTTCTGGTAATGCAGAGTAGCTAGGCTAAATATACTGCAATGAAATGGATGAACCCCTCATTAGTGGGATGAAGTGTCTTAATTGACACACTTAATAATGATATTAGTGACCTTAGAAGACATTTCAGTGTGTCTTCATAAGAAAACCCATCATATAATCACAACCAATTAATATCCCAAATGTAACTATAGCCAATAATAATATAGCCGTTAATAATAATAATAATAATAATAATAATAATAATAATAATAATAATAATAATAATAATAATAATAATAATAATAATAATAATAATGTGTGTGTGTAAATAAAGATTAAAAACAAAGATCCCAGATTAATACAGAGCATTTGTTCACGCTATGATTTATTGCAGTCAGCTTTTTGTACAGCTCACTGATGATACTTGCCTCTCTCAGTGTCTCCGCTGTTTAAAATCCCAGAAAAGATGTAGCTCTAACCTTACTGCTGTTTAAAACAAGCAAAACATACACCTGAATACTTAGGCTAAATACATTGCACAGACAAAAAAAACACCTGGATTTAAATAAGCACATAGCCAAGACTGTTATTGGAGCACTCTTGCTGTGCTAAGCACATATGATATGTGATAATTAAAATAAGGTTGAAACTGAAACAATGCTGGCTTGTGTTATCAAGTGAAAATCTTATATTTATCTTTGCTCTAAAGTGGTACAGTCACATGTCGCACATAATATATATGTGCTTTATTTCCAATCTGGTTTTATATTGTGTCCTAAAATAATTGAGTATGTAAATGTACTCCAATTTATGTGTGTAGATATCAAAACAACAAAAAAACACAAACATTACAGAAAACAAAGTTAAAGTGGGCATAGAGGGAAAGTGACCAGCAGGTTAGTTATAAACACAAGGCAGGAAATGCCCTTTTCCATGTTCAGTCATGAAAAACAACAATATCATCATTTTGAAAGGCTGTTAATTGCCCTCCTCCACCCAGAATTTGTCCCTAACTTCACTTCTTTTTCTTCTGAAAGCGTCTGAACTGGCTCTGTATGGCCAGGGCAGCCTTCTCTGTCTCAGGGGCCTCCAGGTCGATGTCAAACTCCTCTTCCTGCTCCTGGTTCTGATGCTGCCCTGCTGAGTCAGCAGCCTTCTCACTGGGTGCTGGGGATGACCACAAGACACACACACACACACACACATACACACACACACACACACACATACACACACAGACACACGCATACACGCACACGCACACACACACACACACACACACACACACACACACACACACACACACACACACACACACACACACACACACACACACACACACATATGGAGTATTCTTAAACTTCAAAAACTTCTGCGTTAAAAAACTGCTAGATTGCATGTGTGGTAACTATAACTTACTGTAATTTGGTAGAAGAGGAAATTGGTTTGAGAATCCCATATCCTCAAATGTAAGGACTATGATTAATTCAGGACAATTCTTACACCTCAAGCCTAAACAGCTCAAAGTTATGGAAAGCCATTTTGAATATATATATAATATGATAGGGTGGAGCAAATGCAAATGTCTGTGCTGCTGGATGCCTCTACCCTGTCATGATACTGGTATGAATCAGTGGCAAACAGCCAATTCAATACAGTTTGGCATCAATTCACCCCTTATATGATGATAAAGCTAGATGTCAGGCTAATTCTGTTTCAGAAAAAAAACTTCACATTGCCTCTCAGAAGGTGAAAAGGGAAGGCAGCTGTAATAGTTATGACATACAGTGTATCACTGTGAATGTAACAATTAAATCTTTATCTGATACACAAGGATGTTTAGAGATCGGATGGAGTGTGGGGAGAGAAAAAAAGCCACACAGGATGAGTCAGACGGGAGAAAGGCTAAAGAAAGCTCCGGAGGACGGTAGAGGCAGGAGAGAGAGAGGGGGTAATGGCAAAAGCCATCAAAAGCTAAAAATGTAATGGCAGACAGACCGACAGACATACACACAGGCAGACACACACACACACACACACACACACACACACACACACACACACACAGTAAAATATGCCTGAATGCATCAACAATGCAGAACACACCTTTGTTGTCAGTCGTAGGAGCCTGTCCATCAGTAGGCTTTCCACCTGATGTTGCCTGCTGCAAAAATGACAAGAGAGGCAGAATTTAATACATAGCAGTAACAGAGGACAAGTACATTCATGTGTCTTTCCCACACAGACATCATGGTGGCCCAGGAAGCCTAATAAAAAAGGAATGACATCAAACCTGTGCTGAGATCTAAGTCTCTAATAATTTCCTGTTTAATGCTGATCTGACACCCTCCACTTCTTGAGTGAAATCTAACCTGATGGCGACATTGTCTAAAACCTCTACTATGCTCTTATACTAAGAGTAATAAGAGTGTGTGTGTGTGTGTGTGTGTGTGTGTGTGTGTGTGTGTGTGTGTGTGTGTGTGAGAGAGAGAGAGAGAGAGAGAGAGAGAGAGAGAGAGAACGAGAACGAGAGAGAGTCCTGTGACGTCCTGTAAAAAAATCTTCGTGGTTACATTTAAAAAGTGACAGTAGAGCAAAGTGTATCAACCGTTTGATAATAATCACAGTAAAAGCATGCTGCTAACACAGTACAGTATCTGAAGAAGACTGGTGATAGAGTAGTTTAGATCAGTCCTTCTCATAAGAAGGTGTGTCTCCTTTTATGTCCTTATTGCAGTACCCTGATGAGTAAAAATAGAATAACTGAACCTGCTAATCTAATTAAGAAATGAAAATGAGAAAATTAGCCTTAAGAGAGTGGCCTAGATTTGCCTGTGTGGTAAGACTGACAACATAAGTATGAATATATTTCCTCCTTCACCTACTTCCTCAGTCTCACGGAGGTCTTTTCAGTTACTTTTGTTTAGAGCCTGATCAAAGACAATGAGTGAAAGGTAAAACGTGTTGTGAGTAGAGGAGAAGGTTATAGTATAGTATAGTATAGTATAGTATAGTATAGTATAGTATAGTATAGTATAGACTCTATACTATAGAGTAAGCTATGTGACTGCTCTGAATGCATGTGTGCGCATAGGTTTCATGACTGGTAGACACAACACAACACCGAGTAGTGCAGTTGTCTCTTTCTCCTAAGAAAACTTTCATTGCTACCCCTAATATCAATTGTCAATTCTGTTGTTGTGAATTGGATTCATTTTTAGCAGATACTTAGGCACACGGGCTTACCAGGCATTTGAATAATCAGACAAGCCGGTGACTAAATGAAAGAAGAAAACTGGTGAGGAAACCCGTGTGTCAGTGTAGCAGTCTGCAGGAAGTCGCGTGTTAGACAGCTGCACTGAGATGTTCAGCAGGAAGTATGGTCAGATAGGCCTGCTATGACAGACTGAAATTATTATCTAACTGTTCTCGTCTGTTTATTGATTGAGGACACGCTTTTAAACATGCATGCTTTATTAATAAGACCATGCCGGCCACGTCGGAATAAAACTAACATCAGTTAAAAATGGGTTTCGTTCATTTCAGTTCAGCTATACCTGATACCTGATATATACCTGATGATCAGGTATATACCTGATAAAATTAGACGTATTTAAAGGTAGCAGCTGGTATTTAGATAGAAAAGAAAAGGAAAGAAAAGACATGCGAAATTAAATTCTGGAGACCCCTGCGCATTGCCTATAGGCGTCCCGCGTTGGGCCGTAGGCTACTTAATAATCTAGTACACAGCCCCAGCTCACGCCCGATTAGCCGTGTCAGCCACCTGTCCTCCAGCCATATAACACAAGGATGCAACACGCATTGCGATGGTTGTGAGCTAAACTAAAGACACTAAAAGTCAATGACTACAACAGCACTACAGAGATTTATGGATTTACACTGTTGCTGATGTTAAATAATAGGTAGAAGATTAGCCTATTCAGCATTGACTTTCAAAATCCCTAAGGCTTTTTCGCAGTATCCCAGCCGAAAGACAAACCTTTATTATACAAGATCGTTTTGTTTCCAAATAGATTTTGATCGGAATGGATCGTATAAGTTTTACTGTTGGAACGGCGTCTGGATCATCATAATAATAATAATAATGAAGAAAGACACAGACATATTAAACTGAAACAATAAACCCACCTCGCTCATCTTTAGGCAACCTGCTTTCAAGACGGATCGCAAGAGATAGTTGAGATAGTTCCTGGCCAACTACTGAAACGAAAAGTCGATATCCTTCAGCAGGTGCACCTTTGATGGCCGTTGATCGTATGGACAACCAAAAGTTTCACTGCAGGGCAGACTGACTCTTAAGTTTGCTGTCTCCTAAACAGTTTGACATACACAGATTGTCCCCTCTCTATATAACGTGATTATATTAACCCACTCCCCGAAATGACTGAATTTCGAGTAATTGTTCTGTCGCACTATAGGGGGCGCATGCATGAGACTTGATTGGCGGGGGAAGGTGCTTCCAACTCACACAAGGCTTGAACATCTGTCACCCCTAGTTGCACAGGAAGAATGAGGAAAGTGGTTTTGTGTTACATGGTAAGAGTCAGAATGATGATCTACAATCACCATCTCTGGAACAAAGATTCATGAAGTGATGTCATACTCAACGAGTGGGATGTCATTCACTGTACGCCGTGAAGATAACGCCCGCGTATTCTTTCTGAGCTTCACGGCATATCAAATTTCTGCAAAAAGATTTCCTTGTATGTGCATGTTCGGGTTGTGAGTTGTATTATAGTAATGGTTTCAAAAGCATGCGCACACTGTCTGACGGATGATCTTAATTTGACTTTTCCATACTGCCACAGCAACACAAATAAACCCAATAAAAAACTGAGATATGTGAGGATGTATCCTAGTATGTCTCGTGGTAGACAATCCAACAAGGCTTCTCCACTTGTAGGTAGCCTAGCTATTCAGATTTGATGGAAAGTGGGGTGGTGCTTTCAGTGATGCCATTATTGCCTACTGTCCTTCCTTCAGTCTAAGATCATTCCTAGGCTTGAAGCCTTACAAAATGCAGGTGATCGCATCCAATAGTTATTACATTTCAATGATCTTCTGTGAGTATGCGACTTGTTAACAAAGCAACCCTCCCAGTGCTGTTTGAATTAATTTGTAGTGTATAACTGGATTTTGTGCCTAGATGATATTCCCAGAGACCATGGTTCATTATAGTTTCCTATCATCGAGAATTAGGCCTATAACGCACACAATGTATGAAACGGCTCCAGTCCTCTTCCTTAACCAACCAACCATAACAGATGCTAAGATGGAAAAGTGTAACATTCTCAGCAGGTCCATCCAGGAGGATGCTCCTTTTACAACAGACCCATCTGCCCTGGCCCCCTGCTCCATCTCTTGCGTCTTCTCCTGCTCCATCCACTCCATCTGCTGCCTCCCTCAGAAATACAGCCCAGCTCCTACTAAGTCCCAGGTCCGAACTGTGCTAGCACTCCATCCGTGGGGGGTGCACGATTGACACCACAGTTGATAGGTGTGCCAGGGGTAGATATTTAGTATGGGTAAAGGGAATTAAGGTTCGGCCCTGCATGAAGGTGAGAATAGCATAGTCTGGTAAACCAAATCATTACCTGCACAGTTACTAACAATTATGCAAATGAAGAGTGTTTGGAGTTTGATCTGTTAATGCTCCCTGGTTTTCCTTACATATTTCTCATCTCCACATATTTCTCTTCATAAATTTCATCACCTATATTTCTGGGAAAATAGTGAATTTGGGTGCATGTATGAAGTTGGTGTATATAGCCACTCACATACTCATCATTATCATTATGAAATGAAGTTCCAAATAATATAATGAATGTGTAGTGTGTAATAAAGATTATAACATATAATGGTGTTCACCACTTTAATGATATACATACAACAACAAAGGTACATTTCCCCCTTTTTCATTTTACAGAAATCAAGTAGGCTACTGTTATTAGCCCTTGTAGAACCGGTGGTTGATTATTAGTGCCTGTGTGTTTATGACTTAAGCCACCTTGTGATTGTCCTTGTCTCTGTCAGTGAGCCACCTTTCACCATTGCCATTTCACCTTGTATTTGAACAAGTACTGAACATGCATTTGTGCCAAATGTATCTGAATAGACTGAACAATTATTCTTTACTACCTCAATCTGTAACAGGATGCAGCTCTGTAAAATTTCTGTAGCTTTTCTGACGCACTAGCTCTTTAATGTGCACATGCCACCTTACCCCCACCCCTCTTGCACAAAACGCCTTGGGACACACTTGTCACTTTTCCCTCACCCCAATGGCTAAATATCTATTGCACTACCATGTAAAAGACAACACAACCTCATATTTTCACAAATTTCACACACTCTGTCCATGTGTCCATTTCTCCAAGTGTTGTCTATTTTATAGGCTAGTGTTGTAGGCTACAGTGTTGTGTATAGTGTATTGCAGTGCCATGTGTATAAGGCTATGTGTAGGGCTATATAAGAAGTTCTTTTAGAGCACCAAGGACATCAACCAGGGAAATGCAATTTCAGCACACTGTGTATTACTTCTAATATAGTATATTGAGTCTTACAGTGAGTAGAAATAGACTTCCTGATGCCACTCCATCTCCACAGTAAGCTCTTGAACAATTTGAGAAATTCCATGTCAGGGTACTTTATCAACGTGGTGCATGTGGTGGTTGGACAGTTTTGTCAATCTAAATAAAAAAAATGGCTATGGCTTTGCACTTTTATTTAACCTGAATATAAGTATGTATGTGTCATTGTGGCCTTACAGTACATCGGTCATGAACTGAAGTGAGCTCTGTGCTGGTGACGTTGGCCATTGCCATCGCACAGCCAGCTAGCTTAGCAGCAGTACAAGCGATTTATGGTGGGCTCTTTAAACCTCAAGGCACGGTGCTGCCCATGTTAGCCACTACACATTATGCTATCTGGTAGGAAATGCAACATGGTAATCATCCTGAAATACTTGCCTCAGGCACGTTTTCACGATTCTGTTCTAAGTGCAACAGGCACGTTTGGCGGATGAGACTGGGCTGCTGGTAGCACAACATACTCGATACCTGCATACTTACTTTTGCTACTCATCGAACATTATATTGAGCTAGCACAGCAACCCCCATGTCAGTTAGCTTGAAGGACGAAATACTAGTAATTTTGCGCATTTACATTGAAATGTTACTTGATCGAGAGCCAGTTGCTTGTATTTGCTCGCGTGTATTCTGGGGGCACATCGGTACACACCTGTCATTTGCAGGTTTCACAATAAACAGACTACTGTAATCAGCCATTGGCTAAATTAACCAGGATGTCAAGAGAACAATATTAATTGAGAGGTTAGTACATGTGTGCAGACTCCGTGACGTCTTATCCTTATAAAATGATTGTGAGAGTTCCAATTACAATTTGAAACGAAGCGTGTATATTTTCCTACACCACTAATAGTTGCTATAGATAAATATAGATATTTATCAGTAGACTTAACACGATGAAGCCCTGCAGCCCTGTAATGCCTACAGAACTGAATGTATTTAATGCTTCCTCCTACACGTCGTGTCAGTTAAGGCCTAGCAGCGATGTATTATGTTTTTCGTATAACCCAGTTATCTCTGAGCGAGCAGTTTGTTTATTTAATTATTTATTGAATTTGTCCCCAAAAATCTATTTTATATTTGTTCACGGATAAATCTAGAGACACAAGCAACCCGTCGGGTCCACCCCGGCGCAAATTGCACGTGAGATGTAGCATGCATTGTTTGTTTGCGTTTGTTTTGGTCAGTCAGCCACTTCCGGAAAAGAGTGCTTCGCTCGCCGGAAAAGGATAGAGAAAGAGTAGAGAGCAGTCAAAACAGAACGGGTACGACTGCAAGCTCCAGTCGTCAACTGCTGAGTTAATATTTTTGAAACTTGTCGATGTACGTGTTCCTAGTGTCGTGCAATTTGATATTCAGGCTTTCCATTCAAGGTGCCTGATTTGCAGATTGAGGAACAAAATCTGCGCAGAGGATTACAGTGAGGAATCTTCGGGCCTACAACAAACAGAGGTAGCCAACTATCACCTAGCTAGCACAACAGTTAGCTGGTTGGCCGACGATACTCAACTGTCTAGCTAGAAAAACCTAGCCAGTTTGTATGCGCATAAGTCGCCAGGTAGCAAGCCACGTAGGTCATGGCTGTTTACAAGATTACACATTAGAAAATATGTAGTTGCCCCACAGTCGTGCACGCCAAGGTTGAGAGATTTCAGCTAAAGATAGCTTGGAAAGCTGATATATGAAACCCTCTGGCAGAGAACAGTAACATAAACGTAAGTTATATTAAAACCCCCTCCATTAGCGAACTAGCCTATTATTAATTGGCCTATGTTTGCTGTTTTCGACTTGTCAGATGGAGATGCTAGGATTAGTTAGCCGCGTGCGTTACGCAGTACCTTACCTCAACGTAGACATCAACAAAAGACGACATATGTTAACTGTTTCATTGAATTTATTCGTCATTGACGTAAAACGTTTTTATTCGACAGTTTCAGAACAAATACATGTTAACCACTAAACTAATGTCAGTATAACAATAGAGAGACCTGATTTAATTAACAATGTTTGGACTGGAAGATTGCTGCAATCTTTCAACCTTTGTTCAGCTGTCCTAACTCGGGAGCGTTAACGGTCTCTACCAGTGGTTATATTTGCCGTGGTTAATATTGCATACTACTGCGGTGGTTTAATCGTCCGTCAAATGTGCCCAGGCTTTCTAGGTAAAGTTCACATACCGACATGTGTGGGTAACGTTACTCATGTTTCGTTGACACCTGCGTCAGTCTTAACCTGCTCGCTAACTGCCAGTTTAATACATTGCATATATTAGGCGTCCTCAACTGCACTAGCCTCATCAACAATGCACACCAGAGATATGGATGCGGGGATACGTGAGTTAGAAAAAAAATATTTACTTCCCTGCTTATCACTCTGACCAAACTCATTTTGTTTTCAAAGGCTCTCTTCTTTTGGGGTGAGAGGATGGCAGATGCAGACAGCAAATCTAGTATACCAAATGGTAAGCAGACAGTAACCAGTAACTTAAAAAAAACGTTAATCCATAGATAAAACACTGTCGGTCTGTAATGTGTGCATTAGGTGGTGCAGAGGATCCAGAAGATAGAGGTGGAGAGGGGGACTCAGCTGCAGATGGCCAGGCATGCCCCGACACAGGTTTGTTCGCTGACTTTGTGTTACAAGACTTTTTTCCCCCAAGAAATCACATCACATGTTGGGTTTTCTTAAATAGCACTATACTTGTGGTAAATGTGGCCTTGCAGGTCAGTTTTAGGTACATGAGCTTCCATCCATGTGGGTCAGTGATGATGTTAATACAGTAGCGAGCAAATCCAGGCGGTGTCTGATAGTGTAGGGGATGGGTGAAATTATGTAGCTGTTTGACAAATATCTTCTCGTCTCTAGCGGCTGCAGCAAACTCCAGCTCTGCCACAGAGTCAGGGGATGGAGGCGAGGACAAACCCATGCCAGAGGCGGAGCGCAAGGACGAGGATGAGGAGGCCGACACAGACAGCATGGATGGTTTACTCCTGTACCCCTTGACCGAGGAAGAAGAGGGAGGAGCCAGCGAGGAGCGAGGCCGAAGAGAGCGGGCCAAGGAAGAGGGCAGCGGTGGCACCAAACGGACAGCCCGGAAGAGAAACCGGCCTGGCAGCGGCGGTGGTGGTGGCGGCGGCGGCAGAGGGGGCAGTAGCAGGGGTGGCAGCAGTGGCACTCGCCGGCACTCCTCCAGCTCAGACGAAGACGAGGAGGACAACGAGGAGGACAACGAGGGGCTGGAGGAGGACCAGGATGAGCAGGCCATGGAGGAATGGCTGGGCGCGGAGGTGCACGAACTGAGCGTGCCGGCATGGAGGGCAGTGCCCTCCTTGCGCGCACGGGAGATCGGCTGGGGCTCAGGGCAGTTTGTGCGGCGCGTGTGTGGGGCCCGCGGTCTTGTGCAGCGCCTGGAGCTGCAGGGGCGGCTAGAGAGGCACACTGGCTGCGTCAACACTCTGCACTTCAACCCGTCTGGCACTCGCCTGGCCTCAGGCAGCGATGACCTGCGCGTGGTCATCTGGGACTGGGCAAAACTCCGTGCCGAGCTAGAGTTTGACAGTGGCCACAAGAGCAATGTATTCCAGGTGAGGAAGAGGGCAGGCTAAGGGGGCTTGAAGGGGTGGTGGTGGTGGTGGTGGTGAAGGAACACATGCTGCTGTGCTGACCAGAGTCAGAGGATGCCAGTGCTAAACTGAGTGCTTACCATGGGGCAGCACAGATTTGAGTACAAGAATCATCGTAGGCCTGTGCTCACCTGTGATTTATGGAGGCGGTCATATCTTTACTATTTTGCTTCTCCTATTTCGTCTCTCCTCTCTTGTCTCTCCTCTCCCAGACTTTATTTCCCAGACAGACCAAATCATGTGCTGATATAGGCCTACAGTGCCCAATGCTGTCATTATAAAATCACCCTTTGCAAATGTCCCTGAGATGTATGGCTGCATGCAATATTGCACTCTAAAAAATAATATTTATCGATATTGATTAATCAGTGCAAACCTGGCTACATACTAAAACGTGCCAACAACACAGGCTACATCCAGGAAAGGTGGTAAATGTGCAGGGGATATTGGCTACTATATTTCACGAAGGAATTCTGTGACCGGAATACTGCGCTGCACATGAAGTATCAGACCTGAAAACGTGCGTGCACTATCGCAGGACATGAATTGAGATTTGAGAGTAAACACTGCTTACGTTCACATTGGTCCAGATTGATAAATACTCATTTTGCATGGGAAGGAGCGTACAGACAGTTTTTTGCCGTACGCACATTTTGTTCTTGGCCCTGGTTCTCTCATGGGATTGCACGATGACAACACAACCGATATCCTTTACTCCAGAACTTTGTTATACAGATTCTATTCTTCAGTAAAACACTTTTCTTTGGTCAGTTGTTTTTGTGTCTGTGGTTATCTGTCCACGCACTACAAAAGATGTAGTTACTGACTATGGGTATGTGTTCTGATGCTATGTAAAAAGAGGCAACATTTTAGGTTTATTGACCAAACTGTATTAACTACTGAGGTACATGTACATTCATTTGTAATACAAGAACATAAAACTGATGTTTTTTTAGTTCACAGATCCAATGATTTCTTTAGTGAACTAACCACACATACTCATCTCTTCTGTCTTTTGCCAGGCTAAGTTCCTGCCACACAGTGGAGACACCACCTTAGCTATGTGTGCCCGAGATGGCCAGGTGCGTGTGGCCGAGCTGTCTGCCACCCAGCGCTGCAAGAACACCAAGCGTGTTGCCCAACACAAGGGGGCAGCGCACAAGGTAAGCCGTTGGCATCACAGCTGCCTGCTTGTCACGAGAGGAAGCCTGCAGAAATTACATCATAGTTGAAATCTTGAATATCACAACAAACAAGTGTTGGTTCACATTGTTGATAGTTCTTTCTTTCTTTCTTTTCTTCCTTGAAACCTTCCTTCTTACTCTCTCGTCTTTTCTTCTCCTGTGTACCAGTTGGCATTAGACCCAGACTCTCGCTGCTCCTTCCTCTCAGCCGGAGAGGACGCAGTTGTGTTTGGTATCGACCTTTATCTCGACAGGCCTGCAAAGTGAGTCCCAGTGAACCTTGTATAACCAAGTGCTGTGACTTAGTCTGTTAGTGTTATTCGCACACTATTTTCCAACCATTTGTGAACCAGATGCCATCATGTTTGGATTATTGCTGCATAGTGTCTGGGTTAGTCATGCCAGAGAGGAGTATAAACACTGGATGTGTTTGGGTGCCTGAGACAAGGAAGGAAGTAGTAAGGAGCTTTTCAGCAGTGTCTTCCTTCTGCAGCCTGTTTTGCTTAACTCTTAAATAAGCTCACTTTTGGTTTCTTTTGAAGAATTACATGATCAGGTTTGCGTATGCATACGAGACAGTTTGATATAGAGCATCTTCGAAAGTTACTTTCAACTTATTTTCGCTCCTTTTGTTTCCTACTCTTCCCCTACCTTTCCCTCTGTTGCTGTCTGTGTTGATCTCTGTGTTAGTAAACTGGTGGTGGTGAAAGAAGGCGATAAGAAAGTGGGCTTGTACACCATCTTTGTAAACCCTGCCAACACACACCAGTTTGCCGTGGGAGGAAGAGATCAGTATGTCAGGTGAGACGGCCATGGTTTTCCGTGAACCATACCTGGCTCAAGTGTCTCTTCTACATCACTCCTTTGCACCACTGCTGAATCCTGAACATGCTCTGCCTGTCCACTGTCTTCTGCTAGGATTTATGACCGGAGAAAGATTAACGAGAGCAACAACAACGGCGTTCTGAAGAAGTTCTGCCCCTCACACCTGGTGAACAGCGAGTCCAAAACAAATATCACTTGTCTGGTTTACAGTCATGATGGCACAGGTAACACAAGTGCACTTTCTTCTGAAGGAATGCTGTATATTTGTACTGTTGGTTTAAGAGTGCAAGACCATTGTGGTTATTTTGCGCAACTAAAATGTTGAGACATTGACAGCGATGTTATTGTAAAAGCATGAAAAAAGGGTTGCATGATGTTACCATACTTGGTCTGTATCTTGTTGGACTCTATAAGTCCTGATAATGCATGTGTTTATATGATATTTTTGTTTGAAAATACACAACGATGTCTACAACAATTGTTCAGGATCTACTGAGTAACTGATAAATGTGTAATTGTTCCCTCAGATTCGTATCATTTTTTTTTAAATTGTGTTATATAAATCTTTTTAATGTAGATCTCTGCAAAAAAACAAACAAATCACTTTCCACTTGAGAGAGTGTTTATTTTTGATGGGTTTTGCAGAGCTTCTGGCTAGCTACAACGACGAAGACATTTATCTGTTCGACGCAAACCACAGTGATGGTGCTGACTACCGCAGGAGATACAAAGGTCACCGTAACAATGCCACAGGTAAATTTCCTTTTTCACTAGATCACAAGCAGGCTGCAAGTATGCCTGTAGGCAAGCTTGTTTGTTTGCCCAGACCAGTCTGTATGTTATGTAAATAGAAACCTAATAAGCAAGCATTGGCTTTGTGATCTGACTCCATGAGTGAGTCTGTCTGAAGCAGGGATGGAAATTGGTACAGCCATATGCTGGTAAAATATTAAAGTGGCTGGTAGGTGCTGGGCAAAAAAATAATGATGTGCTCTTGTCTGGCCCTCCATTCCCCAGTGAAGGGAGTGAACTTCTATGGCCCCTGCAGCGAGTTTGTGGTCAGCGGCAGTGACTGTGGACACATCTACCTGTGGGACAAGAACTCTGCCCGCATTGTGCAGTTCATAGAGGGAGACATTGGTGGTGTGGTGAGTAAGAGCACACATGCCACAACATGAGAGATGCCACAACATCAAACATTTTCATTAAAAAAGAGAGAAAGGGAGACAGAGAATACTGTGGCAGCAAATACTGTGGCAGTTACACCTGAACCAACTGTCATTTTTTAAATTTTGAATTCGAATTTTAGAACTCTCAAGTGATGTCATAATGACCGTGCCATGGCCTGCCTAATCTTCTGCCATGGGAGTCTATGGCAGCCAATAGAACCAATTGGCAAAAAGTTTTGAAATTTTGCACACTGATTCATAACAGTCCCATGATTCTTTTAGCGAAGTTTTATGTTGACACTTTAACCTCTTTCAAACTTAGAGGTATAGTTATGCATGTAACTTAGCTAATGTTTGATAGCAGTTATGCTGACAATGCTAATTAGCTAATAATGCTAACTAGTTATGTGTGCTAACAGTGCTACTTTCCTAACTTGGCTAATGTTAGTAGGTATACTACCTGTGCTAACAGTGCTAAAGCTAAGAAGGTCTGGTCAAGTGGTCGACGTTAAAGGAGAAATTCTGTGTTAAATGATAATTGGCATGTTGAAACATCATACCAAGTTGGTATGTTTGCTGAGGAGCAAAATTGAGCTAGCCTGTTGCATTTAGAACTTCACTATTTTTTACTGTTTGGACATGAGGACAGTCCACACCATGGCGGAGAGTGGAGTTTCTTCGAGCAGTTTTTAATGGTTTAAAAAAAGCGTAATCTTCATGTTTGCAATAAGGGCACCTAGCACTTCCACTGTTAGCCTTCTGGGACAAACGGTAAAAAATAGTGAAGTTCTAAATGCCACATGGTAGCTCAATTTTGCCCCTCAGCAAACATACCAAAACATACCAATGTTTTAACAGGCCAATTTTCATTTTACACAGAATTTCTCCTTTAAGGTACATTTATGCATGTAAGTTCTGAACCGTATGTCCAATTTTCAAAAACTTCGTAGCACTGGGATCCTTGGCAAACTCGAAATTCAAAGAACCCTATGATGTGAATTTCTGCATGTATTTGCTCAGATAATCACTAGCCTTGGCACATGCTAGCCCACTTTTGTTTTAGCATTTTTGAGGGAATGCAGTCAAGTTATCTTTTGTCATTAAGGGAGAGGCCAGAAAACCTGTAAGAAATGAATAAACATGTCACATTCTCCACACCTTTCATGACTTTTCACACCCTCTGTTCGATCCTTGTGCACAGGTGAACTGCCTAGAGCCCCACCCCCACCTCCCTGGTCTGGCGACCAGTGGCCTGGACCATGACGTGAAACTGTGGGCTCCGACTGCAGAGGTGCCCACTTCGCTCAAGGGCCTCAAAGAGGTGAGGCAACAGGTCTAGCACAGCAGAACAACTCCCATAGATTACAGCTGGAATGTTACTTACGTCTCTTTGTCGCCCTGTGGGTCATAAGGCTTCAGAGAGCACTTTCCATCCATAGCAGAGGATATCATTAATCAATATGTTTACCTAAATATCAATATGTGTGTGATGGAGGCATCATGTTAGCCTATTACTCTACACTTAATTTGAGTGTCGTATTGGACTTTGTTACTTGTTTTGCGGAGTAACTGTTTTCAGTTGTATTTTCAGTGCATTGAATGCAGCTGCTGTAGTTAAGACAATGTATGACTACTGTTACCTCATTCTCAGCAAAATGCAAATGTTTTTTGTTGGTTTATTTGAAATTTAATAGGTTGTGTAAAATATTATGACTTTTTATGACTTATTATGATATTATGAAAATAATCAAATTGTTGGCTTATGAAATCAGCTGTAACTGTTGGGAGTTAATTTTATTGTGACTATTTGACCTCCATGGTGGTAATTACTATGCTTTAGTTTGATGGCATGTCTTTTTGGCTCACATTGTGGCTGAGGAGACTGACTGTAGAGCTGCAGTGACAGCCTGACTGACATGACTGTAGAAAGTGACGGCTGTTGTTTGGTCGTTCAGGTGATGAAGAAGAACAAGCGTGAGCGAGACGAGGACAGTGTGCGCCATGGAGACCAGTATGACACACAGCTGCTGTGGTTCCTGATGAGGCACATGAGAAACCGCAGGCCCCAGAGGGTGCGTAATAATTGTTACAACGTCATTCTGCTACATACAGGGCATGTAGATGAACAAAATGTTGTTGCACAACACTGCTTTTTAAAAATGGCTGCTTTCTATTCTTTGGCTCGTAAATAAATCCACATGTAGTAGTGGGAATTTAAGCAAGGTTTGACTTTTGCACATCACTACGTGTAAAGGGGTTCTTTTACCAACCAGTTAACAGGCCCCAAAGAAGAGTAAAAATTGGATTAATCAGGTACAGCCTTTTTAAAGAGAATTTTGATGGGTAGAGAAGAGGAGTCAGTGGTGGCCACCCACTACTGGAATTTAAGACACAATAAAATGCCTCACACAATAAAAGTGAGACACACCTACAGTACAGTGCACAACAAAGGCAAAACACTATATATGTATGCTTTTTATACATACAGTCAAATTTAAGAAGGCTCAATAGAAGAGACTGACCTAAAATTTCAAAAGTAGTATGTTGTAATCAGTATTGTCAAAGGCAGCTTGCAGGTCAAAAATAATAAAAACAGGAACATTGTCTGCAACTTGGCTTGGTCCGAGATTTACTGTTTTGGTTAATGTAATCTCTGTTTTGTTGTTAGATCCTAAGCCCAACTGGAATTGGGCTTTTGATGATAGGTTGTGAAGTGACCTTAAAAGCCACCACATTCCAAAGCCAACATGGCCACCTGTCTGTCAGCTACTGTGCTTTGTATGCATGTGAAATGTTTATATGGACATGGGAAGTGAATGAGGTATTGAGAGAAATCCAGAGCTATCCGAATACCTTGCTGAACTACTAGGGAAGGGTAGAAGACGAGAATCACTGTCAAATTATAAATCTGTGCCTATTTATATGTGGAATGGCAGTAAATGATGGCTGGCCCAGGGATTATGCCATTGTACCAACATTGGTCATGTCAGTACGGTGAATGTCCTGACTGAATGTGTTGTTGTTCTTAAGGCCCGTCGTGGAGAGGGAGGCGAAGGGGATACGGACGAATCATGGAGCTCAGCAGATTCTTCTGATGAAGAGGATGGCGGTCCAGATCACGTCCAGTGCATGTCCTCCTGAGCTGCACGCACACAGACACAACACAGGCACACACACAGACACATGCATACATGTTTGTTTTTGTTTTGTTTTTGTTTTCTCTTCACTAATCACTCAGATCTTGATTTAATCCATATAGCCACACACCCATGTACACCTCAGAGCCCCATATTGAAGCATATAGACACTGGAAACCCACTGGTACACGTGGAAACACTGAGAAGCCAGCAGCAGTTGAACAAACACGCAACGGGACGTTGCACATGCACAAAGTCAGAGAGGTTAATGAGCACAGACTGAGGTCAGTGCCAAGGGAAATTTGTCCTGGTTTCGTACGCACTCATTAAGCACATTCACTCAGAGACACTGTGCAACAACATACCCACAAAGCATTTAACGTATTCAAACATACATATATATACAAACACAAATACATTAGTTAACAATTCCCTTCTTTGCACAAACACATAAGCTGTTCTCAGACTTTTTTCCGGAGGTGCTGTAAGTTTATTCTCAATGTTTTTTTAGAGTATTTCCAGCCAGAGCCCTCTCTAAACCACCATAGGTTTTGCTAGCAGGCCCATGTGTTACCAGGACAATGTGAATGGTCCGTTTGGTCCGTCTGAAAGCAGCTTTATCTATACACGTCGTCATCCCACAGCCTACACTCCCGTTCATTCTCAGCCACTCTCACAGCGCATAGTTTACAAGAGCAGACCTGCCACAGATTTAGCCTCAGTGCTAACTTGTTTTTTTTCTTTTCTTGTTTTTTTTTTTTTTTTTCTAAGAAGTTAGCTCAGTTAGCTAGCCCTAATTCATTGGGCAACAGCCCACCTCTGACGTGTAGATGCAGAGGTATTCATCAAGTTAGAGCTGATGACTAGTCTTGTTGGCAGTCATTAAAATTTGTTCCTGTATGCTCTCTTACTCTGACACAGACACACACACACACACACACACTGACACACACACTCAACACCTTCTGGCCAGGTTGGTACTTGGTATGACACTTGAGGTGGGGTCATACCTGTTAAAGGCAACTCCTAGGTGTGTGTGAGGTGTTTTTTCCCAAACCAGCAATGCTCTAGGCTCCTGCCACCTCTTGACCGGTCTGACACATCTGGGGATGAGTGCCCAGGTGTCATGTATGGATTGTGAATTTTACTCTCTCCCTGTCTGTTATTATTTCTGTTTGGCCACTGTTCGGGTGGCCTTGGACAGGGAGGGGTAGGCTTTGGGTAGGCCGGCCGGAATCCCCCCACCCCCACTCCATCCCCCCGCCCCATGACTTCTCCTCTTGGTGTGGGTGCAGTTCTCGCCAGGTACAGCTGACCTGCGTGTGGTGAGCCTAACCCCATCCTCCCACAGGTGCATGCAGGGTACACTGGGAAACTGCGCCCATCTTACCCATTACTCTTCTTCCTTCTCCTCATCCCTCACCCCCTCCCAGTCTCGCTGTGCGCTCTTCCCTGGCCCTCTCCCTTTGCTACTGAGTGCACTTTAATCAGGGATCTGCTTAGTTTGAGACAAGAGTGTGTGCATAGGCGGCATGCAATACTTTATGTATTCAACTTACTGAAAGTATGCTTTTTTTGTTTGTTTGTTTTTCTGTCCAGTCTCTTGTGTCTTGCTATCTTTATACTTCTGTTCAGAGAAGAAAAGTCCAACACTTAGTTTAGACTTGTGAATCTGAAATGAAGATTTGGCACCAGCTATTTAGTTTGGTATTTGCACTTGTCAGGAGCCCGAATACAAGGACTTCCTGAAGGAATTGAACTACCCCAACCCCTTTTCTCCTCATATGGACAACCACTTGGATCTTGGCCTCTCCTGAAATTTTATCCCCATCACCCACTGTTCCCTGTTCCCCACCACCAGGCAACTGTGGTAGACTAAGCTCAGAAGAGCTGTCTTTCTCTCTGGACCCTCATCATCCATGCCCCCTACCCCCTTACACACACACACATACACACCGGCTGAAGGAAAGGTCATCAAACCCCAGAATGCAAAGGCTGTACGCTGGAATGTTTCTTTTTTAATAGAAAGTGAAAAATCGTTATGCCCCACCCCCATCCACAAAACAGAATGAATTGAGATTCGACAGAAGAGTACAGAAGAGTAAGTATTCAGGTCTGTTGATTAATGTGGCGGCTGTAACCCTATTCCAGGTTGGAATGGATTGCGTGTGTGTGTGTGTTTTTTTTTTTTTTTTTTTTTTTTGGTTAAAGAAAACATTATTTCCCCAAGATTGTAAATGTTGGCTGTGAATTGAGAATCTAAAGATCACTATTCATCAGAACTGTTGGCTGTTCAGAGAGGTGACTATTCAGAACTGTTGGTGTTCTACGGAGACCTTTGTTTAGGGTTGTAAAGGGATGGAGAGTAGGGGTGGGGTTGGGGGGAGTGGGGTTGTGGGGTGCACAGGAAGAAGAGGGTGACCTATGCCTGTTATTGTTTTTCATATGAGGGGAAAATTAGCTTCAGCTCCTCTCTTTTGTACAAGTGAAATAAGTTAAATTTATGTATATAACTATATATGAATATATATATATATACTAAAATAAATTGTAAAGAAATAATCTTTACCAAATAATCTTTGAAAAGATGTCAAAATGTTCAATTGGTATTAATGCAGAGGTTTATATTGTTAAGACAACAAAGTACTTTTGAAATGAATGGAACACAGCAAAATTCTTTCATTTGCGTTTCATGAACCTGAACAGTTAAACACAGCTTTCAAGTTCTAATGTCAGTAAAGTTTCATTTTCCTGTTATTTTACTGCTAATCTGTTTGAAAATTTTTAGGTCCATGATGATTATTTTTCCCACTGCTGCCTACTGTGTTCTACCAGTTCAGTTACAAACATGTAAGATTTGTGCAGTAAAAAAGATTAAAGACCTCTGTTTTGTTTCTTACTCAGACTGCCCTTACAGACAGACATGCCAGCTTGCATTATATGGCTATGTGTGATTGGTTTAGTATTTTTATTTGCATAATCTTTTTCAAACCTCATTTCATGCATAATGACTTTTGAAAAAGGCGTTTGCACGAGTGGATTTAATAGGCCTAATAGGCCAATTACTGCATTTGATTATTTTGCCAAGTAAATCATTTCACATAATTCTGGCTGAATAATAGACGAGTCTTAAATGCCAATAACGGGATGTTTAATTTTCTTATAATACCTTATGCCTTTCTTTTTTGCTGTTGGTAGAAACCCAAAGTTAGGAGAGTTCACCTTTTGATTATGTAGGTCTACCTAAAGTTCTGTACTGTTGCATATTTGTTTAAAGTTAATTAAAAGTGACTCTTGTTCAGATATGCACTGTCAGTACAGTTTTGAAAAGGCATGCAACCATAAAATCAGTGACGTGCACAGGGTGGTTGCTCAGGTTGCCCGGGAACTGCCCATATGCCCTCCTCAACTGACGGTGCACTTTACGAGGGGAAAATACTACTACTACTACTACTACTAATAATAATAATAATAATAATAATAGTGATAATAACAATAATAATAAATTGTTCAATGAATACAGAATTTGATGTAGGCCTAGGCATAGATTTGAAAATGAAAACAAAAAATCGGTTTGCCCTTTCTTCAGGTCAGAGCAACTGCCCCTCAAAGTTTGTGCATAAAATCCCTGCATAAAATATTTATTTTGAATTGAACATCTTCCAACTGTTCATAAATCACATCCAAGCAAATAATGGTGTGAGTTACACCATGGCAAATACCGGGAATCATGTCAGGATGCTTGTCTATAGATAGATAGGGAGGTAGGTAGATAGATTGATTAATTTACTTTATTGATTGATTGACTTGATTGATTGGCTTTATTGATCCCAAGTTGGGAAACTGATGTACTAGCAGCATGACATACAGGCACAAAGACACAATAACAACACAATGAAGAAAAAGAGCTAAGCTTAGACATACTAAAATAGTAATTAGAAATATACAATATGAAATGCAATGAAAATGTATAAAAAGTAAAAAAAAAAAAAAAGTAAATTGTATAAATAGCCAGTATTGGCTGCAGTGCAGAGGGGAAAAGGTGTGGTAACCAGCTAAGGTGCAGTAACGAAAACAAATAGATTGATGTGCCCCTTGTATGTGGTGGCATGGGCTATGACAGGAAAGATTATAATGCACCTTGCTGTAGCGTAAGGTTATCAAAAAACGTTCATATTTAGTGATTGTCATCTCCAAAGACCAATCACCTGCAAGGTCTTTGTCAAAAACGCCCATGAAACATCGAACAGACGTACATTTCAGCCATACACATACCGATGCTCGTTAGTTTTGCTAGCAAAATGGCCAACCAGGCGATGGCTTTGAGAAAAGAGGCGGGGTTACAGGCCTGCTTATGTGCTGTCCCTGCGCCATTTCACAAAGGGAAAACGCATGGCCTTGATGTAACGTATCGAGTTGGTACTTGTTCCCACTACATACTTTGTAGATCCTTCCGAAATATTCATTTTAAACTTTAACATTTTGGTGAGTATTTTTATTCAAGGTTTTTACACATTTTTGTTTTTCTGGCTTGGCAATATCTTTGGGATCTTTTTATGCATTATTTTTAAGAATGTGAAGCTAGCTACGTTAGCTACAATTAGCTAGCTGTGTCGTCGCAAGCAAGCCGCTATTCATATAATCCAATAACAGCACGCTGGTCTGCTCTAAATTTGCAGGCCTGTTTTTGTTGGTGTGATTTTTATACGTTTTTCGTGAGCTGGGACTGAGTTTTTTGCATCTTGAATGACTGATCAGTATGCATAGTTGGTGCAGCTGGGAGCTAGCTAATTTTTAGAGCAAGCTGAAGAACGTTTTCTTATTTTCAGTTGCGGTGTTTTTGCATTTTAAAGTATTGTTCTTTATCGGTAGTGCTTTACTTTTGAGGAACCATACCTTGGACTGAACTGACGTTCTTGTTTTGTTCTACATGGCCGATTTTGTCCTGAGTGTGACTGGTTACAAATGAGATTTTTTGTGAGGGAAGTGTTTTTCCATCAAGAGCATTTCTGGCTTTTTGAGGGACAATATCTAACATGAACATGGACTCAATTTTACAGAAATTTCATTGATTTCAATAAATTTACATGTTTGCAGTATACACAGGACCATGTTCAATTATTGAATTGGAAGCTGAATTTAACACTATACCGTGACGCGAGCAAAAGAAGGCGTGAACTGCTGTGGCGGGAGAGGCTTGTTCTCCTTTGCAGTCTTTCCAAACAGTTGAGGAAAGCGATGGTTGTCTTTATATTCGTATTACATTAATTCAAAACTGGCACATATTTGATAACCCTGTTTGTATCAGTGTAACCCTCATGTTCGCGCAGTAGTCCAACCATCACCGACTGCACTGCTAGCAACACGGCTGTATAAGCACATACCTGATAATGACCTGATCAGATACACTCACCGCTGACAGTTGCCGGCGGGACTCTACACAGGCATACACTGTAAATTTCCCTGTATTAACTGCGGTTTATCGGCTTATTTGCACAATTCCGACTGTAGGAAAACATTTTCTTGGAGGCCATGCGCGTACCTACCAACTACTCCACCTAGTGATACTAAACACACTGCAGGGTCACTCGTCATGTCTGGCATAGGCAGAGATTATAGTTTATAGTTTACGTTATAGTTTTATGGTGCAGTTTGTGTATGTGTATAAAGGTTTGATACGAGTTACAATCTATGCTCTGGATTCAAATTAATAGTAAAAAATGTAGAAGAATGCAGTGGCGGATCTATCTATCTATCGTCCACCACTAATTTAGCAATGCATTACCAGTGGGACACTAATTGTGTGAAGGGTCAAAGTTCAAGACTGACGCCTAGTCTGCATTTAAAATGACAACGATAGAATGAGAATATACCTGACAAACTGTAGAGTCCCTTGTTTTAAAAGGATCAGGTTAGCCTAACGGCTTACGTCATTAAGTAAAAGTTAGTGCTATTGCATTACATAATTGGCCAACGTCACGCTGCGGCTTATGCAAAATTTAGTTTTTAAAGTTTGATAAATGATAGGCTGCGGTTATACACGATGTGCCCATTAATGGAGAAAGTATGGTAATTGGTACTGAAACAATAACTAACTTATATGTGAAATTCTAATCGTGATGTAGTTCGAAAGTAGGCCCTGCACAGGTAAAATAATGAATGCTGTGTAAGAATATAGTTATGACCTGCATGCTACATTTGCGGTGTTACTAGGGGTTATAGGTAATCTAGAGTTTGTGTACATTGACACTGGCTCAGATTTGGTGGTTTGCATTGTATTGGAGATGCAGGAAATACATTAGTGACAGATGTAATATTGTCTTTCCAACAACATTTAGTGGCTATGCTACATGCTCGTCACACAAATTACATAGTTTCGATGCTTTCCATTACAGCAGCAGCTCAAAATGTGTATGACCATTTTGTCCTTCATGTAACTAAGAACAAGGGTTCTGTAAATCAAGCACCCTATGAATAAATGAGTGATGATGAACATAGCTGACTATTGCATGGAATTGTTTAAATAAATTATTGTTAATATATAACCTAGCTAATACTTGAATGGAAATGTGTGCAGTAATCAGTGTGTTGCAATGTTTCACAGAGGTATAAATGCTGTTAGAAAGGTGGGGTGGATGGAATTCTGACTTAAGATGTCCTGATGGCCCAAAAACTCATGCCTATGGTAAAACCACTTACAGTAATGTCAGAGTATAATGCTAGATGACTGTATTCCTGTTGTTGGTCTTTAGACATGTTTCTTCAAACATACTGGCATTAGATAAGCTGCTGAAATAATGAAACTGGTAGATAAAATATGGATTTATGTCTAGGATTCAGATTCAGTGACAATACTAATATCTGCTGTTTTGATTGATGTATGAATATTAGCCACTTCAAATTGCCCGTTAAGGTTAATCTGACTGTTAGTTGCTGTAAAAATATGTTCAGCAAGACATTTTGTAAGAACAGACTAGGTTAAATGACTGATCTACTTATTAATGATGATTAAAAATCTGATTTCCATGAAGCTATAATACTGGAAGGTGTTAAATGGCGTCAAATTGTTTGGCGGTTGTCCTTAGGGATGCTCCAGTGTAAGTTACGTAGTCACAGTGACATAGCCTAACTATATATTTTCCCACATCAAGCCAGTGCTGCCAAAATGTACATGACCTGTGTTCTCGCTGGTCAGAGTCAGCAACTACAGCTTATGGTGCTCCAGATGTCTTGCAATGTTTACACTCCCTCAACATTTAATTAAGATTGATAACGAGCTTTTCAAACATTTACATCACCTATGAAGGATAAGGTAAATAACTTATCTCTGGTCATGCATTAGGCCTCTGTGACCTGGGATATGTTGACAAGGATTGCTTGCCACGATTGTAGACTGTCCACAAGATGTAAACATACCCCAAACAAAATTAGTGAAGAGGAAATGTAGTATCACAGAGCCATTAGTAAACACAACCACCATGCAGCATTATCCACCTCTGCTAAAAACTCAACATTGAAAGTAATGGCCGCACACAGGTCTTGCAGTCTTAGCCAAGGATCAAGTAAGAAGAGTGTTGAGCGAGAATCAGCATTTGTGGTGAGCTAGTCTATGCAGTAAACAAACAATCAGAAGTACCATTTCATTTTTCTGCCCATAGCCCCTTATACTAAATGAAGAGTAGCTAGCGGTAGCTTAAGGGCAGTGGAAATGTTGAGTATTCCCTGTCTGTCACAACTGTTTCCTGTCTTAATGCTAACAATGCTTTCCTTTTCAGATTGAAAATGGCCCAGAAACAGCTCAGGCCTAGGCCTGTCTTTTTGCACTCTTGAATTTTTTAACATTTTCTTTGAGCTTTTTGGATGACCATCAGTGCTCCCCCCCCCACCCGCACCCTAGCATAGTCCGCTGTGTAGTGTGTCCTTGTGTAAGGTTGGCCTGTTGGGTTTTTTCAACCATAGTCACATTATTAACAAGGCATCGTGTAAGTCACAGTGATGAACTCTGACCTTTGATGGGGTGCAGTGCAGCTAGAGCATGGCAAGGCTAGACCTCTCCTCTGTTAATAACACATCATCTGATGACATTTTAGAATAGACATTTTTTGGACCCGTCTTTATGTTTAGGTTAATTTTGTTTTCTTTTATGAGGAGAGGTGAAAATAAATATGCACAATTTTTCCCTTGCCAAAAACGCCAGCCAGTCGACACATGAGCAGTGCCTTGTACACACTCCTGAGGAGTTGAATGGGGCTGTATTGTCCTCTTTTTCCTTTTCCTTTTTTTCTTTGTTTTGTTTTTTTGTAGGAACCTTTTTTTCCCCGTCAGAAAGCTGGTCAGTGCATAGATATATCAGCGAAAAGGAGCTAGACATTTACCAGGAAGTGGAAGGCTCTGTATGTGACTTGTTTTTGTTTTTTTTTCCCCCCTCTGCTGATACGTGGATGTGAAATGTTGGCGGTCGGTGTGGGTAGGAGAGGAACACTTGGAAGAACCCAGTCACGGAGTCACTTAACCCCATGTAGTTGTATTGAGGTGTCTTTTCTGAACCCTCAGTGTAATTCGTGGGGCCAAGCGCTGCTCTCTGAGAAGGTGCCACTGGGAGTAGTAGTTTGGGCTGAAAGCACCCCTGCCCCAAGACCCCTGCCTGCATACACTGGTCCCATCCACAGTGACAAAGAACTTACAGGCAGGACAGACGACCTCCCTGCACACAGGCACTATGGAGTGAGTGATGGTTATTAAACCCCAAAGTTCTGTCAAAATCTTTTTCCTTCTCTGACAACCCTGTTGAGCTTTACAGAGACTGTAGCAACGCGTACACTGGAAGTAATTGCACCCCCCCCCCCCCCCCCACACCAACCCCATGCACACACACACCACACACACACACACAAACACACACACACTCGTACAAAGGTTTTACCCCTTGTCCCCCCCCTAAAACCCTCTGCAATAATCAAGGCTGGATGACCCTACTCAGCATTGTAGCAAATGGCAATACTGAGCTAAGTTTAGAGAAACAGGAGCACCTGGCCAGTTGTCTGTTCATACTGACGGCATGAAATTAATTGGTTGCTATGACTCATGGCTCTTCCTTTAGCTCGTCAGGTTATAGTGGTGTGAGGTGTGGTTTTGACGAGTATCAGATGAAGAGATGGCCTTAGATGCCAAAGTTTTGTTGTATTTGATTATACTTATTTATGTTTTAATTAATTAAAGTTAATTTCAGAAATTGGTCAGAGAATGAAATGTTCAAGGTGGGTGTCCTCTGAGATATATCCAGCTTCCCTTTCAACCTCCAGGAGACTCCTTTACTCATGCCTCCCGAACACCGCCCCCCCCCCCCCCCCCTTCAGCTCCTGGAGCCCACGCTTCTAGGTTTCTAGGATGGGTTGGGTGGGGTGGGGGTACATGTATCCTCTGTGGCTCACTAACACCTTGGCTTCCATCCCTTGTCCTTCCCGCTCCCGTCCACCCATCCGTCTGTCCGTCCATCCATGCAGTCGCTCACCCTCCGTCAGCAGCCTGATGGCCAGCAACGTCACCAACAAGACGGACCCGCGGTCGCTCAACTCGCGGGTCTTCATCGGCAACCTCAACACCATGCTGGTGACCAAGGCAGACGTGGAGGCCATCTTCAGCAAGTACGGCAAGATCGTGGGCTGCTCCGTGCACAAGGGCTACGCCTTCGTGCAGTACAGCAACGAGAGAAACGCGCGGGCAGCCGTAGCCAGCGAGGACGGGCGCATGGTCGTGGGGCAGGTGCTTGGTAAGGAGATGCCAGGGAGAGCGGTGGTGTGCTGGGTTTACAGTAGGTTCTACTACTAAAGTCAGTAAAGAGTAATTTGCAAATGCAGTGGCTGACCAAAAAATGCAAAAGCAATAATGGGCGACCTGTTTAGCAGTTAAATGTTATCTTGTGAACAAGTTATGATCGGTAGACATGAAGAGTAAATACATAATGAATTGGGTGTTATTTTTAGATTAATTAGAATGGTTAATTGAGGAGACCTTTGTGGTAATTTATGACAATCTTTGAACACTAGGCGTGCTTGACAGGCTATTGGTGTGTGTGTTCTTCTATTGTTCTCCAGATATTAACTTGGCAGGTGAGCCCAAACCCCACAGGGCAAAGACCACAAAGCGCTCTGCAGGAGACATGTATAGGTGAGCCACACATACACACACACACACACACACACACACACATACACACAAACACTTTCTTTTCCACCAGTCAAGTAAAGCCCTCTCTTTTATATCATGCCACCAGGATTTTTCTTTGTCATATAACTTAATTTTGTCTTTTTCCCTCCTCTCTCTGTGCAGCAGCTCAACATTTGACCTGGACTACGACTTCCAGAGAGATTATTATGATAGGTAAGGGCTGTTGCAGACACCCTCTATCTTCTTTTGCATTGGGGAGTTAATATGGGGTGTTAATGTGATGTGAATATACCAACACACAAGTATTACAGTGTTGTGTTTTGTGATGCTGTCAATTCTAAACAACACTACCGCCTTAAAAAAAATGGCACCCCTGTCTTTGGGCAATAGTGTGATTTTTGGTGTTACAGGGACTGTGATGAAGGCAATTGTCTGTACTGTACTACTGTTCTGATAGCATTAAAAACTTTTTTTTTTTTTCAGATTTTTGCATAGGTTGGTGTTGTGTGTACAATGAGACTTGTCCTTAAATATATTTGAGAAAAAAAATCCTTCAGTCATTTTATTGCAATAGATCCTGTCATAATAGATCCTGTATCATGATGAACATCTCCAATACGCAACCCCAGATCCTGTTGAGATTGGTTGCTCTGTGTTCTAAGGGTGTACTCGTACCCGTCTCGAGTGCCTCCCCCCCCGCCCCCTCTACCCCGTGCCGTCATTCCCTCCAAGCGGCCGCGCGTCAGCATCAGCAGCGGTGGCAGCCGGCGCACCAAATCCAGCTTCTCCTCCTCGTCCAAAAGCAGCCAAAGGACGTCCTCGCGCACCAGTCAGTACTCACCAGCCCGCGTCTCACACTCACCTTTTGCACTGCTGTGCTCCTTGACTACTCTACTGCTGTCTCTGTGCCTAGGGATTTTGTCTGCATTAGTATATAGTATAATATACTTTTTAATAGTATACTATTATAGTATCCTTTTTTTTCTTTACTCCCCTCAGTTCAGTGTATGCTGTATGAATGCAGATGTGTGCAATATATTTAATCTGTTTTTGCAATGTCTATTATGTGTATGCTACTGGACACCTTAATTTCCTTCGGGATCAATAAAGTAACTCTACTACTACTACTCTACTATATGGGTATGTTACAAATTTTTAGACCTTAGGCAATGTGTGGAAGTTTTTGTTATGCCACTGCTTCCCTAATGTATTTGGTATGCATGTCCTCCTTCTCCCCATTATTTGTGTGTATGAAGTGCGTTGAAGGCGTGAACTGTCCTAAACATCCTCTTCTCTGTGTCATTTCCTCGTAGTGAAGGCAGATGATCTGCAGACCATCAAAAAAGAATTGACACAGATCAAACACAAGGTGGACTACCTGCTGGAGAGTCTGGATCGCATGGAGAAGGATCACAGCAAAAAGTCAGGTACGACAGAAGAAAAGTTCCCTTATTCAAAAAGGCACATTTTAATTATGAATAAGACTGCAGTGTTGTTTTTTCTACAGCATTAAACTATAAAGTTACAAAATCTTTGTGTGCCCCCCCCATGTCTGGGTGGTGTATAGATGGTAAGAGTGCGAAAGCGGAAGCAGGGGAGCCGTCGGCTCTGCAGCACTCCAGCAGTAAGAAGGAGCGCGAGCGCGAGCCTCAGGAGCTCAACGACTCAGAGGAGGAGGGGGACCTGCTGGAGGAGGAAGAGGAAGTAAGTGGCCCTGGTGGCCTTTGTCTCCCGTGTAAAGCAACACTAAGTCGTTTTTTCAACCTTTTTCAATAATGTTTCCTAAATCTCTTCAGTGGTTCATCAACTTGTAACTGGGTGAAAGGCACTTCTGAATTCGCTTTGCTGCCCTCCATGGGCTACAACTGCACTAAGTTTGGAGAAGCGGGACATCTCTCTGTAGTTTGAATAAAAGACAATTCCGCTTCCAACCTGTAGGGTGACCGAAGACGAAAACTACTTGGTGTTGCCTTAACAGCTCACTGGACTGGATGTTAATAGCCTGGGCGTGCCCATACTGCCTGTGACGCTGCATTTGCATTTCCTGAGCAAGTCAGTCTGGCCAAGCTGCCTGTCTACACCATTTCTGCTCGCGACCTCAGAATGGGCGCCAATGAAATTCGAGCATTTCAAAAAGGCACTACTACTAGTTTTTGTTGGGATCAAGTAGTTTCCTTCGCTGCGTATACGTCAGAGGACAGAGGGGTGTGATTGGTTGAAGCTTCGTCCAGTAGCAGACAGAGGCATTTGAAAGAGGCGTGTTAAGCCCGCCTTCTGAGAAATGGGTTTACAACACAGCTTGGCCAGACCAGTGCTCGCAGAGCATTGACAAGTCGTGATAGCCAGGCTAGGATGTTAACATGCCATCACAGAAGAAGGGTTCAATAAGGATTAAATGTCCTAAAGGGGCATTAGAAAATGGGTCAAGCCCCTAACCTGGCTATATTAACCTATAGTAAGGCCTCATTCACACCGACTTGACCGTGTACAGCACGTAACCATGTACAGTGTGTGTGACAGAATACGTTCAGATCACATGTGCGGTGTGAATAGTCTACTTTGTTAACGTGCATTCTAAACGAGTACAGACAGAAAACTTGCTGTCTACGTGCTGTATACGGAGAGTGTTTAGTGTGAATGAGCTCTAAGTGGTAAAACACATAATTGAAGAGCACCCTGGCTTTGGTTTACTAAGACAATGAAGCCATAACCCTACGGTGGTCAGGACCACCTGCCATGGGTTACCTTATTTGCATTAGTCACTAAGCCACCTTCTTGAAACAGCTGTCACACATCCTGTCCTCTTACCTTACATACTTATGATTTTGCATGTGTTCCGTGAATGCAGGTGACTTGGTTTGATAAATGAGATTGCAAGGTACTTGGTAGTTTTGTGTGTCGTCTGTTGGGTTGTTTTATGTCAGCACCTGCTTGTTTTTCTTCCGTAGGTGAAGAGCCAAGAAAGAGAGAATGAGGAGGAAGAGGAGGAGGGCGAAGAGGGTGAACAGGAGGAAGGCGAAGATGACGGGGACAGTGTCAATGGAGATGACTCCTAATGCTCAAGAGACCCACACAGACGCATAGTTTCAAACATTCAAGTGGAGTCTCTCGATTTCCATTTTATCAATTAACACTAATGTGGTACACATGCATGTTCTCTCTCTTACACAGACACACACACACACACACACACACACACACACACACACACACACACACACACACCTCAAGTTGACTTGAAATTCCTGGAATGAATCTCTTGTTTTGCCATTCCATTTGCTTTTATGTTCTGCCATTTCTCTCCACACTCTTACAGAACCACAAGTAGGAATCACTCTCAGTTTCTGTGTGTGTGTGTGTGTGTGAAGGGGGGAACATGCGTGTTATGCATGTTATTCTGTTTCTGACCAGCAGTGGCAAGGGAAACTGGTTGTGTTTTTAGGAAACCTCAAAGCTCTGAGTGTCAGCAAGATGCTTGGCATATATTTTCATGGTGTGAAGCAAACGTGACGACATCTTTGTGAACATTGTGAATGAAAATGCTATCTTTTGTCGTTTTTCTGTTTGTGTATTAAAAAAGTGGTGTGTAAGTTAGTTCATAAATTCATGTCTTTTTTATATTATCTTGTTTCAGTTTTACTGTAAAGAGACTTCAATAAATCTTCGAAGTTACACGTTGCTGCGCTTCATTTTTTTCCCTCCTGGCTCCTTAATTTGTTTTTGTTTTTCTCATTTAATGTTTGTTGGAATTGATGTTAAACAGTTAAGAGCTGACGTTGATCAGTGATTAGGTAGCTGTAAAAGAAACTCAAAAATAGAATTGTATTTTTAGGTAGCATGTATCAGATCTGCTACATGGGCTTAATACGCAGGCTCTGAAAGTAGTCAGGATAAACTACTAAACAAAAGTGATGTTGTGCTGTGTGGTGACCTGCTCATGACATGAGCCTAGTCTTGGTCCTGGTCTTTATTGCAGTGTAATACCTGAATGACATCTGCAGTGACCTTCTGCCAGACTTACACAGAATCTGTACATTCGGTTAAACCACTGTGCATGTCAGTTTCTATGTGGGATTACCTGGAGTCCAACTGAGACAAATACATAAAGATTAAGCTTTCAACAGTTTTCATAAAGAAGGTGATGAGGCCACTGTGTGTGTGTAGCATAACTGTCTTGGTCTGTCAAACAATAACTTAACACACTTAAAGGTCTGTTTTAATTAGTATTAAGTGTTTGATTTAATTCATGTTTAGCTCAATGTGATGCAAGAGTAAGTCATCACATGGTTTGTTAATGTCTACAAGGTAAAGAGCAGGAAGCCACTAAAGCTGGTGTAGCTGTTTTCGTCGTCAAACATTCTAGAGTAGATGGAATTTATGTTGGCATACGCTTTCAGCTGAATGAGTATCTATGCTGTACCTGTTTCAGCATTGTAGCCGTCTCCAATGTTTGTAAAGACTTTTTTGTAGATGAGGTTTTGAGCACTTGGATATGTATGGCCGCTACCAGATGACAGTAACGAGGCTGAGAAAGCCACCTTTTTCTCTGGGTAACGAAGCATTTTGATGACAAATCATTTCCCCCTCAGCTTGGCAGTTATATCATGCAGTAACTGACTTGCCATAGTCAAACTGCACTTCAAAAAAACAAAAACTCAGCATTTTTTTTTTCTGATTAATGGTATTCACAACATCATACACATACATACATGCGCGCGCGCACACACACACAGAATCTTTAATCATTGTTTTTGGGTGTTTTAGCTTAGGCCTACTGTTTATCACAACGTACTTAAGTACATCTAGAGCAAACATTTGCGTATGCTGGAATTATGATTGATTAATAAGTAATTATCAGTTTATCATGCTTACTTGACAGCAGATCTTCAACTTGTTGCTCTAGAACTGCCACCTTAGCCTTCAGGTTTTGAAAATCACTCAACAACTTTTGGATATTCGATACTAAGTCTTCTGGAAGTGCCTGTGCTAACAGGCAGGCAAGGAGGATTATTCTTGCGGTGGGTACCATCTTCATTGTCATGGGAATCTTGACTGAGCGGGATAGATGAGGGTGTTTATATAGGCCTACTTGCACTTGCACTAGGTACGTTATTAGTGGACATTGGACATTGGCTTTGTGTACATTTCAAAGGTTGAGGTCTACAACCCCAATTCAAATGTTGGGACGTTGTGTTACATGTAAATAAAAAAGAAATGCTACGATTCTCAAATCATACAAGCAATATATGTGTTTGAGAATAGTCCAAGGACAACATATCAGTTATTGAAACTGGATTTTTTTTGTTGTTGGGTGGGATATTTATTGTCATTTAAAATTTTAGGCCAGCAACATGTCTCAAAAAAGTTGGGACGGTGTCAATGCATGTCTTCTGTCTTGCATCGTCCAAGATACAGAGGAGACAAATCATCCTTCTTGTTTTATTGGTAAGTTCAGAGGACAGCATCTATGTTGATATGGGGGTGCAGTAGTGCCTTGGTTATGGTGTGCTTATTCATCATTCATTGGACCAGCGTCCACACTTCAGAGAGAGAAGTGGGGGCCAATGCTTGTAATTGTAAAAATGTAATTTAGACACAGCACTAAATTATAGGAGTCACGGTTCTGGACTCTAAACCTTGTGTGTGTGTGAGTAAAGTCTGTGTGTTAGAGACTTGCTTGCTAGACAAAGCCTCAGTGACACACGGCTCTCTTCAGGTTAATTAAATTTGAAACACTGTCTATGTCTAATTAGCTTATTGGTCATTACAGTAGCTGCGGTTGTGGTTATGATGTCTAGTGCCGTGCGTAACCATATTTGAGACATGCATTTCTGAGACCTACTGTATCACCATGAGACATAAACTTTGCATGAAACCCTTTTGTATACACTCTGATACTTGTCCTCTGCCACCTGTTACCTTTTGCACTACAACAAATTCTGACATGTGGTATGTTACAATTCAAAATGGCTGAATCTCATTAGCACCCTGTTGGTGAGGTCAAGGATAATGGTCATTTGACAATTTTGGGTGAATTTTATCAATATTTTAAAATAAGCACTTACTTTGTTCAAAAATGTAGAATTACTTCAAATTTAAAATTTTAGTTTGTAGTAACATTGAGAAGAAAGTGTTTTTTTTTAAATCAGAATTGATATAGCTGTTTAAATTTAAATTTAATGTAAATTTAGTGATGGTAAAGGGATTTAGGTCTTTTTCTGGATGTCTTAATACAGTGTTTATGAATAAATTACTCAACTTAAGATTACAATATATTCACTACTGAAGATGTTCTGTGCTACCTTGATGGCAATTAGAGCAACATATAGGGCCTCATAGAGACATGTAAAGTGTAAAAAGAAAAGGTTTTTGTACTTTTTGTTATTAATGCTCCAAATTTCACATGCTGTCTTATTACTACATTGCAAAATGAAAGAAACTGGTGAAAAAGGCATTTATTTGAAGAAAGAAATATTTAGGTGTTATGGATGTCCAAGGATCTTACAGATGGCAAAGTTCTTGTTCTTGTTGTCTGTAATGCCCAATGTATCAAATATGATACAAACAAAACAAAATCATATATGCACACTTTTTTCACATTTTGTTAAAGGCCCAGTAAGATCTGTTTATTATAAAAGTAAATAAATTACTTTTTAAGTTGAATTTGGAGACTCAGTCAGCCTAGTGGTTGAGAATCAGGAACAAGGTTTATTCTTAACAAGGAGACAAAGACTAACACACAGACCACACACTACACTACATGGCAGGACAAGACAAGACTAGACTAACTCAAACAGTGGTTATTCTGAACTTAAATGTTGTAGACACCCAATGGGTGTTCCAGAAGGTTGGGGCAAAGACATACAATGCAGATAACAGCTCTTCACACCTCATCTCGCACAGATGTATCGGCAGAGCAGCAGACAAGGGTCTTAATAACAAGAGTTCCAAAACCAACCTAGGGATTTGAAATAATAATGAAATGTTTCAACATTAAAATGCTATTTACAAAATTATTATTATTACTCAAATACCATCAGTCCCCCTTTTCAAGTCTAACTGACTTGACACAAAATCATAAAACAAAAGGTATTTGAAATAATAATAAAAATGTTGCAACATTAAAATGTTATTTACAAGATCATTATTTTTACTCAAATACCATCAATTATAACTTGGTTTAGGTGTTATTGGGTTAATAGATGTTTTTCTTCAAAAGGACAAAACATCAGATCAATAATATAAAAGAAATGGGCAAAAACATTCAGAAAATGCAGTGGTGTGCTTAATGAATAAGATCGAAGCCATTTGGTCTGATTTTAACTTCAGTGTACAGTCCACCACCACTTGAGGGCTGTCTTGCTCTCCACATAAATCTCATGTTCTTTACCAGGATGGAGTACGACACCTACAGAGGCAACATATAGATTCCCCCCTCATAACACAGAAACACAGGTGTGAGTGCTAATGTTTGTAACTACTAGCAGTTTGGATTCAAACTTACACACACACGCACACACACACACGCACACACACACACACACACACACACACACACACACACACACACACACACACACACACACACACACACACACACACACACACACACACACACACACACACAACATTGGTATGGTTGTTGTGCCAGCCCCCTGTGTCAACAAATCCCCATCTGATGACAAAATAGGCATTAACTCCATGGGACACTAAATAAAGAGGTAAGAGAAGATCCTGTCAGATCTCCTTTCAGAATTGTATTAATAACTCACCTCTCAACTTTCAATTTGAAAACTAAGCTGGGGGGCATTTAGCTACCACAGAAATGCACACACAGCCACACTCAAGTACACACATTTGCACATTGCATGCCCTTGTTTAGTGGAGAATACACACACACATACACACATACACGCAAAATGAAGGTTATTATATCAAAGATAATTGACGAGTAAACCTTGTATACTAAGTAATTTTTTTTATTACACATTATCTGTCCTTCACAGTGGTATTGTATTTCAGGCACATTTAGTGTATAATATAATGTAATATAATATAATATAATTGTTACGCCCCTCTATTGCATGGCCCTACTGGGGCTAACAACAAAGCCACCACTGACCCAAGTAAAACCAAAACACCTTTAAAATGTAACCCAACCAGTGGGATTTATTAACACATAAGACAAAGACATTAACACAAAGTCCAAATCATAATACACAGAGAGGCGACAGCAACAGCCAGCAGTCCCCCACCAAAAGCCTCCCCTCGGCAGCAGAAAGCAGGTGCTCCCAATCAAGTCAATCAGCTGGATGTCCTGAGGAGGTAGCAGGAATGGGAGACGCAGAGGGACAAACAGCACTGGGAACATACAGACAATACATACAGCCGTAACAATAATATAATATAATATAATATAATATAATATAATATAATATAATATAATATAATATAATATAATATAATATAATATAATATAATATAATATAATACACATATTTACAGTATCTCACAAAAGTGAGTAAACCCTTCACAATTCAGCAAAAAATGGACCATATCTTTTCAAGAGACAATACTACATAAATGAAATTTAAATATGTTTTTCAGTAGTCAGTGTGCAGCTTGTGTAGCAGTATTAATTTACTGTCCTCTGAAAACAACTTTACACACAGGCATTATTGTGTACATAGCAGGGCACAAATGTGAGTAGACCCCACAGTGAACATGTCCAAATTGTGTCAAAATTGTAATTTTTTGAGTGAGCACCATTGTTATCTACCACTGCCTTAATATGAAATTCACCAGAGCTGTACAGGTTGTTTTTGTGATCCTTTTCTTTTCCTCCATTATGGCATTATGGACCTGGAGATGTTAGACACTGGTGCTCCTTCATCTCCTGTTTAAGGATGCCCCACGGGTACTCAATAGGGTTCAGGTCTGGAGACATACTTGCCCACTGCATTACCTTCACTTTCAACTTCTTCAGGAAGGCAGTGGTCATCTTGGAGGTGTGTTAGGGGTTGTTATCATGATGAAAAAAACTGTTGTGTGCCAGTTTCTGAAGGGGGGTGGCATCATGTTCTGCTTCAGAATGCCACAGCACATGTTGCAATCCATGATTCCTTGTGAACTGCAGTTGCCCAGTGCTGGCAGCATTGAAGCAGCCCCAAACCATGATGCTATCACTACTAGGCTTGATTGTAGGCAAGGCACAATTATAATGGTACTGTTAAGCAGGCCGCTGCCTCAGATGACTGACATCATTTAAGCCAAAAAAAGTTTATTTAAATCTCGTCAGACCACAGGATATGGTTTCAGGAATTCATGCTTTTGGACTGCATGTCTTCAGCAAACGGTTTTCTGGCTTTTTTGTGATCAAGTTTTAAAAGAGGTTTTCATCTGGAAGGACAACCATGAAGACTGAGTTGTTGCACTATGTCCCATATTATTTTAGCTCTGTCAGTCTGACCTCCCACCTCTGCAACCTCTGCAGCAATGCTGGCTGCACTCATGCATTTCTTTTTTGAAGCCAACTTTTGCATCTGACATCAAGTGTTTGGACCCAACTTCTTTGACTGAGCCTGTTCTGACAATGCACCCGTTTTGGAAAACCACCTAATGACTCAAGCCCTGATGGTGTAGCTCAGTTTCATGGTGTTGCTGATCTTTTATAGCAAAGGCCATCATTCTGTAAAGCAACAATTCATTTTCTCAAGTTCTGAGTTTTCTTTATTGCCATGAGGAGCCATGTTGGTCATCCAGTGGATAGTATGACAGAATTATAGCCAAAACAATAAAATGAATAGCTCTAATACATGACACACAAATTTGTAAAAACACAAAAATGATAAATAGGACAAGTGGGTTTTTATGGTTGAATGATATGTAGAGTTATTATTCAGGGTGTACTCACTTTTGTGGCCTGCTATTTATACAAAAATGCCTGTGTGTAAAATTGTTTTCAGAGGACAGCAAATTAATACTGGTAGACAAGCTGTACATTGACAACTCAAAAACATATCAAAGTTTCATTTGTGTAATATTGTCCCTTAAAAAGATATAGCAATTTGTTTGGTATGGGCAGCTGTGGCCTAGTGGTTAGGGAGTTGGTCTTGCAATCAGAAGGTTGCCGGTTCGAATTTTGCCCTACCCATAGTTGAGATGCCCTTGAGCAAGGCTTCTAACCCCACGCTGCTCCAGGGACTGTAACTGAAACCCTGCAAATATCTGTAAGTCGCTCTGGATAAGAGCGTCAGCTAAGTGTAATGTAATGTAATGTAATATGGTAAAATGTCAAAGGTGTACTCGCTTTTGTGACATAGTGTATATGATGTCCATAAAGGCTATTCCATGTTACTGTGCCACAAACTGCTCACTTCTCAACCTCTTAAAATGTGACAAAATTAGACTTTGTTGTTTAATGTGACTAAATCTGGATGAATAGCGGAAAGAGATTTGTAGGATGGGGGAGAAAAGAACAACATTTATAAATTAAGCAGATATTAAGCAACAGTAAATTTGAGACACTCTGCTATGTGCTAATCTAGCAGATTTGGTCAGACTTACTGTACAGAGAAAAAAATTGCATATTAAAGAATTTTTTTACAAAGAACACAAAGTACTTGTGCATGTAGGAAGAGCACCTTAGGGAGAAACTATAGCTATTACACCTACCCCTACACTATCTATAATCAAGTAAATAGTTCAGGCTGTTAGTCCCTACTCCCAGGTGTAACACGCACAACTGGCCGCTGACTACAGCTATTCACGCAACCTCATGTGAGCTGTACAGGACAGAGCAGCTGAGGGGGTGGCCAACTGGAGCCGCACAGACAGATGCTCAACAAGGGTTAACCTGAACCAGCCGGCTACCGTTACAGTGACTGGGGCTGCTGAAAAAAAAAAACTTGGTCAGAAGAAGTGGTTTTAGCATGATGGGCGAATGAAGGCTACAGTAGATTGACTCAATTAGCCGGTCCTGTTGCTTGTTGAAAGAGCTGTGTTATCGAGCAACGTAGGATAGAGTAACGTTAGATAGTAAAGGCACCCGCTGTGCTGTTTATAAACTGGCTGAAGCTGGCACGAGACATTGTGCTGGGAAAGGGAAATTTATCGCTCCAGCAGCAGCCTAGTCTGACCAGTGTCCAAACTTCAGAGAGAGAAGCAGGGGCCAATGCTTGCAACATCTGTCCTACACCTGTCCTACATAGAGTTTAATGACCCGGTGCCAGCAAAGGCAATAAGTTGTTGAGCAATACTTAAACAACTGCACTATTAAAAATGTTATTTAGAAACATCACTAAATGACAGGAACCCTCAGCCTAGCTGTGCCTCGGTGTGTGTCCTTGGTGTTAAAATTGCACTGTGATTTAGCTTAGCAGCAGCTCGATCTCCAGCTCCCCCTCCGGTCCCTGTGCGACCTAGTACCACATTCTCGCATGCGCCTGTGCCAAAGCCAGCTAACACCAGGCCAGCCACTCCCTTCAACCCCCCCACCATCATATTTTTAGCCTATGGAGCACCTTAACAACTTAATATGGCAGGAGGGTGTTGGGTGACCGGATTGTCTGTGTGTGTGGTTTTTGAGTCTTTTATCAATCCACCTTTTATGTTTCTTTTCTGTCTAAATCTCACTCATTCTCTGTCAGTGAAGGACGTGCTCTAGTTACACTTCCACCATGTTCGTCTTACCCCCTCTCCTTACAGTAGCACTGGTATCAGCTACAAACCTGGCCAAGCCCACTTTGGATCTTCCATATGATCTTCCTCTCTCTCTCTCTATCTCTCTCTCTTAATCTGTCTGTCTCTTTCCCCCGTCCTTCTGTCCTTGTCTATCTCTATGTCTCTCTATCCGCTGTTCATTCCTGTCTTCACAACTGCCACTGGCTTCTTTGCCCTTCCCATATCTTTTCCCACACTCACACACATGCGCACACGCGCACACACACACACATACACACACTCACACATACACACACTCCCACACACACACACACACACTCTCACACATGTGCGCACACACACACATTCACAACAACCTCCCCACCCACAATATCACACACACACAAACACACACATACACATACACACACATGTACACACCAGAACCCACCCCTTTAAGTGTCCTTAGCCCCCTTACAACTTCTCTGTGTCTGGGGGTCTTCTTGCGGGGGACTCAGGACTTGGTGTTGCTCTGCTCTGGGTAGCGGGGGATTGCTTCTTTCTTTCCTTGCATTCTTCCGTTGCATTTCAGTGGAATAACACGCGCGGCCTGCCCAAGACGTGCACAATGAAATGGGGTTGGGTGCTGTTGGGGCTCGTGGTGGCCCTGGGGCAGCTGTCTTGGGGGCAGCATGGCTTGGACATACCCGAGTACGATGGACGGGACCGTGTCCATGACCTTCATATCAAGAACTTTAAGTCTGTGATGAAGAAGTACGACGTGTTCGTGGTGTACTACCACGAGCATGTCGGGAACAGCCGCGCCGCCCAGAGACAGTTTGAGATGGAGGAGCTGGCACTTGAGGTGGGTCGACCGGGACTTAACCATAGAAGGGGGAGATGGGGAGGGGGCAGACTGGCTCATTGATGGAGCTGAGGTGCACTGTGCCAGGGCATGACTGCACGATTCACATGTGCTGGAGGCGAAGTATACAAACAGGAGATTCTAGAACAAAGCAGTCAAGCCAAATAAATCCATATGCCATATTTCCATATTTCCAAATCCATAAATCCATATTTTTTTTAAGTTTGCACTGATTTTGTCACTGTAAACATAGCAGTTATCAGTATGTTTGAGATGAACATAGAATTAAGAGAGGAAATCAGGGTGTGATGACTAATAACTGCTGACTGTAATGTGGAATGACAGCGTAATATTTAATCCGTAACTCTCCAGACATTGTAAGTTTTCCTTAAGTACTAATTATGGTATGGTATGTCCTGTACATTTCAAAGCCTATCAACATTTGGGGACTTTTATAGACTGTCCACAAGGACAGTATGGTTAATCCTATTCCAATAAGCTTCAGTGAAGTTATTTCAGATGACTATAGATTGATACCTACATAATAACGGGATACCTTTGGGTGCGGACTGATCCTGATTAACAGATGAGTTAAGTGTGAATATCCATTTTTGTTTGTTTACCTATACTCAGACCTTGAGTTTAGTTTGAGACAAGTGACCATCAGTTGAGGAAAACAAAAATTAACCTTCATTAATGTCAACCCAAGATCTAGTTGCAACTGTTTTACCTTCATGCTTAAAAAAACCCTCAAGGCCAAATATTCTAATGACAGTAGTCTTTCTGTCCACTTCATTAGTTGCGTGTGCTTGTTAATTTTGTATTTGTCATAGTACTATTCCTCAACGGATCAGACACATTAGGGAACACATATCATAACTATATTGATGTGTTATAAATCATTGACTTTAGTGGAAGGGGGAGTTCACATCTCAACAGTCCTGACAGTAAAATATTCTTCTTCAGTGTGGATGCTCATATCGTTACAACAGGGGTCTTTATCGTTATAGCGAATGGACCTTAATGGAGGATTCCATTGTTGTTGGCTCTTGGGATACATATAAAAACATATTACATTGTCATTTCAGACTCTTATTTAGTTTTATTATTTAGTGGGACTTACAGTGAAACTACGGGACAGTCCCCCTGGAAACCTAAAGCCTTCTGGTGTCTCTTAGTGATGATTATTGACCACCAGACAATCAGAACCAACATATAATAAGAGGGCTAATGGCACTGCACACTGTTGACCACTGTTTACATAACGTTTTTTGGTCCCTCTTGAAACATGATAGGCTTGTATTTAATTTCGACATAGGACAGTATGTGTGTGTGTGTGCCTGTGTGCCTGTGTGTGTGTGTGTGTGTGTGTGTGTGTGTGTGTGTGTGTGTGTGTGTGTGTGTGTGTGTGCCTGTGCCTGTGTGTGTGTGTGTGTGTGTGTGTGTGTGTGTGTGTGTGTGTGTGTGTGTGTGTGTGTGTGTGTGTGTGTGTGTGTGTGTGTGTGTGTGCGTGCGTGCGTGTGTGTACAGGGGGTTAGGGAGGGGGCTGGTGGCTGGTGGCTGGTGGCTGGTGGCGGCGACTGCTGACTGTCAGAGTGTCTTTCATATCTGTTTCATACCTCAGAGACTTCATGGGTCCCCGTCACAGCATCACACACCTCGGTTCAGCATGCCTGCTTGCCTGCCAGAACACTAGCTGCTGACTCATGTGGACATGCGATTCCAAGGCTATCTCTGGCAGGCTGACAACTATAGGGATACCTCTTGCCTGTAAAACAGTCACAGGTCATCAACACATGATGGAGACAAAACACCAGCAAAGTCCCATGCTGAGTCATCAGTATAAATGTCTACGTGTGAATATAAGTGTTTCGATAAGTATTTTAAAAGCCATGTATACGTGTAGATTCACAGAGATTAAACAGAACCGTACTCCGTATTAATATCTATCTAAGGGATGAGCTAGGATTGTTTTTCCAGATTGTTGGATGGATGTCAGTTGGCATTTCATGCTTGTGTTTTAAAGTTGTCATGAAACTAGATTTAAACCCTGCCTAGAACTACAGGTCTCAGGGTGCAGCACATGGAGACCACTTATTTTTATGGCAGTGATGAGTCCTTGTTTAATAGTGGTATGGGTTAAGAATTTCTCACATCACTTACAGGATCTCCTGAGCTGTGACACATATGTTAGAGTAAATAGGTCTCCAAAATCTGACATTGGCATTACTCTGTGGACATGCCAAACTTGAATTATAAACTGACTACAGCACTAAATGAAGAATTACACATTCATGATTTGTACATACTTTTAGCAGAGTTAGTGCAAGCTGCTATGTTCAGTGCTGCATCATGCCTACATTATTTCTCTCATATCACCTGAGGGTTTTTCTGTTTGTGCACCTTGCTGTCTTCCCCTATCTCTCTGCAGATTGTTCAGCTGTCAGCCATTCCTCACTGGCCAGACTGATGGCAGAAACTATAGGCGACAGTGGAGGTTCAGATGGAGCTTGGGATGGGATGGGATAGGGAGAAGAGAAAAGAGTGCTGCCTTTTGTAAGATCCATAACCCCCCAAAACCATGCAAGCCCATCCCGATCCCACCCTTTAATTACCCTGCTTCAGTTCACAATAAACACAAGGATGAGTAAAAGGTGGCAATTTATGCTCTCATCCACTCAATTCCCAATTAAAGCAATCACATCAGGTCAGGATATACGTTTACACCCAAAAGCGGCTTCGTGCCCTATGGGTTTGTTGGTCTAGCCACTACTCTGCCTTGTCATGTGCTGTGTATCTGTTGACGTTCCTCGAGCAGAAAAGAGAAAACTGTCCGGAATCCTCCACAGAGGATGTCATAAATCACCCGGACAGCCTGTCACTTAATGCCCAGGCTGCATTCTTGCTGGTCAGAAGGTTAGATAATCGTTTGGCCGTTGCTGTCACCCCCTGGTTTTGGACTGTGGCGGAGTGTCACGCCTTAAGCACACCTTGGAGGCGCGTGGGCTCCTTCTCCCCTTCAGCAGCTCACATCTAAGGCCAGACATCAGAGAGCTGGGGCTGTGTGTGTGGCCCTCTACTGTGTGCTGGGAAAGCCACATGTGGGGGAAACACGGACCACTGGCTATTCATTTCTATTCATTAATCTGCATGCAAAGTAATGTGGCTACATTGTTCTCCTAAATGACAGGGAAAACAAATGTGCTAAATGGATTTGACATAAAATGATCACAAATCTAGGGTAACCTTGATAAGTGTGTTTGTAAGCATTTACCAAAGCCCCAAGTCTAATAAGTCCACTGCATTCATCCCAGTGGAATCATCAGTTCTATATGGGTGTGCACTGGCCAGCGAATTTTGTGATCACACCATGCTTACTTGGCAAGTTACAGTCAAGGAACATATTTGACGCAGTCTCATATGACGTGTGGGCCTACTCTGGTACATCTGCACGACACATACGTGAACGAAAGCTTGTTCGCCTTAGTAGGGGCCATAAATCAAATCGGTGGGCATTCATCTATGAGATCATTTTGGGTAGTGGGGGGGGGGGGGGTTGCCCGGGAGGGAGTGGAGTGGGGGTTGGGGGTGGAGGGGTGCTGGGGTAGGGGGGGGTAGAGGTGTGGGTGGCAGGGGGGGGGGGGGGGTTGGGTCTGGCACCAGAGATCTGGTAGACCAGGGGGCTGGGGCTGGCAGCCCATGGGCTGCATTCTGCAGCTGCAGACCGAGGCCACCCAAAGCAAGGGAGCAGCACTGTACCTGTCAGCAGATCCCAGGGACTTCAGTGTCACCAGCACCTGGCCAAAACAGTCTTGGGTTGGTGTCTGCTCTGGCTCATGTGGGCTAAATATAGCCAGCATCGGCGCTGTGGTTGTTTGTGCTTCTCTGGGCGTTAAGTAGCTCCTGTAGATCATCTTTCTTCCCTTATAGATGCATTTGCAAAGGGATGGGCTGGGATAGGAGGGCTATCAACTGCAGCTCCCTGTACACTGTACTGTACTCTACACGTCTCGTTCATTATCTTCACAAGATGTAAAGAGTGAGCCCCATTCTATTTTTCTTGTATATGACTATTCCTACTGCTCCTAAATGACCAAAAAGTGTGGAATTGCATGACACTATGCATCCATCCATTTAAAAAAAATGTTTTAAAAAGTAATACTTTTGCAGTGCCATTTTTTTTAAAGTGCGATATAAACTGAAACCAAAACTGCACATTGATGAGCACTGGCAGATGATGGAGACTTGCTCCTGAAATACAGGGTGATGTACGCTGTGTTGTGGATGAACTAGGCCAGCAGACTAAACTGAGCCAGCAGGATGCATCATCACAGGATATGGCATCTGCATCTGTGCCACCTCATCAGAAACTCCAGCTCTTAACCAGACACTGAACTTCAAAAAAAAAAAAAAAAAAAAAACAGCACAGAATTACACACCTATATCACAAGGAACTTTAGCCAGAAAAAAACATTATGAACTCAGAATTACACCGAGCCCCTGGTCACCATAAGGTCAGAGGTATTCCTTGGGGTTTGGCATGACTCTTGACCATGAAACATGACCTCTGTCCTGACTATTCTTCTTCACTACACAGCTCACTAAAGAGGGCCAAGTACACCCCCCCACACACACACATACACACACAAACACACACACACAAACACACACGCACACCATCCCCCTTCTATGGCGAGGCGTGCTAGTTGCTGGTAGAGGTCTCCCTGTGGCCGCACCACACTGGAGAGAGGTAACCTGAGAGAGAGAGAGAGGAGAAGGGGTGAGGACATGTGTAAGCTGGATTGGATCAAGTGTCCCTTCTTCCTATCCCTTCCTCCCTTCCCCTGATTTGTCAAGAACCTAAAACTCTCGGCCTCGGCCTTCGCGGCAAATATTTTTCCCTTCTTGTTGACTCATGGCTTCTGTTTGGCTACCTTATATAGCTATGGCCCGTTTGGCCTAAAGCCTTCAAGCTGAGTTTAGCACACAATCTGTTAAACAGATAGACATGCAAACCCCTTACGTGCCTTTTCATATCAATATCCACTAAATGATCCCTAAGGAGGAGTGATGGAGTAAATGAAGGAGCAAGGTGATGGCTGTCGGTGGCACAAATGTAGTTACATGACTTCTGCTGACATACTGTAGAATGGAAGGGAACGAAAAACAGATTGGGTGGGGGCAGAGACTTTTTTCCCTAAATAATAAATAAAACATGTAATATGAAGTGTAAAGATCAGTGTTCAGTCACCAGGTGGCCTACACAAAAGTCATCAAAAACCATTTATGAATCCACTACAACTCCACAGAGCAGAACACAGAACTGGAAGGAGGGAGAGGGAGTAAGAGAGAGGACATGAATGAGCTGAATGAGTAACAGTAAATATATAGAATGCAGGAAGCGCTGTGATGTATGTGGGTAAGGTCACTGATATCATCTTAGAAACCGATTGGCTGGCAGACAAGACTGAGAGACACATCAGTGCTGCTCCATTCTGAGAGAGCGCAAGGGTCTAGTGATGGAAGGAGGTCGCGGGTCCCGTCATGTCATCAGGCTCAGGCAAGGGTACACTTACAAGGAAAGGATAGCCTAATAAAAGAGAACTTGTCATGAGAGATAATTTACAACACGGCGTTCGAGTAGCAGAAGTAAATGAATTTTCGAGGTGGTAATGAAGCACGACGCGAAGCGAACGACGTGAAGTTCATTATCCCGCCTACATCCCGGATGCCACGCTCGCCTTAGGTTAATTTGTGGTCATCATTTTCAAGTCGTGCTTACGAAAACAATCTTGATTCTGAAACTACGTGTTTTTTTTAACTACAAACTGCGCCGTTTCTTAACTTGCAGGTCAAACTTTCCAATTCTAAGCTCATTATGGCGATAGCTAAGATTCCTTAGTTCCAAAGGGTACCTGTAATCAGGATGGTTCTCTGTTGTCAGGCCCCCAGTACCCCCCCAGTTGAACCTAGCTATGCAAAATAACTTTGGCCGTGGGTTCACATATAATCGATTTCTAACGGATAAAGTTTTTTTCCCACTTCATTCACTTCCACCGGTTCCATGTACTCCATTTGGTATACGTCACAACAGTTCATGTTTAGTTCACCACCGACTTTGCGGCAGCAAACTTGATGCACAAGCGTGAGGATCAAAAACTGACCACTCCATAGGTGTGCAGATAGGCTATCAGAGAATTAACTGATATTAAGAATTGACCCGCAATATTATAATTTCTTCAGCACGAAATTACTTTATTTCTCATAAGACTGGAGCCTACCAAAGCACAACCTGCATCAAGAAAGTTAACATAAATCTCCAATAATATGGCTTTTGGTAACTTATTAAAAGACAAGCAGTTGCTACATTGGTACATTACTTTTTTGTTAGATGCAATGCAAGAATAATCATAAAGTATTAATACAGTATATGATAATGCATAGCAACTATACCATTAACAGAATGTGGAATGCACGGTGGAACGGAGGGGCTGGAAAATAAGAGAAAAATAGAGGGGTGTGCGGGGATGGAGTGAGAGAGAGAGTGAGAGAGAGAGCAAATATTTCCTTGACAAGATGTAAGTAGACATCTTACACTACAGTGCACCTGTTGCCGCCCCAGGACCCTATTACTCCAACTTAGCTGGCACTCGGCCTTCATCTCCCCATGCCAGGCATCCACGAATGTCATGTTGCCATTGGTGGATGCCACTGTCTATCATAGGGGTCAGGTTTCACTCCGATATAGAAAGTGCAGGGGCAGCGGTCTTAATGCCGGGCTTTTATGGAGTGAAGACTTCATCTTTACTGGCCACAGTGCCTAGAGCATACTCACAAATATGTGTGCTGGGAGAAAAACAAACTAATAGGCAACATGAGCATAAGGGCTGTAGGGTCACTATGAAGTCCACACTGACACTCATTTAGGGTTGCATTTTGGTGTCATTCTAGGAAGTTGATGAGAAATGTTTTACAGATTTGTAAAGATATGATGTATATATTTTGCACATAATGGAACATAATGCCATAACAATTCAGTGAAACAGTCTCATGATTGATTGTTACCCATATGTTGGCAGTTTGCAGCCCAAGTCCTGGAAGACCTCGATGATGAAGACATAGGGTTTGGCCTGATTGATGAGAAGACAGACAGTGCTGTTGCCAAGAAACTAGGTAGGCCTACCCTACTTTCTTCATGGTTTACAGCACAGGCCACATTGTGTGCTCCATGTCTTTATATTTATCGTGCATATGCGCATATCAACTGGTTTTTAGGAACTAAAGAGCAAGCCAAAAGCTATTAAGCGATAAGCCCTCACTCACAGAATGGGAATGTGAACTCATTAGTAAATTTACACTTTGCGCTCCAATAGTGCCCTACTTCTACAGACAAACTGAGCACAAACACACCCTCTAGTGGTTCAAGCCTGAAGAGCCTGTCTGTGTGTCTTTTAAAAATCTGTGCCCCTCTTCACATCTCACAGGCTTGGATGAGGAGGACAGTATCTATATCTTCATCGAGGACGAGGTCATTGAGTACGATGGAGAACTTGCCGCAGACACACTGGTGGAATTCATCTTTGACGTATGTGGAAAGAAAGCATTTCACCATCCTCTTCCTCTATCTTCATCAGATGCCTCACTATTTCTTATGTGGCTTGTCTTGTCATCTGTTGTTGTTGAACAACAAGTACAGTCAAACTACAAATAGGTTACTTTGTTTTAGTAATTTTTAATTTTAAAAACCATTTGCAGTTTCACCAATTTACAAACAAATATGATTCATAATGTTTTGCAAATGTGGGCTTAACTGTTTTTGCATCAGCATATATAATGGTATCTGAGTATTTGTGTGGACATTTGTATAAAGTAAAGCTAATGTCATGTAGTCATGAAGACTAAAACATTTGTTTTGCTGGAAACACAGAAATAATTAAGTCACAGGCTCCAAACATGTCAGAACCCTTTTGGCAATTAACACCTTATGTCGATTTGGCTC
>CM050221.1:34427500-34507500 GCA_027475355.1 Coilia nasus
AATGAAAAGCTCCGCCTCGCTCAGTGATGTCAGGGTCGCTCGGGCGTAAAGAGGCAAAGGTTAACAACAAACATCTTTCACAGTGGCAACATTTTGAGAACTATACAATCAGTAAGACAGGCTACGGATAGCTGTGCGCAGTAGATTATAAATTGTTCTGATTAGAGACATAACTTCCTATTTATTTCGTTTTGGGTTGCTTGTTTTCCCGCGAGATCTGGCAAACCTTGCTGCTGACTTGACCGCGGTAAACACTACTGCAGCAGTAGACCACGACTCCTCTATCCTGACTCACGTCTGCAACACAAGTCAGTCCACCTTGAAGCTTTAGACATTTGTCAAAATGTCTGAATCTGTGTCGGACTTCCAGGCACAGGTTGCGTCTGTAATGGATGTGTTGCTGAAGACGGCTGTAAAGGAAATAACAAAACTTTTTGAAGAACGCTACAACGCGCTTGGAAGATGCATTGCTGAGACTGAAACAGTTGAAAAGCCGAGGGACATTTCCCTGTCTGGTGTCCGATCTCAGTTGGAAAGTGCACTTAAATACTCTCCTGATAAATCGTTATGCAGTGTCGGTGTGCAAGTTGGAAAGGAATGGACATCACAGACGACAGAGGGTATGTGTTTTCATTTGTTATTAGCCATGCGAGCTAACAAATGCTAGCGCTACACGAAACTGCATGGCGTCACTTGGTATCGACTAGCCTCCAGACTAGCCAAACTTTATTTTTCTTTATTATCAACGCTATACAACAGAAAATCCAGGGCATTTGAATGGTACATGCAATCTGCAGTGTTGTTGTGCTAACTTGTCGTAGAATGTTTGTCGCACAGGTAGACGTAATTTTAAGTGACCATTACCCGTGAGCTACACATTCATACAGTCGTGCAGCGTGCTTAGGTGGTAGCCATGCTCCAAGCGTATCCCCGAGGACGTAGCTACCACTGGGGATGAAGTGAAAAAAATCTGGCGGGTATACTTTACTACCACCCCAGGTAAACTTGCACAAAACAAGAAGCTTAAGAAGCTAGTCTAGCGAAAACCCTAGTCGTCCTGAAGCCTGAAGCTTCGCATTTTCCTGAACAATTCCTATTCTACAAATATATTAAACCAACGATTCAAGGAATAAACCAAAGTGAATTATGACAACTGCTGAATTGCGCCCTCATTTAATACACATAATTGTTCCAAAGCTTAAATGGAGTTTGTAATCACTATCTAGTGTGTAAAAAAACTTAAAGTAAATATTTTCTTCAGGTTAATCATAATGGATCGATTTATGTTGTTACCCTACCAGCCAACCAAACACTATATAAACTGACGATGTCTATCCTACTCCAGTTTTCCAACTGTGAATCCATAGTCTCATATCAGACTAATGACTGGCAGTATGGTATCAGGCAGTCTAAGTAGCAGACGAATAGCCATTCTCCACAAAGAAACCATATTGTCAGAGGAAATATGCATTGAAATGTGTCCTAACAAGAACCTGTGTAGACATCATGATTATTCTCATTGTAATTCTCATCTAATGTTGATAATGCTAGTCTTGAGTGGGACTACACTTTAATTTCCTCCCCTTGTCGCTAAAACAGCATGGTTTTTGATTGTCCACAGCCCCGCCCCTCCAGTTGCCCCGCCCCCTTGCTCACACACAGTGCAGTCTGAATGAAGCTGCGGGAGACTCTTCAGAGGCAATGGAGGTGGTGAGCATCACAGACCATCGAAAGGAGGAGGCTCTGGAAACTGTTGACCTGCACTGCACTGTTGACCTGCCCTGCACAGCTCTCAAAGACGGGGTTAGTATTAGACCAGTATTAAGTGTTTTTTTTTTTTAAGAAAAAGAAAAGTAAAATACAGGAATACAGTTTGCTAAAAGCAGGCCCCTTTTCTCACCAGTTGACCCATTGTTCAGTGTAAATCCTGTGTCCCATGAAAAGACTTTTAAAGGCATGGGAGATTAACTTGCAAGATATGTATTTTCTTCGGGCTTTCAGTCCATTGAAGACATAAGTAACTCTGTGAATGAAATACAGTATGCACAGTAAATGCAGTTTATATTACAGGTCACTAAAACGTGATATGCTTTCTTTCTGGCTTAGGACGGGGAATCGGGAACCAGCCAGTCAAATATTGCATCTGGCAAACAGCAGCCTGAACAGTCTAGTCCGGCAGATGGTAAGTTTGTGAGTAAAGTTTTTTTATAATATATTTATTCAAGTTCCTCGAGTAATCGACTCTGTCCTCACGGCTCCTTGACTGTACTTAATTTTTGTAGCATTAGCAGTAAATGTCTATTTCCAGCTGCAGAAATTGTGCTTTGGCATTTGTATTTGCAAGTATATAGTTAACTTAAGGAATGACCTGTGCCATTTGTCATCAAAAAATTCTGCTATTACTGTGGTTCTTTGGAACAAGCAGAGAAAATGGCTGAATACTGAGTGTTTTTGATGTTTTGCATTCCGTATGAAAACCTGTGAAGATTAGGTAAATCAGCAAAGAACGCCTGGGGGTAGGAGGGTTGGGCAAATGGATGAAGTCAGCTTTGGAGGGGGGGGGCAGGCTGCAAAAAGCTGAGAACCCCTATTCCTAGATGATAAATCATGATCTGTGTTTTGGTGTTGAGGACCAAGAAGGCTTGTGAGACTTGTGGGTCCCAAATTATCTTTTCATAATCCGTGTTGGTGATTTTTTTTTTTTTTTTTTTTTTCATTTCAGCCCCCAAAGAGTTTGACAATGTGTTTGACTACCTGAGAAAGACCTTGGGCTGGTCAGAACCCCACCCCACAGCAGACATTCCAGAGCCAGCGGCCATCAAGGAGGCAGGGTCAGCAGAAAACAAGGACCACGTCGCCGATGACAACAGCCAACCAGAGACTCCCACTTCCACTTCCACGAGCCAGTCTGATCAAAGTGTCACCAGCTCCTGTTCTGTAAATGACCCCGCAACACCTGTGCAGGTGGGTGAGCCCTTGCCTGTCTTCAGAGAGGTCATGCACTTTCAGCTCGGGGTGGACCCCCGGGACTGGAAGCTGCTCCAGCCGTGCTCGGTGCAGCTGGTCGACATGCGTCTGCTGGCAGGCTCCAGGAGGTGGACTTTCCGGCAGGTCGGCCCCAAGGGCTCGCCCAGGCCCAAGGACCTGCGCACCCACCAGGGCATGCACACCGGCCGCCGGCTCTGCTGCTTCACCGAGTGCGGCAGCGGAGTGTGGCGCGCGCACCGCGTCCCCTCGGCGGCGTTGCCAGGCAATCCGCTGGCCTGCAAGATCTGCAGCAAGACCTTCAAGCGGCGCAAGATGCTGCGGCGGCACGAGCGCTTCCACACGGGCGAGCGGCCGTACGTGTGCCACCTCTGCAGGAAGAGCTTCACGCTGCGGAAGAGCCTCCGCCGGCACCTGCGCTTCCACACGGGGGAGAAGCCGCACGGGTGCATGCACTGCGGCAAGTGCTTCCGACTCAAGGACAACCTAAAGACTCACCTCCGCTTCCACACCGGCGAGAGGCCCTTTGCCTGCACGCTCTGCCCAAGGAGCTTCAGACTGCTGAAGAACCTGGAGGTGCACACATCAACTCACTGAAACCAGAGGAAGTTGATTGCTGCTGTTTGTGGACTACTTTCTGTTTTGAGTTTGCGGTGGCCTGGAGGTGCCTCGCCAGTGCTCTGAGGAAAAGGGTTTGATGGCAGGGGTGGTGTTGGTAGGATGTGTTCCAGACAGACCATGGGCTGTAGAGACATGAGGAAGGATGATTGGCGTTGCTGATGGTTGGAAGTGGATGCGGTGAGCACACACACATATGTATTGTTTAGTTTTTTTGTTTGTTTTGTTTTGTTTTTTGAGGAGGTGTCCCCAACCTAAAGGGCCAGGCCAGGGTCCTCAGCTCTTAGGCCATGCCTAAGCGATATATTTTAAAATATGTCTAAGACATTATGGCTGTGGCAGATGTATCCCTTTCATTCCATATCAGCCACATGGACACATCTCTGTCTCTTATCCCCGTCTTTTTTGTTGGGTCTACTTGAAAAGGCCAGGTTCAGTTTTTTTCAGGTTCAGGTTGGATGGAAAATGGCCTGAAGAATGGGTTGTTAGAGGTTTGGTAAAGGTTTGGACTAACCCGAAATACGCTAAAATATAAATGTCATGTTCCATGCAAGATACCATACTGTATGGTGGCCGAACCTGTTTTGATGCTAAGAATGACTGTCAATATATTAGTAGTACTGTATTACTTGTACGTCCACATCAACAGCTAGTAAAGTTTGAAGTGGATGAGCCGCTGAAGACACCCAAGCAGCAAGTAATTCTAAACATACAGTTATCTGTTGGCCCCATATTTCACTGAAGGATGCTTTACACTGATTTAAGAGTAGTACTAGTTGGATTAGTGTTACATTTTGTTAACTCCACCCAACTGTAACTGATCAAGCTATAGGTGCTGTATGTAGTCTTTACTGTCAAAAACTAAAATGGTCTAGACCCACCACAAGAGTTCATTTCTTAACATGGTGGATGAAAATACTTTAAAAATCAAGAATTCTGATGTCTTGAGAGTTGAGACGACAGGTGTATTTGTACTTTTTCAAGATACACAAAAGTGAAGAAACGCCATAAGTGTCCTGTTCACAAAACACATTTGCTTTAAAACATGACTGAATGTTAGGCTGTATATTTTTGCTACACATTTAAATGTAAGTTTTAGCAAAAAAGTCTGCATAGAGCACCTAGAAAGATTGCGTACATCTTACTGAAACATGCTGTACACTGTTCAAAACAAGAACACTGTCTAAATCATGAACCATAAATCAGTGTTTCTTTTTTTGACCGGTGAATGTTGAAATTATGAAAGCTGGTTGTATGGCTAACACTGGAGTTTATTCTGTGCATATAACGAGATTGAAAAAGTATTTCTATACCCGTAGCATAGACAAACATGTCTCATTCACACTTTTTTTTGTTATTGTATCTTAAAACATGCCTAAATGTCATGTGCTTTTGTATTTGCTTTTGATTGTTGTTTTCTGTTTTTATGATTAAAGATTTCTTTAAGTATATTGAATCTATTATGTTTATGTCCTATGAAAACAACAAATTGTATACTGTACCTTTACTGCAAACCCACACAAGACCAAAGATATGCATAAAAACTAAGATTTATGAATAGGCCTAACCAAAGGATTACTTGATAAGAAAAGAAGAGTATTGAAAACCCAAAAGCTAATTTGGATTGAACTGTTAGTTCCCTTTACAGGTAACTTGACAGATTCTGATAAGCAGGGGACAAAAATGTTCAGTTCTAAAGGAACTGCACAGGGTGTAGGTGTGGTAGGGGTATATATTATATGGGTCTTCAGAATGCTCATGAGTGTCCTGTTGACTTTGAATGGGACACCTCAACATTCGGAGGTCAAATATTTTTGTATAATGACGGCTAAAAATGTATATATTCTTATTATTATTATTTAGTTATTTTAGAAGGAAAGGATTCACTATCAGAATTAGAGAGAATGTTACTGTGAATTGTTAATGGAAACTTAAATATTGAGTTGTCTGATGAAGATCAAGATGCAGTAGTTGAGGCAGAGGCAGGATTCAGAGAGCTCTGTGGATGAAATTCAGGCAGGGCACCCAGAGGCAGCAGAGTCAGAGCAAGCAGAACAGTTCCCATCTACTACCAGTCGCCGTCCACTGTGAAGCCAGACTACAATGTACACCCCTTGACTTCTTAAGAAAAGAAAAAAACATTTAAGTGTAGATTTACATATATAGGTTGTGGTCTAATTACATTATTTATAGGCAAACCATACCTGACTGGATTGAAGTTGTTTGTCTTGGCTGCACCAACTGGTGTGGTCCTGGACTCTGTGGTCTATCAAAGCAAGAGATGAAAATCCATGCAGAGATGGAAATTGCCACCAGCCAAATGCTGTAAATGTAAATTTTGGATACAAAATGATAATTAAGTATTCCGTAGCTGGTGAATTCTATCATTTATTTGTCAGTGGCTGTTAATCCACATCTGGGGGCATCAGAGATGGTAGTGGTCAGGACACACACAGATGGTCAAAGAAAGAGAAAAGGTTTGTCCGGGTGCCAGGGCCACTGGCTGAAAGAAGGAAATGCGGGTAGTCCAGTAAGCCATTAGGTTTGTGTAAGCTAAACATTATCTAAACTAGTTATCTACTGTCTCTGAGTCTGAAATCAGTTTGCTGTGGCATTGCATAACTGTTTTGTTCTGTTTAAATTAGGTGCGTTTATTCTAAGATGTTATAGTGATGTGTTCCATGACGTTTTTGAGACACCACTGGAATTTTTTATAAGGTTATTTTACGATTATTATTATAAGGTTATTTTACGTCTACGCCCAGGTTTACTTTCACTTTTACTTGTTACGACGTGACGTACAGTGTTGGGAAAACACGTTGGAGAGGGTTCACTGGGTAGGTGTGTAGTTTGACAGACTTGCCCACGTCTTACCCGGGTGACTCCATAACTCTACTAGGCAGGCGCATTTAGTTCAGTTGCCAGAGGAGTTGTTTCAGTTGCTGTTGTCTCCCATTGTTGAGTGGCGTTTTTAGGATGGCGTATTTCATAGAGAAGTGTTTGCCGAAGAGCCAGCTGAAACAGCTGCTGACCTGCCCCGTGTGCCAGGACATCTTCATGGACCCACGCCAGCTGCCCTGTGGGCACAGCCTCTGCTTGCAATGCCTAGAGGGCATGTTGGCTTCGCGGCCGCTGCTGCAGCCCTTCTGCTGTCCCAACTGCAGGGCACACTTTGGGCCCCTGATCGGCGTACACAAGAGCTACACTCTACACAGCATCGTGGAAGACTACAACACCACGTCACACGAGGTCGGTATCACCTCTGATTGAACACAAAATCGGTGCCACTGTTATTACGCCACAGCTTCGTGAGACGGCTATGCTTCCTATGCTGTGCTTTAGTTAAGAGATGAGCATTGGAAAGTTTAATTTGCCTGTTTTTTTTTACCGTTAGGAAGAAAAGCCAGAACAAATGGAGCAGTCAACTCAGACCAGTGAAGTTGGTGAACCTGCTAATTATGTCAACTACAACAGAGTTCTGTTTCTACTGTTGGGTGTCAGCTTTATATCTATTTACTATGGTATTGTATTAATAGAATTTCCTAATCACCACATATTATGCATTATAGCCATATACATACGTATGGCCTTCATCATGTCATGTTGTTCCATTTTATCATAATTGCAGCCTTTATTTGCTCAGTGGAGAACCACATGCTTACTGAAAAAGTCCAGAGACAACACAGTTTGCTAATAAAGTTTAACCCAGACATAACTGGTAAGTGAAATAGATTTATTAACCAGTGCCTTAAGAGACTGTATTTCTCATGGTATTTTAGCTACAAGGTTTAGTTACAAACCTAGGCAACTTAACTAACGTAGAGAAAGAAATCAACATTATAATAATAAAAAAAACAACGCTTTATTCTTCTGGAAAAAACAAAAGAAGAAGTTGTAACCTTTTTAATCAGAAAGTTTACCCCTGTATTTCTTACTTATTTTCGCTCAACTACAAATCAATCTCCAATATTCAATTGTTGCAAACCAGCAGCATCTTAAACCTACGGTTAAGCATTATGATATATGATACATTATGCATTATGGTATTATGATTAAACATCATGGTAACAACATTATTGCATTAAAATAAAAAAGGTTCTGTCTTCACTCATTGCCATTGTCCTACAGACCTAACCCTAAATAAAGACACCGCCAGCCCCTACCTGCATGTATCTGATGATCTCCTGACGGTCCGGCGGCTCAAGGACAGACAGTACTACCCGCCGAACCCCTCACGCTTCACAGAGGCGCCCCAGGTTCTGTCCAACGAGTGTGTGTCACGTGGCAGCCACTACTGGGAGGTGGAGCCAGAGGGCTACTGGGACTTTGCCGTGGCCTACAAGAACATCACCACGAGGCCCACGTTAAGTGCCTTCGGGAAGAACGAGGAGTCTTGGAGTCTTACGCATGACAGCAATGGGCGACTCTTTGCCTGGCACGCAGGGGTGAAGGAGAAAATCCACAAATCCCTGACACACAAAAGAGTTGGGGTGGTGGTTGACTTCCAGAAAGGCATCATCGCTTTCAACGAGGTGGGCAGCATGTGGAATCACCTGCACACGTTTAAAGCCAACCTTAATCAGCCTGTGTGCCTTGGACTGGGTCTGTTTCGGGCAGACCTCAACACTAGGATATCTGTGAAAAAGACGTTTGCCTGAAGAGAGATAGCACCTGTTGTTTCAGTAATAGAACAGTTTCCCCTCTGTTAATTTACCTCACATAAACTCTGGCACTGTCAAAATTACAAGCCTGAAAACGCATAGAGGGTCTTTTCTCTCACTTGTGAAAGTGAAAGTGCAATTTGTAAACCCATGCACAGCATGGTCACATGGTGTGTGTAGGCACTGTGTCCTTACCCAATTCTAATCTAAGCCTGTGCCTGTATTGTCTTTTAATTTACATTTACTTTAGGAAGTTTAGTATTATATTTTCTTTAGCACTTTCATACTAAGCTGGTTGCAAGTGCGTGCACATGCTTTTTTCCCTATTCTTGAATGTTTGTGGCTCCCCAGGCTGCTAAATTAGCAGCCCTGGGGCTGTTGGTACTCAACTGTAAGCCTATAGTCCTGCTGATGATTTATAATACAAGACTGACTCTATGCATGAATCTCAGGTATGAAAAGATAAACGGTTGTTATATCCTGCTCACTCTATGTTAGCTGTTGCTTTAAACATGGACTGCCTTGGTACCGCCATGAAGCACTTTAAAAAGCACTTTTTACCAAAGATCGTATATTCTCCTTCAGCATTCTCCAATAGTACTGCTGTGAATACTACTTATACTTATGTGGAATGTCTGTGGTGAAAGGGACTTGGTTGTAGAGGCCCAGGAAACAGGCTATTGATATTCAGTGATGTCAACCCTGAGACACAAATATCAACATTCCATAATCAAAATTGTGGTTTGAGTTGAGATTTTTCTTGCAGCAATAAAATATAATGTATTTTTTTCATGAGCTTATAAATATAAGAAATGTAATGAGTAGGTTGAGCTAATTGTGTTGATCATGTTTTTCCATGGGAAATGTCATGTGTAAAAGGGTAAAATTTGTCCCTTAACAATAAATGGTAATAAAAGGTAAGCAAAAAGGTCATGTGGAACCTGTTTATCGCATCGTTTCTCCTGACCACACCCCAGATGCCAGGCACATGAGGTCAAACTCATAGACTACAAACTTACAAACATATTGAGGTAAACATGCATAACCTCTTCCCGCAAATACGAGTTATCTGAAAGGGACTTTGCTTACCAGAAGCTAGCCAATAACTTAACTATGTGGCCTGTTACCCGGTGTACTTTAGTAGCTGGACGAGCCAGGATCACACCCACATGACACCTGCCTCAAGCCTGTCTGCCGCTTAGCAACAAATGGTAATAAAAGCAAAGCAAATAGGTTATGAGAATGCTGTCACCATGGCACAGCAACCCATGGCACTTTTGCCATGTCAGCTATGGTTACTGTACCTCAAACATTCTCCCTGAATTCCCCATCTCACGTACCGTAACACATTGTCGTGTATTGGTATGTGAAACCAATTTATCGCATCAGTTCTCCTCACCACACCCCCAATGCCACAGCACATTAGGTAAACTTACAAACTACAACCAGTGCATTATAAATTTCACTGTTCTTTATTACAAGTTGGTTGTTGGCTGTTCTTTGCACAACAGTGGTAAGTTAGAACCTTAGGTTGACAAACATACACGATCATCCAACTCAAGAAAACTGTTGACATTCTTTTTAGGATAACAGTGATCAAGAGATTTGTCGTGGGCATGCAGATGGTCTTGTATATGTATTAAGTGATTTTCAAGAAGCACACAAAAGCAGACAAAAATGCAGAACATGCTTCATATTAAGAGACTGGTGCCTGGCACATTGACTACTCTACCACAGTTACATAACCTGCATATTGCAGGTGAAGATGCAATCTCTTCCCACAAATACAAGGTATCTGAAAGGGGCTTTCCTTACAAGAAGCTAGCTAATAACTTTACTATGTGGCCTGTTACCCGGTGTACTTTAGTAGCTGGACCAGCCAGGCTCACACCCACATGACACCTGCCTCAAGCCTGTCTGCCGCTTAGCAACAAATGGTAATAAAAGCAAAGCAAATAGGTTATGAGAATGCTGTCACCATGGCAACCTAAATTTCCCATCTCACATGCCATAACACTTGTGCCACCATTGTCCTGTATGGGTATGCAAAACCAATTTATCGCATCAGTTCTCCTCATCACAACCCCAGTGCCACACCACATTAGGTGAAGATGCATAACCTCTTTCCGCAAATACAAGGTATCTCAAAGGGGCTTTCCTTACAAGAAGTTAGCTGATAACTTTACAATGTGACCTGTCAACGGGTGTACCAGTCAGGATCACACCCACATGAAACCTGTCTCAAGCCTTTTGTATGGTTTATTCTTCTGCTCAGTCACTCTCCCATTTTCACTTTCATTTCCCACAAGTGTTCGACTCAGGAGAGAGCTGTCCTAAGAACAATGGTAAATGGGTTGGATTTTTGGTGTTTGTCATTAAAAACATTGCAAAAGATCATTTTAAGAACTCTTGTACATGCACTTTGTATGTCATCATTGTCTTGTTTAGTATCTTTACAGTGAAGCATAGTGTGTTGATAATGAAAGCTTGTTCGTTGTCGGGAAAGAGCTGTGATGTAATCTGCTTGCTCTGCTTGATATGTTGGGCTGCCCTTTCACACATTGTTTTACATTATGGTAATGATGGAAAAGTCTTTAAATTGATTATTCAGAAATTAAACTGAGAGCTCCTTTAAAGTGATTACTCCTTGATCTCTGTCTCTGTCAGTCAGTCAGTCAGTAAGTCAGTCTGTCTGTCTGTCTGTCTGTCTGTCTGTCTGTCTGTCTGTCTGTCTGTCTCTCTCTCTCTCTTACACACACACACACACACACACACACACACACACACACACACACACACACACACACACACACACACACACACACACACAAAGCAGAATTATTTCAACTTAATGAAAAAAACGTGTTTTTTCATCACAGGTAGAACACTCCAGCATTAATAGATATGCTGTATTGTCATCAGCTGTTATCCTGGTCATTGCCTTGGCTTGTAAGAACTTCAAGAAATTCAAACCCAACTCTTTTTTTGTATATATCAATGTACCACTGTTAGCCTCTTAACATTTCAAATACAAATTTTGACTGTTATTGTTAGCGTACAGATACTCTTTGGGGAAAGAACTACATTACAAGGAGCAACACACTGATAACTTCAATCCACACATTCCAGGTATTAAACAGGACACCTTGCACATATAGACAAATGAACAATTAAACAAATACACAAAACAGACGCCTCTAAGAAAAGCAAGTCAGTGTACAATTTCCATATGTTATTTTTTATTGGTCGTTTTTTGTCTCTCCCTCTCTCATTCAGATTTGCCCCTCAGCATTGACACTGCCAGCCCCTTTGTCAATGTGTCTGATGACCTGTTGTCTGCTGAGAGAGTCAACGTTAAGCTCCCCTATCCGCCCCATCCTGCACGTTTCCTGGACAGGCCCCAGGTCCTGTCCACCCACTGCGTATCCAGTGGCAGCCACTACTGGGAGGTGGAGGCCGAGGGCAACTGGGAGCTTGCGGTGGCCTTTGAGACCATCGACCGGAGGGGCAATCCTCAAAGCTCATTTGGCAAGAACAAGGAGTCCTGGAGCCTGATGCACCAAGACAGTAAACTGGTCACCTACCAGGATGGTCAGAAAACAGAACTGTCTAAATCCCTGAGGTACACACGCGTGGCCGTGGCTGTGGACATTCAGGAGGGCACAGTGATTTTTTATGAGGTGGGCATGAAGCTGAAGCAGCTTCACATGTTCACCCCCGAGCTGTGGAAACCTGTTTGCTTAGGTCTGGGGCTGTACCGCTCTGCCAAAGTCACCATTCGAAAGGCCTATGAAGTACACAGAGTATGACACTGACAGGAGTCACAGTGCACCAGCCACGTCCACATGTCTACAGCATTGTCAGAAATGGGCATCAGTTACAACACGAAGGTTGTGCACACCACATGCCAAGGTGCAGGGCAAAACTCAATCCGCAATCTGGTAAGGAAAAAAGTTCTGCACACTTGAAACCCTTTTTTTGTGGATTAAATCCTCAAAAAAAGAGGATTCAAGTTTGTGGACTTTTTTTCGTACTGGATTGAAGACAGTGCTTGAAGCACTGAGGTGGCACATTCTGCAGGAAACAAAATGCAGCTATTGTCTGTATTGTTACTCTGTTGATAACCAAGTCTGCTGCAATAGGCTTTGTATCTGAGTAAGCCACACCCTCAGTATTCTTGTAGTTAGCCCAAAGAGTTCTTGCAGTCATCCAGCCAGTTCTTGTCAGGACTGACTCAGAGAGACCTGTAGAATGGAAAATACCTGCACACTAGAGATGCCTGGATGGTGGTTGAATCACGGATTCCGCGAATAACCCGTGTGAAAAAACGGGTGATAGGACAAAAAATAATATTTTAATCAAATTCGGGCGGGTGGCGGTTTAACTATTCAAATAAAAAATACATATAGCTTACATTGTTAAATATTGCATAGGATTAATACAAAAATATATCAATGTGTTTTAAGGGCAAGTGTGGTGCTTTATTTTATGTGTTGACCTCATATGCAACTAATCAATAAAATTTTGTCAAGACATGTTACAGTGTGTCTATGTGTCTGTGTGTGTGTGTATGTGTATGTGTGTGTGTGTGTGTTTGTGTGTGTGTGTGTGTGTGTGTGTGTGTGTGTGTGTGTGTGTGTGTGTATGTGTGTGTGTGTGTGTGTGTGTAATATCAGGGGAAGACCAAATGTGCAGATATTATCTCATGCTCAGCATATGACCGGTTAGCCACAGCTGTTCCTGTTCCTCTTTTGTTTTAGGTTATGAAGTTTGCAAATGACCTGGCAGCCAAACAACCACTGGCACAGGACAAGAAATGTGACAGGATTACTTTCTCTTTGACGTAAAACTATTGCCAGTCAGTAAGAAGTGGAGAGAAAAGCAGTCTTACACAAGTTTGAACCACACAGACGTGTAATGTGGAAATGTAGACATGTAGAAGGCTTCAATAGCGCTAGACAGGTCAGTGACAGATTAAAAGACTGACAGCAAACGTAATGGCGTAATAAATATTGACAAAGCTGACAAATAACTTATAAAAAGCTGAGATCAGATGAAAGTGATTTCCAAACAATAAAAATACCTTGACACCGCTTCCTTTTGGCCTGCTAGGCGTGTTTGTCTGGTTAACCTGGAGCATGAGAAATCATGTGATTTTAAAAGTCCCCAGACAATCTGATGGGAAATTTGACATCATTTCCTGTTTACAAGCAAAACAGAATATTGAATACAATTGCTGACTTTATTTTACAACACCTGTGGCGCCACCTGTGGCCCCACCTCTTGTGTTCATGTGTTATAAATGAGTCGGCACCTGAGTGCTAATTCATGCCACTCAGGGAGACTTGACACACCTGAGCAGAGGACCACATTTTTGTTGACCTAGGAGATTTGTAATTAAGTCATACATCAGAGGGAAATTGGCAGATTTAAGGTATGCAAACTAAACTAATTACCACATTTAGTTTGCGTTTGTTTTTGTAATTGAAGCTAGACTTCAATACATATTTTTTTACATATGGTAGAGAAATATTGCTTCCTGCACTATCTTGAATGAGTTCAGAGTGGAATCAGGTTTGGAGTTGACAGGAATGAAAAGCTATCATTCCACTGAGAATATATGTAGACATGCAGGAAGTTTAAATCAACTCACTTGGACATGCGGGTTGAACAAACAAAAATATCACTGTGGTTTGTTTTACCACTGTCTTGTGAAAAAAATGGTAATATTATTCTGAATATATGAATGAACAGCTTCTTTAAACACTAAATACATTTTGCCCACATGCTAGGAAGAAATCTGCAAAATCAAAGAGACCAAATCAGAAACATGCAACAGGTTTGTCCTTTCAGGATTTGTCAAATAAGCCCAAGTCAGCCTATTAATAATCTATTCCATTAAGCCTGCTCAGGAGCCTGTAATATGTTTGATTACAGTCAGTTTCAGCCTTCTTCTTATTGCCTTCTTTTGGCACAGACAGGAGTCATTCACATCAACCTACTGCTGTCCCTCTGTCCCATCTGTGGCATGCATTATAAATCACTAAGCTTTGAATGTAATTGTGTTTGTAAATGACATGCAGTGACATTAATAAACATCTGCTCATTGTATTTTTCTGTATAAAGAAAGATATCTGGGATATATATTATTTACAAATACTGCTCTACTATAACTCATTCTCACTACTAGACTGATTAGTTTATACAGTGGCATTTTATAGATTTCAGAGACGCAGAGAATTACTTAACTGAAATGCCTTTTTTTTATTTTTTAAATTTCTATAATAATAGGAGAGAGAGATGGCTCACCAACGTGTTAGACGTCACGCTGTGGACAACATCTGGAACAGGCAACATGAGGTTTGTCCATTTGAAGAGCTTGTATGCGAAACCCAGTCCATTTACTGAAATATGCAAACATTAAGTTCTTTTAATAATAGTTTCTTTCTTCTAATCTCAATCAAGCTGCAATTTAATTATTATTATTATTAGATTAGATGTTAGATTAGATTCAACTTCATTGGCATTACACATGTATAAATACAAGGCAACGAAATGAACCATCAACCCGTCCATACATAGATACAAACACATGAAGTGACAAGGGGGTGGACAGGATGGGAAGACAGGGCGAGTAAAAACAAATCAAGCCAAAACGATCTAATTGGAGGTGGACTGATAATAAAGTTTATCAAGGTTATATAAGTCAGGGGTTCCCAAACTTTACCATGACAAGGCCCCCCATAGACCAGTAGATTCCAGGTAAGGCCCCCCTGAGATGAAAAGTGTGTAAGCACCGTGCAATTGCTACCGTTGCTACCCCTCCAGAACCGGCCCTGGTTACCAGTAAGGCTACCAGTAAGTAAGGTCCAGTTTGTTTACGTGATCACCCGGATGTGTTCTATACTAGCCAATTAGAAAGATGATGGATAATAAAAATAATAACGGTAATAGTAGTAATGTTAAGATATCCGGTAGATTATTATAATGCAGCTTTTAACAAATGGGAATATTTTTTGGTTTTATTTATTCAAGTATTTATTTCGGTTTGCTACTTTTCCCTGCAACTTGCCGCGGCCCCCTTAGCGCCCCCTCACGGCCCCCCAGGGGGCCGCGGCCCCCACTTTGAAAACCCCTGATATAAGTTATATAAAGATATTCCTATAACTTCACCGTAAATGGACTTAGAGGGTTTTGCATCTGAACTCTTCATTTGTTTTTGTTTTTTTTTGGTAACAGGCTGCAATACATGACAAGATGATCTTTGATGTGGATGTATTCATTTACACAAAAAAAAATTGCCGTTTCTGCTTCTGAAAGTGTCTCATTTTCTGCAAAGGCAGTGTAACCATTGGTCGATCTTGAAGGATGTTTGGATGTATTTTTTACAGGATATGATTCAGTAAATTTATTCTGCTAAAGGTCAACTTAAAGGATGAGTTTAGTTAGTTCTTTGTCTCATCCTACCACTGTTTTACTGTCTCTGTCCAGATGCAGCAGCCAAGAGATTATGATACATTCTATGCCATTATAATAGTCCTGAGCGTAATAGTCATTTACAACTTTGGTAAGTATGGATATTAGCAAAAGTTAATACCTTTAGCTGAAAGCAACAAAACCAACGCTACTTTTGAACCCCATACAGTTCCCTCCTTAAACTACGACTCTGCTGGAGGCACTCTGGATTTCAACACAGTAAGCCCAGACCTCAAAATAACCAGCGACCGCACTTTTGCCATCCGTGTGTCCATGCGCCAGCCCTACCCCTCACATCCCGCACGATTTGATGACATCCCACAGGCCCTGACCAAAGAGTGTGTCTCCACTGGGAGGTACAGCTGGTTAGTGGAAACACAGGGCCACTGGGACATCGGCGTGGCCTATAAAAACATCAGCAGGAAAGGAACGTACCGTGTGAGAATTGGGACCAACAAGGAGTCGTGGAGCATCCGACATGATAAGACAGGCCGTCTGTTCGCCTTTCATGACAATCTCCGGGCAAAGATCCCAAAATCCCTGAATAGCAATATGATACAGAGAATAGCTGTCATTGTTGATTTTGAGGGAGGTGTAGTCAGTTTTGCTAAGAAAGGACGGGGCTTGGAGAATCTTTATGCCTTCAAGGCCACCTTCAGTCAGCCTGTTTGTCTTGGGCTTGGTCTTTACAGTGTGAATCCTCAAAGTACAGTTACTATTGTATAGGAAAAGCTTGTAAGCTTATGTCTGAATTTGGTTGTAATGTAAAAGAAATTAATTTATGCCTGCCTGATATTCCATGCTTTTTATTTCAAGCTACTGCATTATAGATTCAGATATATTTGACTAATCCATAAAAGCATTTTTTTTGTCAATAGAATCTGTGAATCTTTAATGTGACATGGTACAGGTACAGACTCAACAGTTTTATCAAGTATCCTTATTTATTGTAACCAATGATTGACTAACTTTACATAAAGCAAACCTTTATGAACTCATTTTGGTCACTTGTTTTCCTTTTTCCAATTTTCCTTTTTTTACCTTGAAATTTGTAGTAGTTTCACCTTGAATTTCACCGACAGGAATCCATCACAACCTTTTCACCTAAATTTGATGTCTCACATACAATAAGAATTGTGTCTTAGGCATGCTGTCCTATAACCTTGTATTTAGAACTAACCATGCACTGATACAGGACCCTCAAACCCAAGAAGAACATATTGGACAACACAAATTTGGGGTGGTGGTAGGGATTTTATGTTCTTTCAGGGGGGCCAAAGAACTAACCGAACTGAGCACTAACCGAACTGAGCAGCAACCAGAGGTTACTGGAGCAAAAACAAATATACATACAGTTGCCATTCGCACATTTATTATGACCTTTGTAAATGTGACAAAATTCAACCTGAAATGGGGTATTCAGTCAGTGACAGTTGAGACACTACTTCACTGACCGTTTCTCTGTGGTACAAACTTGTGTGTTGTCACAGCATGTAGACAATGCACCAGCACCTGATGCCACCCTGTGGACAACTGAAGGGGCATGCGTAATAATAATAATAATAATAATAATAATAATAATAATAACAACAACAACAACAACAACAACAACAACAACAACAACAACAACAATAATAATAATAATAATAATAATAATAATATGTACTTATATGTAGAATTTGTGATGAATATAACCTGAATGAATGGTTGTATTGCTTTAATTATTGTGTTCATATTTCAGCAAATAGAGACTAAGCACCTTCCAGTGAGTGCCATCAGGAATTGGGATATCTGGGCTTGCAATAGGAAGAGTAGCATTTGGAGATAGATTATCAGGGTTTGTCAGCTTGGTCTATTCATATTTTCAGACATGTGGTATGGGGCAGATAACACTGTAAGATCACACTGAAATCATATTCATACTGCATCATCATTACAGCCTCCTGAGTCATACACAGTGCAACTCTGACATCCAGGTCGGCCCACTACAAAAAAACCAATGGGGGATGATGACCTTGGCAATGGTGTGGGAGACTCTGTGAGATCCCATCATATCACATCTTCAAACTGTATGCTAAAAGTGAATGTGTAATGTGTGCTTTATTGGTTAAAAAGATTAGATGCTTTTGTAGTCTACATATTGGGAATGAGCAGGTAAGAAAAAAACTTCTTAATAACCTGCTGAAGAAATGTAAAACAACACCAAGGCCTCCCTCCACCCTCTGGCCCATTCCTTTCTTTCACTCTTCCTCCGCCGCATCTGCTACAAGATAGGATAGGACAGGACAGGACAGGACAGGACAGGACAGGACAGGACAGGACAGGACAGGACAGGACAGGACAGGACAGGACAGGACAGGACAGGATAGGATAGGGTAGGGTAGGATAGGGTAGGGTAGGATAAGACGGGATAGGACAGAACAGGATAGGATAGGGCAATAGTAGGATAGGAATATGGTAGGATATAGGGGAGACCGGGGTTGGATGTCACATTTTTTGCTTTCATTTGAATACCTCAAAAACGGTGTTATGAATAGATTCCCTTTCAATGTATAATGTAAGCTTAAAGTGTCAGGTAGGACTGGAGGGTCGTAAATCGCCTTAAATTAATTTTGTTCAAAAGATATGGGCTGCTAAATAGACATTAACAGCTTGTGACAACATACCCCATCGAGGGGTTGGTTGTCACACTATGGGGTTGGTTGTCACAATGTTATTTCAATGGGAGGGAGGGAAAATGATAACATAGAAATATTTTTGAAAATTATGCAAAAAAGTGAAGTGAAATTTAATCAGAATATAAGTATAACACACAGGTATTGGGAATATTGACATTGAAAACATTGAAATAAAACATAGACTTGCTGAATACATACTATTTTATAACATATTATTTAAATATACATATTATGCACCAAAAGACAGATTAGAACAATTACATAAGTAGGCCTGTTGTTACTATTAAAATTTGTGTGTATGTGTGTGTGTGTGTGTGTGTGTATGTGTCAGAGTGAATGGCCATATATTACATTTTTGTATGGGAGACAATGTGACAACCAACCCCAAACAGAGTGTGACAACCATCCCCAACTGACCTTGTATGCTAGTGGTGACGCTAGCAGCCACAAGTTGAAGCATAACTAAGAAAAAATATATATTGAAAATATAGCTCTGCCTTTATACTTATTAATGGTAATAGTTTTTTTAAAGTCAACCCATTAGTTACAAAACTAGAAAAGAAAACTTAAAGTCCTGAAAATTTACATTTTGACATGAAAAACCTTAATATTGATCTCACCTCAAAACTTTGTGTCAAACACTTGAACTGTCAATGTAGATGACCCCTAACACTAATTCTGAACATTTCTATGTCAGCGGCGTTGATCAGGGCCCTTTAGTGGCTGAGATATGATGAGTGTGACAACCAACCTGTGTGACAATTAACCCCGGTCTCCCCTAATAGGATATGATACGATAGGATAGGATAGGATTGGATAGGATAGGATAGAGTAGGACAGGAGAGTGTATGATAGAATAGGATAGGAGAGGATATGGATCCATATAGTCTAAGTACATGAAAGATGTTGACCAGACCATGCAAGGTAAGGACAGGTAATACACATTAGAGAAATATCCAGACCAACATTCTTGCTCCACTCAGTTTCTGTAGGCCAGTATAGCCTCATAAGGCTAAACTCGTGGCTGACTCATTCTCAACATTATGTTGGCATTATGATTATCACTATTATTTTTAGTTTTTTCATCCTCGTTCTTTATAAGTATGAAAGACTGCCTACCCAGACCGCCGACCTGCATGCTGCTTCGGTAGGGGGCAGCCCGCAGATGCTGGAACGGATGGTACCTCGCAAGGGGTTGGGGATGATGTTGATAGCTCACATAGGCGCCGCATTGACTCGATGCATCATATGTCGACGCGCGGCCATATTTCGAGTGGCTTTGTGGAAAGATTCAACAGGAAGTACATGAAATACATGCAACGTTTAAAACAATTATCTAGTGGAGTAGCCTATTTTATAATTCTTTTACTGTTAGAAAAAGCGACTCTCCCAATTGCAGTGGTTTAATATTTTGATTTGCAGACTTACAAATCGTTTAGACGTTTTTGTAAATAATTAATATAAAACAAATATCAAAATTGGTTAAATGGAGGCTAAAGGATAATTATTGTTTCTTCATAGACCCAGCGTCAGTGAGTTGGTCAAAAACTGCATGGTTTGATATGGAATGGTCTAGTATTTGTATGTAGCACAGTAGATCAGGCCTAAATAGTGTGGCATACAATTTTATATAGTAAATTGCATTATTCGATATAGGCTAGTAGGCCTACCGTATTATATAGCCTTATGATTTGCGCTAGTTGGTTTTCTACCGCCCATTTGAGGGGAGTGGGCGCCCTGCATTTGGTGAAGGAAGGTGTGTCTGCCTCGGTGAGAGTCATCATCGGGCCTTATGTAACATTATAAGGCGGGGTCCCCCTAAGCTACAAGCTTACAACACATGATGACCCAATGTCAGTACAGAAAGCGTTCACATCTGTAAAATCCACTTGCATCATAGCTGCATTTAGAGGGCTTTCTCCTGTGCAAATGATCTGTTTAGACTATTTGGCGCGCAGTAACAGGTTAGTTTTGCACGCAAAATGCATCTTCACATCCCATACTCCCCCCAACAAATACACAAAAAGCGATAATTGTTCATTTAAAAATGCATTTACTGATCACTATAATGTAATGATTAATTCAAATACACTTGTGTAATTCTTACATATTGTCAGGCCGCATGAAATTCCTCAGGAAAGGCGCCATCAAACATGGGGCTTTGTGCCCAGTGACCAATTTACCTCTTTCTTTAGACCTGTAAATAACTACTGTACTTTTACGGCACAGGTTGCGGAAGACTGGCGTGAGATTCTCGTGTCCTCACATGTTGGAGATGGGTGCGTCCGGCCGTGGGTGCATCTACCTACAATTAGTTGGCTAGAGTAAACCACACCACTTGTTTCTCACAGGCTGGCATGTATGAGATTTCAAATGCAGGTAATCAGTTTTTTCTAGGATGTGTGAAATCGCTAAAACACAACAGCGTAAAAACAAATCTGATCAGCAAGGTCAATTCGTTTGCGCATTCTCAACTATAGTTGCAGTGTCTTGCTATTTGTGCCATGCAAGCGTTAGTTATTTGTTATTCATACTCAGGTAGTTCAGGATGTAGGCCTAGCCCTACCACTCGCAATATGGCGCACAGACTGACGTATGCTGCCAACAGTCAGGACAGTCAATGCGGCGTCTATGTATTCTATTTCTATGGTTGGGGTACAGATGTTGGCAATGATGTTCTCCGGCTGTACATTTTTCCCGCTGCAGACATTCGTAGCTTACCATGTCTTTCTCGTAGATGGCCGTAGCTTACTGCGAGTGAGTTGTGAATTTGTAAACAAGGACTTATTTTATGTACAATGAACTTCTGGAAAACAAGCTGCCGGCATTTAACGCTTGTTTCATGTTTCATGTTTAGCATGTCTCCAGTGGGTTTACAGCTAATATAGGGAATTGTGTTTCCTTGCACAATTTCTCAAATGACATTGAAATGCAGTACTAGTTTAAGTTGTGCTGATCTCGTAATTCAGAAATTACTAAGCAAACCTTCAACCTGAACACACACCCTTGTTATACACGGCAATGTATCCGATCTAGATGGAAGAGGGAACCTTCCAGTGGCGTTCAAGCAACATCAACACCTGCTGATATTAATGTAAGACCTGGCATGCAAGACTTTGTTGTTTATACGACTGTTTAATGCATCAAAACTTTTAAAATAATGGAAAAAAGAACATAAGCCCTGCTATAAAACAGACCAGTGGCACTCATGTTTTGACTCATGGTCATAAATGTACACGGAAAAAACAGAAGCAGCAGGACTATATCCAAAGGTCTGATGTCAAAAAACGCTGGTCCCTATTCAAGGCGCCAGTGTGTAAAATTTTAACTATAAATAAAAACACACAGGTAAACATAAAGACTATAAAATGTCCAGCTTACTACAAAAATACATGTACAATAGCACAGTATTATGTTAAATGTTTTTACTTCAACAGGTTACATTAAATGAGAGAAATCCCTTTCTGGGCTTTCAAGAGAACCACGACTTTCTGAAAGGTCCCTGGACACAATTGCACACAAAAAAAGAGAAGACCATGTTTTTCCACTGTAGCTTGTAATTCATATCGATATCACAGACAGTTGAGTTCAGTTCATGAATCAGGAATAAATTCATCATCACCAACTGAATCATCGCAGGCAACCACACAATTCTACACTGTAAAATACGCTTGCCTCTCTAACATCTGCTTCAGTAACTAGACCCCTCCCCAATATAATACATCCAATGAACAAACTCCCTCCTCTTGGCTGGGTCCACGAGACACTGGGGTGGCCATGTGCTGTGGTTCCCAAGCAGCATGAGGGCTCAACAGACCCCGAGAGGGCAGGGAATGGGTTTGAAGTGGTGGGCTACAGGGGGAAAGGTAGGTGTGTGTGTGTGTGTGTGTGTGTGTATGTGTGTGTGTGTGTGTGTGTGTATGCATGTGAGTACTGTGGGAGCTATTACACTAACTACTGTTTTCAAGGAGATGTTGGACAGGTGTATAAAGTGAGAACATGAATAATGCCTGACAGTATGGAGTAGAAAGAGTCAAGGGAAAAAAAAACAATTCATTCATAATTAACCATATTTAAAGTAATAATAATAATAAAAATAATAAAACAAAGGCAGAGGAATATGATGTAAAGAAAAGAATGTCATGATTCCAGGGGAGGGGAACCCTTTCAAAATGAGAAACTTGGTCAATACTCTGAGCCAGAGGAACTGTCTGAATGTTTGGAGGCCATGATGACATCATCCAAAATGGCCTCCCGGTCAGAGCTCTCGTATCCCCCTTGCGACAGGCTGTCACCGCCGTCCATCTCCAGGCCACTGGCCTCCATCTTAACATCGAAGGAAGGTGTGAGGAAATGTTGGGAGGAGGCCATCTCGCCTCCTTCCTCCAGGTCCTCCTCCTCCATCATGTAAGCGCCGTCAGAGACCAGGGTCTCTCCTTCGCCTTCCCCGAGAAGTGGGTCTTCAGGCTGGGTGGGCACGAGGTAGGCCTGGCCCTTCTTGGGGATCACAGAGTGCTGCGAGAGCAGCCGGTGGAATAGACTCTCTGGCAGGAAGCCCTGGAAATACCAGAGGAGAGAAGGGTAAGGAGAACGAAGAAAAACCTCACAGGCCACGTGTTTGGTGCAGGTGTTTTCATGGACATTACATTACATTGCATTTAGCATAGTCAGAAATGAGGAACAGCAATTGTGCCACAGTGCCAGATGCCTAGTTGTGTATGCACAGAGCTGCACAGACAGACAGCCTGCAACCACGTGGACTTACAGAGCTGCGAACGGCTTCGGACCATTCTGGGGCTACAGCGTGGTCTGGATTTTCCTCCAGGTGTTCCCTCAGGTCTTGAAGGGCAGGGCCATACATGCCGGTATACTGGATAACGCAGGGAAAACTCAGACGCACGCACCAGGTAACACTACACATCATCGCACAGATTGGTGGATGGGAAGTACAGTAATTTCTCGAAGATGCTATTTACTTGTCTTGCTTTCCCAGAATGTTTTTATTTTATTTTCCACAACAAAGTATCTCTCACCAAATTAAGTATGAAATGGCATAATAAACAGAGAAACACCACTGCTCTATATAATGCTCAGTGCCCATAGTCTCCTGTCCCAAGCCCACAAAGAACACCCTAAGTAATTAAAGCAACACTAAGTAGTTTTTTCAACTTTAAAATAATGTTTTCAAAATAGTTTCAGTGGTTCATCAACTTGTAACTGGGTGAAAGGATCTTATGAATTCTCTTTGCGCCCTCCATGGGCTATAACCGCACTATGTTAGTTTGGAGGAGCTGACCGTCTCTCTGTACTCCATGAGAGACAATTCGACTTCCAACCTGTAGGACGACCGAAGACGAAAACTACTTAGTGTTGCTTTAAAACGATGTAAATGGCAATTGGTTCGGAAACATTTATTACTTCTTTTCCCTCTCAATTTTTCGCCCATCGCTCACCTTCTTTCCTGTCCTCATGTTAATGACTTTCACTCTCTCACTCCCAGTAAGTGCAGCTGCCTTTTCAGTCCTCCTCCTCCTCCTCTTTCGTTTGGTCCTGTTCACCAACAACTAGGAAACAACAAGACAAGTATAAACACCGAACAGACTCAGAAATGGTGGTAAAAATAATGCTACAAAATATAATACCTGAGTTTAATAAAACAGCAATTAGATTAAGTATTAACTTCAAAATATAAACAGCTTCAGTCATTGCTGCTTTGATGAACTCCAAAGGGGGGCATGCCAAGTATTTGTCTCTTTATTCTTCTTTATTTTGTAAGCTGTGTGTTTCAAAACGTCATACCTTAGGTTTAGCCCAACAAATTTCTTTCTCCCTCCCAAGTGTGAACAAAACATCAACATTTAAAAGCAGCCTGACAATCAGAATCGGTCGTTCTGCACTGCTTTGCCAAACACTCACCTCCAGCATGTCTCCCTCCACCTCGTAGTCTGGGTTCTCCTTCAGCCAGTTGGGCAGGTCCCGTCTGCGTGGGGCACGCTCGCCCTGGCTCATCACATCCACGGTCGCTCCCTCAGTCTCTAGCAGCTGCACCCACAGAGGGGGGAAGGAGAGGGAAACGCTTGTTTAACATACACACACGTCTGTGCATACCATGTAACACAACGCCAAGTCCCCTGTAGCTGGAAGCTGTTCTTGTGCTAATAATGCATGGACATCATGTGTCTATGTACTTTTCAATGCAACACTGTTGCCAGGCCATAGGGAGCAAAAAAGTGCCGGCTGGACGCTCAAAAGTAGCCTGGTAAACCAGCTCCTTGTACTTAAGGTCATTTAGTACCATGGCAGTGTCTGGCAGTGCTTTCACTGACATTGCTATATTAGGTAGAATATTGCCCTAGCCAGCCAGTCCCTTAAACAGGCAGCGTGCACCAGGAGATACAAACTCTTTAACACCCTGTATGGGGCTTGACTGAAGGTTCTCATGCAATCAAGTTATCATTTGTCAAAAGTCTTGTCTGGTACTAGTATCTAGGTCACATGATTTGGTTCAGGTTATCTGTCATCGTTTACTCAGCCTGATCAGAAATCATCATGGCCGACAGTGGTGCAGGACATGCTGACCAGGTGGTAAGTGATTATATATTATTCATATTTATTAACAAAAAACAATATTATAAATTCATACAACTAATTATTACTATTGCCTTGATATGCTAAAGAAGAAAAAATAGTCTCACAGTGTTTGTGGTGTTTTTCTACAACTTTTGAAATGTATGTATCCCCCAAGATACATTGCCCGATTAGGGGTAGAAAGTTGGTCAATTGTGTATTATTCACAACTTAGTTTCAGACAGGAAGACATGTTAATATTCACTTCTAAAACAGATATTATCATGCACAGGTATATATTATGACAGTATAACCATATATTTTCCAGGATGGCATTGCAGTTAGCTCATTTTATGGCAACAGAAAGGTGAGCAGAGGTGTGCAAGAGAGGATGAGAGTGATAGAGGAGATCCCCGCAAGCTCTTCAGACTTAGACTCCAGTGATGAAGATGAGGAAATCATTTTCAGGCAGCATGAAGAGATAGAGTCAGCAAGTGAGGATAGTTTGACTGAGGAGGAAGAGGAGGAGGAGAGAGATCAAAAGTCCAAAAAAGCCAAGGGATTTAGGTAACAGTGCTTTTCTTTAGGGACACCTACATGTGCAACCTTGAAATAACCTCTTACATGTGCAATCCATCATAATTTTAGTGTAAAACAACCAAGCACTGACTGGTAATAACAACAGAACATAAAGGAATAACATATTGATGTAAGGTGAAAAACGCAAACCAAATTTATGGTTGTGATATTTACTAAAGGTAGCAAGCTAACCAGATAACTGGTCCTTACTTGCTTACAAGTCACAACAGTGTTCAGTCTGTCCACAATGGAAAATTTCTTTGTTTCTTCTGGTGGAGGTGTACAAACCAAAATGCTGTCCCCTATTGTTGTGGAGTATGACAGCAACCTAGAACTTGGATTGCACCTTTCTAAGATTTTTTATATATACACAGCATAGCACAGTTATGTACATGTTGTATTTTGTTGGTATTTTGAATTGAAAAGGCCAATCAATCCATATGTGTAGTTCAAAAAAGGGACAGATTAGTATCTGGAGTACTAACAAATATTTACAAAGTAAGAAGTCAACTCATTTCATAACTGTGTGTGTGCTACCTGTGTTTTTTACAGGTGGCGGAAAGAAAGGTTTGAGCACCAGTCAGCAGCAGCTGCCAGTGAATTCAGGGCACCTGATGAACTGTCTTCTGCTTGTAGCTACTTTGTGCAATTTTTTGATGGTGATCTGTTCCAGCTTATTGCTGAACAGACAAATCTCTACAGCTGTCAACTAATTGGAGCCAGCATTAACACCAATGTGGATGAGCTCAAGTCATTTGTGGGCATTAAGCTAATCATGGGGGTGGTGAGAATGCCATCTATGGATGATTACTGGGCAGAGGCCACACGTTATCCTAAAATAGCTGATGTGATGCCAATAAAAAGGTTTAAATGCCTCTCAAGATTCATCCACTTTCAAAATAATGAGACATCAGACCCTGCTCAGGATCGGCTCTGCAAAGTCACACCAGTGCTGGAGCACATAAGGAAGAAATGTCTGGAAATTGATAGCGAGAACCAGTTCTCAATAGACGAGATGATGGTCCCGTACAAGGGAAAAAAGGCTGGGTCACTCCGACAGTATCTTCCAAGCAAACCTCACCATTGGGGGATCAAGATCTTTGTTCGGGCAGGTGTTTCAGGTATAGTGTATGATTTCCTGACATACACTGGGAAGAGTACATTTGGGACAGCAAAGGGTCCTGTCAAGGAACTTGGAGTTGGAGCCAATGTTGTTTCTCATCTCTGCAAGACCATCAGGAACCCATCGGAGTGTGTTGTCTACTTTGACAACTTTTTCACATCTCTTCCACTCATTATACATCTGAAAGAGTCTTTAGGCTTGCGAAGTCTAGGAACCATCCGCAAGAACAGGCTACACGGATGCACCCTTGAGGATGACCGTGCTCTGCTGAGGCAAGGAAGGGGCAGCTATGACTACCGGGTGGATAATGACGCAAAAGTGGCTGTGGTGAAATGGGTTGACAACAAAGCTGTCACTCTCGCTAGCTCCTGTGCTGCTGTAAGCCCTCTTAAAGAAGTAAGGCGCTTCTCCAGGGCGGAGAGAAGAAAAGTTGGTGTTCCTTGTCCGAACATTGTGTCACAATACAATGTCCACATGGGAGGAGTTGACCTTGCTGACATGATGGTGGCCTTGTACCGCACCCCTGCAAAATCCCACCGGTGGTACATGTGCCTCTTTTGGCAAATGGCTGATATAGCCATCAACAATGGATGGCTGCTGTATCGCCGAGATGCCAAAAGCCTTGGTGTGGAAAAGCACAAAAAGCTCAAGGCATTCAGGCTGGAGGTTGCAGATGCACTTATCCACAGTGGAAAGAAGAAGGGAAGGCCTTCCAAGGGAAGGGAAGATGACATGCCTACCAGATGCATCCAAAGACCAACAACCCCAAGACCTGTGGATGATGTCCGCTATGATCAATTAGATCACTTCCCAGTCTTTATTGACAAGGGAAGGTGCAGGCTCTGTTCAGATGGACAGACAACCATATCCTGTCAGAAATGTGGTGTTCGCCTGTGCATCGTCACTGGGAAAAGCCCACGTAACTGCTTCCAAAAATTCCATAAAAAATGAAGAGAGAGAGGGATACTGAGAGGCATTGTGGTTCTTTATTTGTTCATTTGCCTTGTCCTTTTTGAATCAGTTGAAAAAAGGAACTCAAATGTACAGTACTTTTCTTTTTATGTAACGTTTTATGTGGTTTCTAATAACTTGGTGAAACTAGGTTGTGATAGGCCTATACTTTGTTAGAAATGATTAAATCAATTGTAAAATTAGTATGTGTGATGTAAATTACCAGAGAAAACAAGAATATATCACTTCTCTTATTCAAATAAAACATTCAAATGTTTACCATTTTGACTCTGTGTAAACCTTAATAGGGCAATGTATCCTGGGAGATACAATTCATAAATCCTGAAATATGCAAAATATTTTAAAAATATTTGTGGAAATGTTTTATTTAGGTCCAAAAGAGATAAATAGAACCATTGAATGATTTTTTACAACTCATTTTCCACACCTGCCTGTTTAAGGGTTAGGTAGAATATTGCCCTAGCCAGTCAGCGAACAGAGGGCATGTTTGTGAGCAATTACGTTGACTTTGTGTGCTACATTTGAACTGTGGTGCGTAGGGAGGCTAATTGTATACGTGATGACCAAACATTAGCGATTGGGTAAAGGCAGAGCCACTTGTTTTAAACTTCAGCAGAGTCCACACCTTCAGGAATAAATCGTTTCTCAATATTACAGCACTGCCGGACCCTCTGTACAAAATGAAATAAAGAACGAGGGGCTGGTTTACCAGGCTAAATCAAAAGAGCCTTCAGAGAGGAAGGCGACACATCTCTTAACATGAGGCGATATGTTTTCACCTTACCTCATGATCTTTTCTCTTTCTGCGGCAACTTCCTTCTCCATTGGGCATGAGGGCTTGTTTTGAGAAGGTCAACTTCAGCCCTTCCTCCTACAGATGGCAAAGCAACAATCGCCAATAACATTAGAAATTACACTATGGTGTCTGCATTCATTCACAACAAGACCCACTTATGTTCGTTGGGAACATGCTTTTAATTCTAAGAGCCATACGGTGTAGACACCCATCCAGGGGCGTCGCTAGAGATTGTGGGCCCCCTAAAAAAGAAAATAGTTTTGGGCCCCCACCCCAATCACACCATAGTCCTCTTTAGGCCCCTGTGAAGCTCTGGGCCCTCCTACATCATCCTGACCTACCCTTAAGCTGTGTTCACATCAGGAGCGACCACAGCGACGGAAGTCATTATTTTTCTATGGAGTCTGCGAATTGGGCGAACAAAGCGAATTCACTGGCAGCAAAGCAAATTGGGCAACCAGAGCGAAAAAGAGAAGTCAAAAGTCAGTTCGCTTTATGGTAATGAGCAATGACATGATTCGGCAAAACCGGGGTCAAAACCCAATCAGAATACATAGATTTACCAATGTCCATTAATTACTGAAATCCAGTAAATCCAACATTCCAAATGACACGTCATGAGCGAACAAAGCAAACAGAGCGAGTTTAACAGCGAAGCTTCTTCAGCGACCTTGGCGCCCTGTTCGCTTTGGTCGCTCCTGATCTGTACGTACAGATAACAGCACCCCTGTACTCAGCCACTGGTGTGTGTGCTCCTTGAGAAGCGAACCTATGATCATGTCAGCGTTACTAACACCTGTGGACCGTGAGATGAGCCATGCCAGCCCCACAGGACTGATGGTACTTTTACTACGCTTGGTCTAGTGAACAACTTTTTAGAACAAGAGTTGATAAACCTAACATCTTTACTGAAGTGTAATGCCAACATAATGTTTAATGTCACATTATTGTTTCTTTGGTTGAGAGCAAAAGCTGGATTTCTATTATTAGACCTCTCTGGGTGACCCAAATACGACAACATCCCAGCACTGACAAGCTTTTCCTGTTAAATATTCTCAGTGCAGACCTATATTTTTTTTCTCACAGACAAATACCACCAAGCCTGAATTCAGGCACGGTACCAGACTGAATACCATCAGCCCTGTAGCCCCACCCTTCCCTTCCTCCCTTCACCTGTGGCGCTCCTCACCTTAAGTAGCTTGACAGTGAATTCGGTGTCCTGCCCATCGGCTCCCTCGGCTCCAGGTGTGCTTGGACCTCTACGGGCCACACGGGGGTACCCCAGTTCGTCGCCTGGCTCTTCTGTAGTGGGGTTCATCTGGGGCTCTGACACGTAGCGTCGGCCCGAGGGCCAGTGTCCCGTCAGCACCAGTGAGCACAGGCTATCCAGTCTATTTATTAACACACGGTCCTGAAGGAAGACAAACCACACAGGTTTAACAAAAGCACAACAACTTGCATCCAGTCACAAATCAGCAATAATCATAATCATGCCGTGTCTAGTATTCTGCATGTGCTAAATGGTTTGTCATCAGGTATTTCACATTATGCACATATTAGTGTCAGGTTCAATTTTTAAGTTGGTCCTAAATTTGGTCCCTTACTGGCTGACCAATTAGTGGTGGTAGATTGTAGTATTACCTTAGGCCAGTCCACCCTCAGTGGGTCACTGACTGTCTCGGGAGGAGCGCCATCTTGTGACGGAGTGAGGGATAGCATGCTGTTCTCCTCATCGCCGTCACACACTTTCATAGCTGCAGCAGAAGCAGAAGCACAAAACCATTTAAGCCGTCAGTGCACTAAAAGCTTTTACATTAGCTTATATATTTTGGCTTACTTTCAAAGAAAATGAGATGCTAAAATGCTATAAGGGTTTGTGATAATGGGACAAGGAATTCATTTCCTCACCCCTCTCTCTCTCTGCATCACTGTCGCCACTGTCCTCGGAGCTGCCAGAATGCCGGGATGAAGTGGACGAGTCTGAGTCGGACTCTGACTCCGAGTCGGACGCGCCCCCTCCCTCTCCCACCCTGCTCTTGCCTCCCCCCTTGCCACTTCCGTGTCGGGGCCCTCTGCCCCGGCTCTTCTTCCAGCCCCAGCCGGCCTGTCCGCGACCTTTGCCCTCAGGGTGACCCAGGGGCGCAGCAGGGGAGTCAGACTGGCACAGGGCGTCGGAGCCCAGCAGGCGCGACTCCTCTTCCTCAGCTCCTTCCTCTTTCACCGAAACCTGTCCGCTGGGCGTAGCAGACACTGCGGCAGCGGCAGCAGCTGCAGCAGCTGCGGCGGCTGCAGCCTGCTGGTTGTGGAGGTATTCGGCGCGGGACTGCTGGAAAGAGAACTCTGGGTCGAGGAAGATGGACTGCTCCGTGCGGCTGACGCCGTGGCGGGCGGCGCCCAGCATGAGCTCGTGGTCGTGGCGCGGCGAGCTCCACCACACGGGCAGCTCGGAGCCCGGCATGGCGAGCTGCAGGCGCTCCTCGAGCGAGGGGTGGGTCAGCACGCGCTCCCGCAAGCGGCGCAGCAGGCTGATGCGGTACAGGGTGCGGGAAGCGCGCTCCTCCGTGATGGGGGCCAGGGACTGGGACAGGTCAGACGAGTCTGTGAGGGCAACACAAATGGAGGACATGTAGTTACTCTACAACCCTACAAAAAATACTCTGGTAAACAGAGCAGACTCAGTGTCGACTCAGGCTGACTCAAATGTTATCAAATGCTAGAAAACCAATACCACCACCAAGAAATGACGATGATGTCTATGACTAAGTGAAACTGAACTGGAGTGCACCCCCCCCCCCCTCCCCCCGAGTGTGTGATATGAGGAACGGGTGTTTACCTTCTCCTCGGGCGGGTCGGAGGTGACACACACGACGGCACATGGACATAAAGCAGCGGAAGTAGCGTGTCAGACTCTCGTCGGTCTTCTTGTCCAGACGAGCGAAGGTGCGGAATCGGTTCCAGTCCATATCAGGGTCCTCCCCTTCTGGGGCACCTGCCTCCTTCTTCATCCGTTCCACGCCAAACGTCGACACCACCCGATAAAAATCACACTCCTCACGCCGGGTCCACCTGGGGAAGTGCACAAGGGGTTAAAGACACTTGAGTCTTACAGAGCACGACTAAATGTCAGCACTTTTGAACATCAACTTAGCCTGGCTTTCTTTAGCAAAGAGTTCCCACCTATTTCTATATCCCAATACTGTAAAGCATACAAGGCTGATCATCGATAAACGCGCCAGAGCACACAGTTGACTGTTGACGCAGTTGTCACGTGTAAGAAAAGGCAGCTACCTCTGCTGGCGTTCTTGGCGGGCGATCTCCTTTAGTTTGGTGGCCTGTTCGCACCTCCTCCGCCTCCGGTCCCCTTTTTCGGCTGCCTCCATTTTGAGCTGCTCACGTCGGTAGCTGCGCTGGTAGGCGGTGATCAAGCGCCTCAGACGGGCTGTGAGTGACGAACTAGTCGGCCAATAGCAGTTGCCTGTCTGACCAGAGGATGGCCCCTCTGATGCAGCTGGGGCGGAACGGTCCTCGACACAGATCTCATCGGGGTTCATGGAATCGGCCTAAGTGGGGAAACCAAAACGTTATCCAAAAGCCTGAAATCTTTACCCAGGAATTTTCTTAGTCTAGGATACTCTCCTTGCTGCTCCTTAAAAAAAGATTCAGACAGTACAGCTGAACATCTAAATGTTGTCTAAATACCTATGCAGGACTTAATATACAATGAGTTTGAACGAACACCATGGCAGAAGAGACAACAAACTCACCTCGTCATACATGTCTTTGTTGTGTCTGACCTGGGGTTTGAACTCCGGGTCTTCTGAGTATTTGTCATAGTCCCCTCTGAAAGCAAAACAAAAAAGAAACAACCATCAGGTGAGGGCAGGTGAGGGCATCTAAACGAGCCAGGTGAGGGCATCTAAACGAGTCAGGTGAGGGCATCTAAACGAGTCAGGTGAGGGCATCTAAACGAGTCAGGTGAGGGCATCTAAACGAGTCAGGTGGACTGCAGAGAGCATGCAGCGTACAGAGGCAGAGAGAGGCACTGTGACGCACCCTTCCCCGAGCTCCGGGTCGGCCGAGTGTTGCTCGGCGTCGATGGCCTGGTCGTCGGGTCGACCGCAGCGCTCCAGGAAGCACAGGCACGGGTCGGCACGCATAGTCGTGTACATCTCATAGCCTGGCAACAGAGGCAGGTGAGAAAGACATCAACAATGGAGTCTACACTAATACCAACTGTACTTGGGGGGGGGGGGGGGGGGTTTGCAGCATGTAACATGGCAACTTGTACTGCAGTGCTACATATGCAATAGCCTGGTAAACCAGCCCCTCATACTTCATTTCATTTTGTACAGAGGGTCTGTACAGGAATCTCTTGAGGGTCATTTAGTCAGTCCCAGCAAGACCGATCCAATCAGCGAACAGAGGGTGTGTTCATTAGCCGTGACGTTGACCTTGGGTGCTACATTTGAATTGTAGTGCATAGGTAGGCTAATTGCATACATGACGACCAGGCGTTAGCGATTGGGTAAAGGCAGAGGCACTTGTTTTAAACTTCAGCAGAGTCCACACCTCCAAGAAATCGTTTCTGACGGTGTCTGTTCCAGACCCTCTGCACAAAATGAAATGAAGTATGAGGGGCTGGTTTACCAGGCTACATATACAATACTGCTGTACAAGTTTCTACATATTGATTACACACACCCCCCTACATACACACACATAAAACAAACACACACATACCGTGTTTAAACACTCCGATGAGAAGGGAGCGGTCCGCGTCGGAGTCCCACCAGCCAGATGGGTACTCCTGCTGTTCCATCTCCGGAATCCAGATGTCGATGTCCCTAAAAACAGACACAGGAGTCAGGCCCGAGGCCACTGAGGGAGAGAGGGGCGAGAGAGGGGCGAGATGGCTAATGACTTTGGCCTGACCGGGCAGCAGACTGTACCTGGCATCTGCTCCTTTCAGGACGGTGTCAGCGTTGTCTCCTATCACCTCCTGCCTCAGGTAGTACAGCATACGCACCCTCAGCAACACCCTGATCAGGGAACCAGGAGGAACAATACATTGATTATTTAGTTTAGGATTGATTATTCAATGCAATTAATTATTATTGTTTATTGCCAATTTGAGCAACTAATGGCCATTTCATGCCCAAAGCAGGTAAAATTAAATATTACACATTTTGTAATACAGCAATCAAATAAATAAATAAAACACTTTTTTTTTTTCACATTAATACATTTTAAAAAGTTAAATACCTTTAAAGGTGAAACCTTATAAAAATGTTAATTGCAGTATTTTCTTAAAAAAAAAAACAAAACAAAAAACTGCTGTCTTTTAGTTCTCAGGGCAGAGCAAGACAATGAAGTATGTGTGATAAAGGCCTATTACAGAATTGATGTAGTGGAAGTTCACCATGAGGAACAAAGACCCATAATTACACCTACTCGAGCCAAACTAAGCACAATGTGCAGACACTACCTTCACGTGCAACACTGTTATTATGGCTGAGGTAACTGTTGGCAAACTGAAAGAGAAAGGCTAAACACAATGGCACAAAGGAAATGTTTCAGCTTAATCTGTCAGGTGTCAGGTGACTGAACTGTGAAGCCAACTCAAGAAGAACGAGAAAGTAAACACAAATGTGTGCAAGCCAACTCAAGAAGAACAAGAAAGTAAACACGATGGAAATGTGTGCAAGTCAGTCAGACGGACGCACTTGTTACACTGATGCTTGAGGTGCTTGCGGTAGCTGTCGTCGAGCAGCAGCGTGTCCGGGTTGTACTTGCGGATCCACTCCACCTTCTGCACATCGAAAGAGCTCTGGGCCTTCACCCTCTTCCCCTTACGGCCACGAGGCACCGGGATCGACAGGCCTGGGGAACAGAGGTTTGTGTGAACATACGGAGTCGCAGAATATTATTCACAGAGATCTATCTGTTTGCCCAATCCAGAAGGGAAGTCCGTAATGTCACTGTCGATTGCCATATGGTCTGCTCTTTTAGCTTTTGAATGTTTCATATATCACTGTGTAGTTGTGTATTATTTGTCATTTTGGCTTGCATATTACAGTCAACTCTGTGGCAAAGGAGAGCAGACAAATTCCTATCAATTAACTATATGTTGAATAAACTTGAATCAGGATACCAGCATGACACTGGTCTGACCACAGGGCATCGCAGTTTACACAGCTGGGGAGGATATCAGACCAGAAGAGAGATGGGCTGCTTGATGCGTGACCTAACTGACAATCTGGTGTATAGTAACTACTAATGGTAAGACAGACGGACTAGCACAGAAACAGGAGGGAGACGCACCGGAGTGGTTGAGGAGTGCGTGCGGCGCACGGCCGTTCTCGGGAGGCGTGATCAGCTCCCAGATGAAGCTCTTGATGTTCTCGTCGCCACGGTAATGCAGCAGACAGAAGACCAGGATGACTCTGCAGATGGTCTCCACGTCCCGCTCCCCTAGCCGACGCTTGCACCGCGCGTGGGACAAAATGTCGCGCCAGCGCCCCCATCTGGAAGAGAGATGCAAGAGCAGGAGAAGTACAGGGTTTAATAACCACCACCACCAAATTCCATTTAGCATCTTTGTGCAAGGGCTCTTATCAGTAAACACAGTCGCAACACAAAGAACATACACAGGAGAAGTAAAATGTATAGTCGGGCCCAGCAAGACCGATCCAATCAGCGAACAGAGGGTGTTCGTTAGCCCTGACGCTGACCCTGGGTGCTACATTTGAATTGTAGTGCATAGGTAGACTAATTGCATACGTGACGACCAGGCGTTAGCGATTGGGTAAAGGCAGAGGCACTTGTCTTAAACTTCAGCAGAGTCCACACCTCCAACAAATCGTTTCTGACGGTGTCTGGTCCAGACCCTCTGCACGAAATGAAATGAAGTACGAGGGGCTGGTTTACCAGGCTACATATCTTCAGGCAGTAACAGCAAAATCTGATGACCAGTAATGACTAGTTATGCATTATACTGAGCATTGAGAGTGAGGTGCAAAAGAGGAAGTCTTCTCTGCACTATGGCTAGGCCCATGGGCATATCATTTCTAGATCACAAGCAGCTAGCATTTCATTCAAGCAGCCTTTGTAGCACTCTGGTGCAGACTAAACACACAAGAACTCTATGGCTCAGATATCCTGGCATGTTCAGTGGACGTCGCAAAACGGTGTGCTCTGGCCAAATTGGCGTCGGCCGGTCACAGGAAGCGCCACCTACCCGTACACCAGCAGGTGCTTCTCCACCCTGAAGCAGTCTGTGCGGCCGTAGCCACCTCCGGAGTGGCGGTCGGAGCGTCGGGAGTAGCGCGCCTGCCGGGAATTGTGGGTGTAATCCTCGTCGCTGTCCAGGTCCGACAGATCACCGCCGCTCTCGCCCTTCGGGCTGGAGAACTGCCGCGTCTGCTTCCTCACGCGGGGGGTGTCAATCACCAGTGTGTTCTACACAGCATTAGAAGGTAAAGGTGCAGAGGTGGGATGAAAAGACAGGGTAAACATGAATCAATCTGGAATACATGAGATGCTATACACAGCACTATGCAAAAGTCTTAGCACTATACACAGCACTATGAAAAAGCACAGTTAGGCATAACTTTAGCAATGTTGACATGAAAGGCTATACTGCATAACATGTGTAATTGATTTCTGCTATTTTGTTGAGTATATTGTCTAAACCGATGAAATCCCAAATGTACAAACTTGCCCGCGTTCAAATTCACTGTATAAAGTACTGTGCAAATGTCCTTAGGCACTCTCACATCATTTTTACAAGCTAAAGTCAGTGAGACAGCACACCTTACGGGCGACTGGTTTAAAGTTCTCAATTGTATTCCAACTTGACACTTTCTGGGAGAAAAGTAATGATGAATTAAAATGTTTCTAAAGAGACTGTGAATGCAGAAATATATAGCTATGGGAATATTCACCTCCACTTTTTCAGAGTAATGTGGGCTCCCCCAACACGCTCACACCAGTCAGTCTTGGCTGAACTCACACATAATCCTTACCTTCCTATTGATCGTGTCGAAGTCGATGTCTGCTTTCTTGGCCCACTTCTGCCAGAACTCTGGGTCGTCCAGCGCGATGTCCGTGCGGTTCTCCGAGGCCACGAAACTGGCCTTAGAGAAGGTGGAGCCCTTGCCCTCGCTCTCGATGGTGATGGTGGTGGCACGGCGCTGCAGGATCTGGTCGATGTCCTCCTCGCAAAAGCGGCTGCCCTCATCGTTCTCGTCCATGATGGCGGCGTAGGCGCCTTTCCTCAGCAGGTCCTCGATTTCCTTCTTGGAGAACTGCTGGATCTGCTACAACACAGCGGTGGTGGTTAGTAAAGGTCGACTTTATTTACATGCAGTGAAGTGTCTCAGGCTTCCTCTGGCAACACACAGTTTACTTTATTGTTTACATTGGAGATGCACCACTATAAAAGGCTTCTAAACAATTTGATCAACTTTTCATGATGTCACAAATAATCTTTGATGCCAATAATTTCTTACATGTATATGAAAGAGTCTTCTTGTTAAGCCGTTTTAACAAATAAATTGAATTACAGCAAATAAATACCCCAATACTTGTACTACAATCATACATGTTCAAAAAGACAATTATAGCACTTATATCATAAGCAATATCACAGTGATCACTGACCCTGTAAATACTGGGACATCAATATTTCCTGTTGACTGATAAAATGGTTCATTCCCACACTACCGGTCATGCTAAGTTAGAATGTAATGCTAAACATGTTCACGTGAGCCCATGTGTGTGACTTTGTGTTGTGTATATGCCAGGGATGGAAATTCGCACCAGCCAACATCCAAAGGCTGGTAAAATACGAAAGTTGCTGGTAGATTTTGCGGCATAATATAATAATTTAATGTTGAGTGGCTAGTAAATTTCACCTTTTGTCAGTGGCTGATAAAGTTTAACATTTTGCAAGGTTAATTTCCACCCCTGGTGTGTGCACCAGTAAAAGTGCCCTCACCCCGTTGACGTTGCTTTCCTTGTTGCCGCTCATGCTCTGCAGGACGGCGCGATCGAGCCCCAGCTTGAGGCTGGCCTTGTCCAGCATCTCCCGTTCATACGAGTTCCTGGTGATCAGCCGGTACACCTTCACCGCCTTGGACTGGCCAATACGGTGGCACCGAGCCTGGGCCTTCAAGCAGGAACAGAGCAGAAGGGGGTTTATGAAACAAAACAAAAAGGGGCACATGGATAATTTCACATACATGTTTATGTGGAAGATTTTTGTATGAGGCAGCAGCTGTTTTTAAGTCACAGTTTTTTAATCAAAATGGGTTGATGCATTTCAGACATCCTAGAGCTGGATCCAGTTGTTTAATTATGGTGATATTGTTTTCTACAGTACTGCCAGAGGACTGACCCAAAGGGCACAGAGGGGTTTCACGACATAGAGGTATTCTAAAAAGGTGCACAGCTAGATCCTCTATCCACTTACACACAAACATATAGGGGAAATCTACACTAGACGTTTACACTCTCTACAGCTGTTTTGCTGTGTGTCTATGTGACTTACCTGCAAGTCATTCTGGGGGTTCCAGTCGGAGTCGAATATAACACAGGTGTCAGCTGCAGTGAGGTTGATGCCCAGACCTCCTGCCCGGGTGCACAGCAGGAAAACGAAGCGGTCCGAGTCCGGCTTGCTGAAGCGGTCGATGGCCGCCTGCCGCAAATTTCCCCGCACCCGGCCGTCAATGCGCTCGTAAAGGTAGCTGCACAAAAATACAACAAATAGTTTACACACATCGGATTACATTAGACAAATAACACTTTTTTCCCCCTCAAAACGGCAATGTGTGCAATTTCTCGCTTATGTGTATTAGCCAATAACAAGTACTAGTATAAATTCTTAAAGGACAACTTCGGTGTAAAATGAAAATTGGCATGTTAAAATATCATACCGAGTTGGTATGTGTACTGAAGAGCAAAATTGATTTAGCCTGTTGCATTCACAGTTTAACTATATATCCTTTGTCCCAGAAGGCTAACAATGGAAGTGCTAGGTGCCCTCAGACGAAGCATGACGACTACACTATTTTTAAACCATTAAAACAGCTCGAAGAAACTCCACACTCCATCGGTAGTACAACAAAGGCCCTGACATTAAAAACGAGGCACTGAGAACTTTGAAAGTGTACACAACATTTATTAATAAAACAGTTTTGACAAGCAGTACCTTGCTGTAGTTTCTCATGGCCGCCATGATGAAAATCCAAACAAGTCGATTGTACCATCTCTCCTCCTATTCTTCCTGCTGGTTCTTGTTTGTCAATCGACTGGTGCGGACTTTCATCATGGCGGCGACGAGAAACTACAGCAAGATACTGCTTGTCAAAACTGTTTTATAGAGTTTTATGTGGAGTTTCTTCGAGCTGTTTTGAATGGTTTAAAAATAGCATACTCGTCATGCTTCGTCTGAGGGCACCTACCACTTCCATTGTTAGCCTTCTGGGACAAACGATAAAAAATAGTTAAACTCTGAATGCAACAGGCTAAATCAATTTTGCTCCTCAGTACACATACCAACTCGGTATGATGTTTTAACATGCCAATTTTCATTTTACACCGAAGTTCTCCTCTAAGTATTAAGGCTTTAGAGCAACACTAAGTAGTTTTTTCAACCTTGAAACAATGTTTTAAAAAATTTTCAGTGGTTCAACAACTTGTAACTGGGTGAAAGGCACTTCTGAATTTGCTTTGCCATCCTCCATGGGCTATAACTGCACTAACTGAGTTTGGAGGAGCGGAGCATCTCTCTGTAGTTCTCTATTAGAGACAATTCGGCTTCCAACCTGTACGTCGACAAAATTACTTAGTGTTGCTTCTACGGATTGTACAGTTCTGCCAACAGGGGGCCTCCCCCACAGAGCCTCAGAGTGCCTACTGCTTATTAAGAAATAAACCTAGAACCTAGGATGCTATGGTTTCCCCACAGAGACTCAGAGTGCCTACTGCTTATTGATGAGGTAGTCCTCATGGATGCAATGAGACCTTTAAGCATTAAAGCTTTAAGGATCGCCCTGAACCTTGTACGCCATGCATCAGAGTGCCTACCCGCTTATTAGTCAGAAATAAACCTGGAACGCTATGCCTCCCCCACAGAGCCTCAGAGTGCCTACCGCTTATTGATGAGGTAGTCCTCCAGGATGTCCAGGCAGCGCACCATCTGGGAGAAGATGAGCACCTTGTGTCCGCCGGCCTTGAGCCGCGGCAGCAGCTTGTCCAGCAGCACGAGCTTCCCCGCGGAGCGCACCAGGGCCTGCAGGTGGAAGTCTGGGGCCAGGGGGTCATATACCTCCCTCAGCTCCGCCACAATCTTCTCCTCCGCTCCTGCCGCACAGGAAAACAACACCAGGGGGCAGGGGGGTAAGAGAATTGGTTTACCACTCAGAAAGGGTATTTTTGCAGACACTGTTTTGCGTTTCCTCAAAGTTATTTCCTGCACTGTGGCAATGTTATTTCCACCAAATGTAATTCTCCAATGTATTTCTCCAAAGTAATTCTCGCACGGCATTGAAAGCAAACTACCTGATGCCTATAGAAGACAGCAGATTGAAAAACACATGACCCATCTGGACCTGTGGTACAACCAGAGGCGGACAAAATGGATTGAGAGAGTAAAAGTCCTGCCATTTATTCCTTTTGCCTGTGCTGTCAACACAGGTGATTTCACTAATTTGCTCATCTACCTAGGATCAGCTGGATAAGTGAATTGGCTGGAACAAATATGTGGCAGGACTTTTACTTTCTGAACCCGGGATGTCCGCCTCTGGGTACAACCAAAATAGCAGCATGCTCAAGCAAACCACATGACTTTATTGAGGGGCACCCTGACAGTACACAGTGCAAGGGTGCTAGCATACCTGTGATGAAGTAAAGGTTTTAGCACACCTGGCATGAGGTAAGGATTGTGGCGTACCTGTGATGAGGTAGGGGTTTCACCACACCTGTGCTGAGGTAAGGTTTCTGGCATACCTGTGATGAGGTAAGGGTGGTTGCAGCACTTGCGAAGCTCCATCATGGTGTTCAGCAGGTTGGGCACGTTGCTGTTCTGGGAGGCGCCCAGGCTGAGGAAGCTGAAGTTCCTCTCCAAGATGGCACGGTAGTACTTCTTCTGCACATCTGTCAGCTCCACCTGCACACACGGGTAAAGGAAGAAGACATGCTCAACAACTGCCGACCACCACCAGCTATGTGTAATTACTTCAGCGTGAGAACCGCTCAGCATGTACATATGTACACACTGGGATGCGTGTCGGCTGTGAACAGTAGTTAGTATGTTTTTGTCCTGAGACTTGAGGCTCCCAGTCTGACACTTCTAAAAATAACCGGGAAATCCATATGGCGCTTAGATACAGCTTGAGTGCTTGGCTATTAGCATGCCTGGAGCAGTGAAGTGCCATGCAAACAAACCTCGATGATGGTTTCCTGTTTGGGTGCCAGGTTCTTCTCTACATCCTCTTTGAGCCTGCGCAGCATCATAGGTTTCAGGATGGCCTGCAGTTTCTGCACCTGAGGGACACACACACACACACACACGACTCGAGTCAGCAACTCTCTTGCTCTCTCACACACATGCGTGCGCACACACATGCACGCGCACACACTCAAAAGCTGAAACAGGCTTCAGACGTCTTTATGGCAGAGCTGATCACAGGCAGCCACATCTGAGCTGGAGTACCTGTTCTTCCGTCTTGAGGTCGCCAAACTCGCGCAGAAACTCCGTTTCCGAGGGAAACTGGGCAGGTTCCAGGAAGTGCAGTAAGCTGAAGAGCTCCTCCACCGTGTTCTGCAGGGGCGTCCCTGTCAGCAGCACCTTATGCTCCTGGGGAGGAGAGGAACGGACGAGAGGAGCAGAGCGGATGAGAGGAGCGGAAGAGGAGAGGACAGAAGGATAACGTCATCCTGCGGCTTACACGCTGCCTCACACATACACACACAGCCACAGATCATGACTACATCTCTAGCATTAGTGTCTTACGTGCTTGTATGTTTTTGTATCCGTGTGTGTGTGTGTGCATGGCAGAAGCAGATATCAGATATCAGAAAGTAAAAGTCCTGCCACATATTTGTTCCAGACAATTCACTGAACCAGCTGATGCTAGGTAGACAAGCTAATTAGTGAAGTGTGTTGTGTGTTGAGAGCACTGGCAGAAGGAACACACGGCAGGACTTTTACTTTCTCAATCCGGTTCGTCCACCTCTGGTGCATGGTCACATTAAAGAGATGTACACATCCTCTTGTCGAAAGGAAACAAGTGTCTCACCAGGTCGAGCATCTTGAGACTGTCGAGCAGCTTGCAGTTCCTGTTCTTGAGGCGGTGGGCTTCGTCTATGATCACACACCTCCAGGAGATCTCCCTCAGCTCGGGGCAGTCCGACAGCACCATCTCAAAGGTGGTGATCAGTGCATCAAACTTGTAGGCCCCTGGGATGAGGTGGCCCTACAAAACACAACAGCAACCATGGTTAGCGGGACACACTCTTTTTAGTCTGGCTGATCGTTTAATTTCTTGCCAACCCTTTTGAAATGTTTCTTTCCCATAAAACATCGGTTTGCTATGATAAAACATTATATGATAATATTGGTAAATTCAAATAGCCTTACACGTTTTCAGAGCACACCCACAGGACGTATGCGCCTCACCTTGTCGTCTTTGCAGTACATCTCGTACTGCTGGATCATCTGCCGGCTGGCCAGGCTACCGTGGTAGATGATGGCGTTGAGGTCAGTCCAGGTGTTGAACTCGCGCTCCCAGTTGGTGATGGTGGAGAGTGGCGCGATGATGAGGAAGGGGCCGTGCACACCTGCCCCGTACACCTCAGACAGCAGTGCGATGGACTGGATGGTCTTGCCCAGGCCCATCTCGTCTGCCAGAATACAGTTCTGCCTGTTGGGTAGAAGGGGAAAAAGACACGACTTACTTAAACAGCAGGGAGAGACCAATGTACGCATAAACAAAAGTGTTCCACTACTGCTGGCAGGGACCGATCACCACCATGGTCATGACCAAGACAACATGCCTGGGCATGTTTTCATGCCAAAAAGCTGACTTATATAAAGGAAACACATGGAATATAAGGATATATGTGGATATAAGAACCTATATGTTTTGGTAGCACAAGTGAATCATATACAGACAATCAATTACATACAGTAAAAAAACAATATGCCTATACGTATAAGAGTGTGTGTCTGTGCACAGCTGGAAGTGCACACCTGTTGTACCAGTTGAAGAGCAGCCAGTTGACCCCCTCTAGCTGGTACTCCCTCAGAGTGTTCCCGTTGCGGTACTCTCTGGACTCTTCCAGTTTCTTCCAGGATGCTGCAGGGGGGCGGGGCTACATGGCAGAGGAGGAGGAAGAGGTCAAAGGTCAACTACAGAAGCAACTAAAGGCGGTCTGGCACGAGCATACAATCGCTTTAATTTTACTGACTGTGCTCATTCGGTTATTTACTATACTGTAGTTCTCTAGTGTACTGCTTGTTCAGTGTTGCACATTAAGTTCTACTCTGCTAAATATGACGTTTCTGAACCTTTCCTTAACCAATATTATATTATAAATAACCAATGTTATTTTTCTTCAGGTTCAGGTCCACTAGTCTGAGGTTTAAAGTACATAGTGCAGCACTCACCGTTCTCTTCAGACAAGGCACCCTGGACATGATCACTCTGAACTCCTCGACCTTTGTCTCGTCCACATCCTCCTTGAGTTCCCAGGTGGCGTCCTCGTAGGGCAGGGAGCACCACTTCACCAGGTAATACACCACCGGCTGCAGGGAGCGCACCACAGTCAGCGGAAGAAATGACCAACACACTCCAAAGTCTGCCAATCCTTTTGGTCATTTGTTACAAATGCATTGGTTTGTTAATTAAACAATCACTTTCAACAACATTTCTGAGTCATTACATTCAACGTCCTTACAACTTGGTCCATCTGTGTGCCTGATGGGTAGAATGTTTTGTTTTTGCTATTCATTATGGCTCAAGTCTGTAACCCTAAGCTCTGTTAAGTACACCGTTTTTTTTTTTTTTTTGCTTATTTACAATTGTAGTGTCAGCCTAACCCTTTGGGTGACCTGTGGCCTATTTATGAGTCATTGAGTTGTAGTAGGCCCTACTTATTTAGTACTTTCAGGTGCCTATCTTTAGTGATTATGTATGGCGCACATGTTTGGCCTTAAACATCCTTGACGTTATCTTACTTTTCCAAGTAGAGAGCTCAGAAGGTTTGTTTTTACAATATCTTTCCTCTTTGAGTAATTTTACTAAAGGTATTGCTAGTGCTGGCATTGTCTTGTTCAACTCAGAGGACACTGGAACAGTTATTCATACCGAGTGATTGTTGAGTCTCGCTGCTGTTTGTTTGACATTGAGCCAAATAGACCTAAAACATTTACCACCTTTTTCCAGTATGTCACTGAGTCTACACCAAATTCTTTGTGATCCTGATGCTAGACTGGATGTCAAGTTCGTTTTTCCATCATTTACTTTTTTCCAGCATAGACAAAACACACAATGGTACTGTAGGGATAAAAGCATCTACAGTCTTGTACACTCAACACACACATACACACTTCTATGATATTGTTGTGTCTCGTCAGTGGTTAAATTGGCTTTTGTAAGAAGGTGGAGCCCTTCTTTACTCACAGTGGTCAATATCTCACTCTATTGTATTGCCATAAATACTGTAGCAGAGGAAGTTCAGCTACAGCTGACTGTATTGTTGAGGTGAGGAGGCAGAGCTATGCACCGGAGGGCTCGGGCCCAATTTAAACTCTGTGTTCGTGCATTTCTGAATGAGAGTGCGACGTCTTAGAACAGACCTCTCCGTTGTCCTTGTCCACGCTGTGGGACTCGTCCAGCACGCGGTCCACCTCCACATAGTCAGGGTTAAAAGGCTCCTCCTCCTGAGGGGACAGGTGAGGCAGGTGAGGCAGGTGAGAAAATTAAGAAGCGCATTTACAAGCTGATACTCATAGCACGAAAATTCACAAGTCTTAGGACAAAGCTGGACAACACATGTTTCAGACTTAGCCCATTCTCAATGTCTCCAGGTAGCCATGTAAGGGACAGGTGAGGCCACAGACATCAGCAAACAGCATGACCACAAACTACCTTCACTACCCACAACTTAAACAGCAGCACTGCATGGAGGTCATCATAATACTGTGGAAACAGTATAACCCCAAACCCCAAAATGAAATAATTCAGGATCCTGAATAAAAAAATAACGACCGCTTCCAATGCAAGATGCCCATGGCAATAAGAACAAAAAACAAACAATAATCACTTCCATTCTTCAGTAAGAGGTTGCATTTGTCTCCATGCACAAGTAAATGGCATGAGATTCACTAGTGTATGCTGTCTGCAAATACTGTATACTTTTTCCACAATACTTCACACAACACCATTAATCCTTCACTTCTAAAATGTAATTAGACTTCACAATTATGTGAGTGTAGGCAGAACGAAGCTGTAAAACCTCTAACTCAGAGCAAGACAAGCCTCATCATATAGCTGGCAGATTTGACGAGTTGGTCCACTCGCTGCTTTGAAAAAAGGTGCGAAGAGAAAACCAAAACAGCTTGATCTGCACTGAGTAATAAAAGTCATGCCAAATCATACTGTCTATCAACGTAAAACATACGTGAAAAGGTAAAGAACGTGGTTTCAGACGTTTTATGCTATATGTGATAAAACATTCCACCATGACGACTTTAACGAAATAGCCCAGACATCTTAAGACCTGTTCTAAAACCAGTTTATAGGGCATAGCGCACGTGTGAAGCTGACCCTCACTCCGCAAGTCAGAGAAAACTGCTAGTACCTCAAAAACACACACACCCACACGCACAGATGTAAATGTGAATATACCAACAGCCTTATTCACACAAGCATACTTCCTGCTTGACAGATCACTAGGTTAACTATTTAAAGACATCACTGACCTACAGCACACTACAGATATCCTGCTACGAAAGTAGCCACATACACCAAACACCATACATCAGTGCATCGTGATTCACAAATATTTTCACACGAATACTGACCTCCTGGAAGAGGTTTCTCATCTGGGCGTGTTTGATCTTGAACCTTTTCAGCTTCTGGTGAATTCTTTTGTCTCTCTCCAGCTGTTCAAGGGTGGCCCACTCACAGTGCAAGTAGGAGCTGGGACACACACACACACACACACACGTTAAAAACATATGACTCTTCTTTGTGACAGTTCTACTCAAGAATGTGAGCACAAGAGCTCAAACTGTAAACTTAAGCCAGAATCAATACATACTAGTTTTTGTACTTGACAAAGAACTCTTCCACATCAACCAGCTGGCCTGTATTGACCTACAGAAAGAGGCAAGCAATGGCAACAGTTAAAATGTATACATCAAATAGAAAATATATAGTAAATTGATTAAGTCAAGGGATCTCTGGTATGTTTGTCTGTGAGGTGGGCTCACCTCTTTCTTGGTTATCCTCATGGATAAAACCTTGTCCACAATGGCAGCATCTTCCTCACTGGGGTTTTCCTGTGGGCCAATGGCACATGCGATTTTAGTTTAAAGGCGCCCAAAAGACATTCATCCAATCAGCAACTCGCCAAACACCAAGCCCTCCGCGACTTCCCCTTAACAATCACACTTTGCAAGATACTCAAATGTCATTCAAATGTCATGACAAAGTTCTACCCCTCCGTCTAAAAACACTACTGATAACACATCGAATCCCAAACTTGCCACAACAGAACTGACACTAAAACTGAAATGTATTTCTTAAGATAATGGCAGCACACTACTGTATTCCTTCCTGGGCCTAAACATATGGCACTGACCTACTGACTACACAACCAACAGAGCATGCATACCATAAGGCTCCTGAATGACATAACAAATTTGATTGACAAGACTGCCATAACTCACAGCATTGTACAGCTCCCCAGTATCCCACTGGTCAGGACTCACCACAAAGAACTGCATGCTGCTCACACCGTCCCCATCCACTCCCATGTCCTGCTGCAGCTGCTCGCTGATTGGCTGGCTATGCGTGGCCAAGGGCACAGTGGCCGGCGTGGTCACATCCACATCCTCGTCTCCCTCGTCCTCGTCATCTGTGATCTTGATGTCCAGGTCCTCTGTGTACTTCTTCCTCTTGATCTGGCGGTTGGAACGTCGTGTCTAGCCGAGGTGGTTGGGGGGAGGGAAAGGTCAAGGTCACGCAAAACAAATTAAAGGTCATGGAAGAAACCCTTCATCAAGCCACTTTCACATTAAATATCTCTGTGGCTTTGTGCTGTATTCTAGTGGAATGCACACAAAATCTACAGACATACACTTTATATTTAGCACACTTGTTATTTCTGTAATTAAAACAAAGGGTTGAGACTCTGTGTTGGCATGTGTATTAATGAACATATGTGTTTGGTGTACTCAAAGTGCAGAGGAGTGCTGTACCTGCAGCATGTCTTCCTCCAGTGCCCTTGGTGAGGCGGGTGGGCTGGCCTCCCCATCGGAGTGGTCTGAAGACGCATTTCTCTTCCTCTTCTTCCCACTGACTGGGGTAATGGTGCTGCACACGGGCAGAGAGAAGGGAAAGGAGAAAGAGCTTAAGATTAGAGAGGGGGCTCGGAAACCGCAATCACAGAAATAGTGTAATGTTTCACTCCACTTAATATGGTCAGGTCTGTGACCATCCTGTCAATATCAAAGTCAGATCTTGACAACGGCCATAAGGTCAACTCCAAGGTCAGATCTTGACACCGGACATAAGGTCAATGTCAAGCCCATTAGCATGCATAAGAAGTTATCAATAACTTATTTTTTTATCATAAAGTCTAAACATTATCTGGCAGGTGTCCTTCACACACACAGGAGACGGAAGCTGCGGTTCTCACTTGGGTTTCGATTTGCCTTTGCTCTTGCTTCCGCTGGGCGTAACCCCGGCAACTCCCGCCACCGCTGCTCCCGCTTTTGCCTTCCCCTTCTTGTCTCCGCCCACACTCGCTGCCCCGCCCTTTCCCCCAGCGACCGCTGCCACCGGGCTCTTCTTCTTACTCCCTCCTCCTCCGCCACCGCCGCCGCCACCCTTCTTCTTGGCACCCCCGGGAGTGCCGCCAGCGCCCTCTGCGTCCGCGGAGGTCTGGCCAGACGGCAGCTCGTCCTGGTTGAGCACGCGTGGGATGTTGCGTTCGCCCCGGGCCTTGGCGCGAGCGATGGCCTCGGCCACGATGCGGTTCGCCTTCTCCTGCTTGCACAGGGTGTCGACGCGGCGCACGGGCTCCTGCGCCTTGGCGAGGCGCACGCCGGAGGTAGCTGCGGTGGCGGTGGTCGAGGCGCCGGCAGCCGAGGTGTTGATCACTTTCACCACGGAGACGGTGCCAGCTCCAGACGAGGTACCGCTTGTCTGTCAGTGCCCAGGAAAAGGAAGAGTGTAAGAGGAAGAATTCATTAAAGGCTTGTCAAAAGTTTAGATTTGGTTTTCGCAAGTTCAAATCCTGCCCTACCCATGGCTGAAATGCCCTTAAGCAAGGCATCTGACCCGACACTGCTCCAGGGACTGTAACTTAAACCCTGTAAATAAATGTAAGTCGCTCTGGATAAGAGCGTCAGCTAAGTGTAATGTAATGTAATGATAGCCTGTTAGCTCCCTAGCCTGTTAGCTCCCTGGCCTATTCAAAGCAAGACAGTAACAACCAATCATTCACCTGCATCTTTCACCCTATAGTCACATCAGCGACTAGCAAGCCTTAGCAAGAGGTACAAAGTAGCTGGTTACGCTTCATTTTTATTGACACTAGGCTTTGAACAGCTGCAAGCGATAGGTTGAGGGAAATAGAGGAAGTGTCAAGGGCTGAGCAACATGTCACCAGGGCCTTCATTTGAATTGGCTGGTACTGTCTCAACAGTGTGATGTATTTCATTTTAATGCAGAATGGCAGAATATACAAAAAAACAGTACAGAATTCTACATAAATATAATGCATTGGACATTTCTCTTATAGCCTATGTTTTCTGAAAGTTAGCCTGGGAATGCCTATTGAAGCGACCATCGCCCGGTAGATCTTGCTAATGTGACTATGGTAATATGTCATAATTTAGCAACACCTCGGGCAAAGCTGGAACCTACACAAAGATCATACTAAAACACTGCACTGTGAAAGGGACTTTAGACAACCAAGGCAAAATCTAATTTTAAGCTGCCTTCACCAAACCACCTGCTGGACTGCTGCGATTGAATTCCTGTTATCAGTAACTGGCATGAATAGAAAATAAAGACCCAACTCTTATTAAAATGAATGAGAAAAACATTGAGAAAACAATGAGAAAAACACAATTTGGTTTTCAAGCAATGACGAGGTCAGCAAAAAAAAAAAACCCTACCAACTAAGCATTGTCCTTAACATTGCCATCATTCCAACTATTATTAAATTTACATTTAAACATGTCTAGCAAGATTAGGCTATGTTTTCTTAGACACTTGCTCCCTCAAATAAAAACAAATCTGGGAACACTGCTTCTGTTCACACATTCCTTAAGAAATACTGCACCAAAGGCATGAGGCCACAGCTATTTCCACCATCAGATTCTCCTGCCACTTTTTGTTTTTAAAGATCTAGTCTGAGGGCCTTAATCTGTTTGTCAGGAAATGTAATGTAATCAATGGAGTTAATGGTTACCAGGGATCTTGAATTATACATGAATTTTTCACGTTAAAAAATCTTCATATCTGTTAGACTACAGCATTGTTAAAATGTGTAACCCCAAGGACTATAAGCCTATTGGTTGCTTATATGCCATTTCTAAAGATGAACGATGAACAAGCATACAAGCAACAGGTCTTGCAGTCACTCATTATTTATTTTGTGAGTGATGTTTTTTAAAGATAAAACACATTAAGAAAGATGTATCTGTTCATACGCCACTGGTACATGACCTATAAGCTAGCAATATGGAATGATTAGCTTGCATAACAATGGTATAACAATCAGTAGGGGTTGATTTCTGACTGCCAGTGTGGTAATGTGTATTGAAAGGTCCTGCATCAAACAGACCTGGCCATTACCACCCGCCACAACAAGAAGGCAACATGAAACATGAGATGTTTACAAATGCATCTATAAGCAGTGTCCTTGAACTTTAACTTGAAACATGAAACCTTAGACAAAGTAAAAAAAACTGTAATTAAAAGTGAATGAGAAGAGTGTAATGAAAATTTGGAAAACCTGGATGACTTAAAGACTTCAAATGGGGCAATAGCGTGTAGTTTTACACAGTACATTTACTTACACATAGCATAATATCGGTTTACACCTGTTACATACTGATGTACAAATGAGCATATAAAACTAAGAAGATTTATTACATTCTTCGGCCCTGCAGACTGTCTACCCAACAGCAAGTGGAAAGGATTATTTAAAAAAAAAAAAAAAAAAAAAAAAACACCCTACAGGTTGGATTTCCATGAAACATGGTGACAAAGTAAATCATGGATCGAAGAATGACCCATTAAAGCTAATTTACCTTCCCAGTGTAAACCTCTAGTTTCACTTCTGCTACCACTGCGAGACATCCCATTCGGCCTTGGCAAAAGTCTGCCCTCTGTAAGTGCCCTTCTGGGTCTCTGTAACAAGTCTGCACATTCTTCCCTGCACTTTGTCCAGTCAGCAAAGATGAGAAAGCCTTTCTGTGGAGCCAGTGTTGCTAAAATTCAGTGAAAGAGCTTTGAAGCAAGAATGTTCTGCTCATACCTGTGGCTGTAGCAGCAGCTTGAGGGGCACTGCCAGTCTCTGCCCACCTTGCCCCTGTGAGATCTGGACCACCTGGGGGCTGCCCGCTGTACCGGAAACGAGCTGAAACTGAAAGGACAATATTTACTTTTTTAAACAAATCAGCATCCCAAATGAACACCATTACTAACAAGGGGACACCTACAGGTGTTAGACACACACATAGCCAAATGCCACCACTGCTTTTGTTAATCCTCTTAACTTCCCATAAGGGCATTTCCTGGTGTGTACTCAAACATAGCAAAAAAATAAAAAAATAAAAATAAAAATAAATAGATAAATAGGACATGACTTGTAGAGCCAGGCGCGCGCTCACACCAACCTTGGCCCCCTGCTGGTTGGGCTGCTGCTGCACCTGCAGCTGGATGGTGAGCACCTTTGGCTGCGTCCCCGACTGCCCAGCCCGGGCCTGGGTGAGGGCTGCCAGCTGGCCGCCCTGCAGCACCAGCTTCCCTGGCAGAGACCCCAGCACCAGCCTGGGCTGCTGCTGCCCACCGGCAGCTGTTGTTGCGGCCACCGTGGCCACCGCCGCTCCGGTTCCAGCGGCGCTTACGGCCACCGCCCCCGCCTGGCCAGCGGCCGCCTGAGAGGGCTGCTGCAGCACCAGCGTGATCCTCTTCGGTTCGCCCTGACACAAAAGGGAGGGGGCAGAGGAGGAAGAGGAGGAAGACAGAAAAGGGCAAAAAAAAAAAAACAAAAAACAAAAAAAGAGAGAAAGCACCAAAAAGGGGCCAGAGACACAGAGACAGGTTCTGTTGGTTATTGAGAAAGGAAACAAGATAACAGATCCACATCAGCATTCTGGTCTTGGATGTCTAAAGACAACCCTATCAAAAATCACTGGATTATATCAAGGGAGGAGAGTCTACAGAAGTGCCATTTGAGCACAATCCTCAATCTGCTCTTCAGGTGTACTTGAAACTAAGACGGAATCCAATTTAAGTTAAGATCTGACCTTTACAAAAATTGCACAACTGACCTCACATTCACAAAAACTCGGACAGGACGAGGGAATGGGGCCTGGGTCTCGACGGTAATAAAATGCAGGTGCCTCAGTAAATGGTACCGCTTTTTTGCCAGGCATCTGCGTGGGTAAGATGACACTCACCTGCTGGGGCACAGTGGAAAGCGTGACCCCCTGGGGTCGGACTGCGGCTGCCGTTGCACCTGTCGTCGTGGTTGCGGCTGTCTGCGTCTGCATGGGTGCGTGCAGAGTCACCTGCGTCTGCGGCTGTATCTGCACTTGGGCTGCCTGCACTGGCGACTGCAGCTGCACCTGGGCTGTGGCTTGCCCCTGTGCCTGGAGCTGCACCTTTTGCACCTGCTGCACCTGAGTCTGACCCAGAGCTGCTGCCTGCGTCTGGATCTGCACCGACTGGGCCTGCACCTGTGACTGCGGCACAGACGTCAGCAGCACCTGCTTCATCGGCCCGTTAGCCGTCTGCACAAGCCGCTGGACGCCGGTGCCCAGCTTCACCTGGGCCTGCCCGGGGGCGGCTGCATTTAACACGGCACCGCTGGGCACTATGGACATGCCAGGCCTGAGCGGGCTCCCGGTCAGCACCCGCGCAATGGTCACCTTCCCCTGGGGGTTGCCTTGCAGCACCTGGCCCTGGGGGCTCTTGAGGATGACTATCTTGGGGGCCCCCTGTCCTGCAGCCTGCTGGGTGACGGCTGCAAGCTGCTGGGGCTGCAGCTGCAGGGTGGTGGTCTGCGCCCCCGAGACGGTCAGCGGGGAGCTCATCAGCACAGTGGCGGCCCCGCTACTGTTACTGGCCACCGAGAGGGTCGTCTGAGGCACTGCCTGAACGGAAACAGGGGCTTGAATGGACACCGGGACCGCCTGTGCGAGGGAGACGTGAATGGGTTGCTGGGTCTGGACCTGGACTGTGGGGACTGCTGCAGGGACCACGGTCTGGGCCACCTGGGGGACTGTGACTGAACTGACTGAGGGGACTGTGGACACAGAGGTCATGGGGTCACCAAGGACTGTGGCACCAGGGTCCGAGGGAGGGTCCACCTGGCCCAGAGCCAACTTTAGCGCTTCCTCGACTGGGTCTGAGGAGCTGTGAGAAAAAGCATCCTCTGGCAGGGCATCCAGGTTGAACAGTGGGGTGTCATCTAAGAGGTCCATGATTGGGTCCGCCATGTTCCCGGTCCACAAAGCAGTAATAGTAAAAGTTTATATGCTGATATCCAGAAATGAACTGCAGTTGGCCCTGTAGACTTCAGTCAGGCAAATGAGAGAATACTGTTGGAAGAGGATAAAAAAAGTGTCAGGGGAATAGCAAGAGGCAGAAAGAGTGAACAAAAATATACGTTTGTGCTTAAGCAACAAAGCTAAATTCAGTGAAGTTATGAACAGACCTCACCTTTTTTCTCTCACAGGTGACTTCTGGAGAGTCTTGATTCTACCAAAACCGTATGTTCTGGAGTGTCTTGAAAGGGATTTTAAAGAGGTTTTGGTATGGGAAATGTTGGGAGTGAGGCTTGGGGTGAAGAGGGGTTTCACCTGCCCAGCTTCCCCTGCTAGACCTTCACCTCTTCCTCCCCTCCCTTTTACTTATTTACTTAAAGTATCCACTTGCTCCTCGGTGAAGCCACGACAGACACGCCTGTCAGTGACAACATCCAATGTTGCCTTTTTCCTACAAGAGAACGGGACAAGAACTTCACATTAGAGATGAGCTCCATCAACCTTGTAGCTGGTACTCATTGCGCTTTTTTTCCTCGTTACGCAATCGTTTTGCTATCTGCAGCATAATGTAATTGTTACTAAAGCTTAAGTTAGTAAAGGTTATTGCTTTGTAACTCGAAGGCAAAACAAAAGTAGCATCAATTGGGCCAAGTTACACCATACTTGCATTGACTTAAGACACCACATTTCTTGACTGATGGAGAGCTTACTAGCTAGCTTTTTATGTACTCGCGTAAAAAAGACCGAATTGAGAGAATGGGAATCGCAGACTGTAAATGGTAACTAACGCTGAATCATTTAGGTAATTTAACTACTTAGTAAGTAACCTTTGCGCCAGTTCACCGTGGAGATGCTATCTGTGATGAAACTCTTATATCAAGCCAGCCGTAAGTCCTTAGGTAGCTAGCTCCTGAACAAACCCGTCAACAGCCACCATTTAGCTTCGACAAACGTTAGCTTCTGCTAACGATTACTCCATATATTGATTCATTTCATGACAAGTTTGATGTTGTTACGGTCTAAATTAGCTAGCATCTCATTCATTAACGAAGTCTCATACCAAACTCTCTCATTCGGGTTCTCTTTCAATCCCTCTCATCAACAAACCGGACCAAACCACAGCAACGTGCTACAAAAACCATAGCCTGTCTACGTACAGACTCGGGTAAGGCCGCGAAGCTTTTTGTATGGCATTGCGTCAATTTTTCTGATAAAATAACCGCTAATAACGTTACCATCCACTGCTATGACATTCTCCGTTATAATTTCAGGGTGCTAAATTTACCTTTGGATCGACACACATGGCTTTCTCCGTCTCACAACACTGTACGATTACAGGAAACGGCGAGTGTGTAGAGCAGGAACTAACATTCTTGCCAGTACCAAATGTTCTCTCGAATCCTATCCGCTTTCCTGCTATTGGTTTACGACTTCACAGACCGGCAACAGTTAGCTACACCATTGGCTGATGGCGATGTCAATCATTTAGTTGTGTGGACAAACTGGGCGGGAGGCGATAATGGAGATCGGTCGGTGGCATAGTTTGGTTGACTCTGTAATAAATGCGGCCTAGTTCAGATCAGAGAGGTTGCCTCAACCAGCGATGTGAAATTTAAAAGGCAAGCGAAAACACAATTTAATCGCACCCTCCATCTCGACGTTAATTGCGAGTACTGATGCTTACAGCCGTTTTTGACCATAATTCTACAATTTATTTTAATCATAAACATCAGTAAACGTGTTTGACGCTAATATGTGAAATGGTAGGTTTTTGTCTTAATCTTGGAAAATGAATAAATTAAGGTTCGCAATAAGCTTTTACATTAATATTTAGGATCAGGAGTGATGACAAAGTCATATCTTTTTTTCTACGTCGGATTTTATCTGGTTTTGAACTAAGAAGCGGAGTGGACAAGTCATTTTTAGTGTCCCTGGTGTTCTTCAAATCGTGCAGAATTTTCAGTGAGATTTTTTATAGATTATTATTTTTTGGCAAAACGTTTCTCCATTATGTTTATTAATTTTTCTGTCAAAGAGCATCTGTATCCGTGCCTACACTGTGGACAGTAAAAACATGCAAACAACTACGCTACCATAAGTAGGCCTACATATGTTGTATATTGAAGTCTATGTCATGCATACAATATGCCTTTCACTTAGTTAGGACACACAGACACATTCCTAAGAAATTTGCTCCTTTACACTCTCTCTCTCTCTCTCTCTCTCTCTCTCTCTCTCTCTCTCTCTCTCTGAACCACAGTAGCGTAACTGACTGGCTCTGACATGGCCTGGTGCTGGGTCCACGGGAGTCCAGCATGACAGAGAACTGGTTTGCCAAAAAAGTCCATCTGCCTGCGGTCCGTTGGTGGCGCTATGAGGAGTAGCTCCTGTGTGTTGTGCTTATGCTGGTTCCCTCGGCAAATTCAGCGGGGCCCTGCCAACTCCGGTGCTGTGGGCTATATTTACAAACAGCTGCCATGATCATTAATATGGTCCAATCACAGTGGGTGAGGATAAGGATGCTTTGGATGGCTTTATTGGAGGAAATTAAAACGTTCAGAAAAGTGATGCGGGCCTACTTTGGGGTAATGATGAACGAGTGACAAACTTTGTAAGGTTAAGTCCATTTAATATCCTTTTAACATATACAAATTGATTGTAAATGCAAATGTACAGCTGAACACAAGCAGGCAAGCATTAAATGTTATTATTCCAAGGATTAAACCAGGATACAATGCACTTTGACAAGAGGAATAGTCAGATTATCAGGAACTAAAAAAGTTTTGAAGATGCTTTGAGAAACAGATAATCTTACACTTTACTTCTGGAGTTTAATTTTAGATGGTTTGGATTCAGGAAAGAAATAATAAACGTGGTCAATTGTGCTGAAACACCATCTTATGCACTGCTAAGGGCCTGTAAATTATACCAGGCAAATTCAGAACTGGCAGAAATGTAATTCCAATAGATCATGCACCCGTCAACCCACCAATTATACTCTTAGGTAAATGGCATTGAAGATTTTCATTTCTGTAACTTCTGATAATGTTTTGTCATTTACTTTGTGAGTAAGGGTTGCCATTTTTGTTCTGTTACTGTCCCCATCACCCCTGACCCTCTACCCCCTCCATGACAGTAACTCCTTCTTCTATAGGGGGAAGACCAAGAAGCCAGAGAAGGTGGAGTACTTCCATCCCCCCATCAGGTTTCCCCTCTCTAGCTTGAGGTAGGCCTTGTCCCCCCTCTCCATGATCACCAGGCCTGCATTGGTGGCCGCCTCCCTCGTCACATCTTGGTCCCCAGCAAAGGCTGATATCATGGGCCAGCCGTTTAGCATGAGGCTCACCTACGTCACACAAAGGGTAGGTGACTCATTAGTCATTTGTTTTGTCAAATATTAAACAAGAACTGAGACTTGATTTGTCTGTTTACACAAAGAGCTAAGACATTCATGCTGATTATTGAGTTTGTCTGTGTTGTTTCGTCGAGGACGTCTCACCTGTATGGTTTGCCTGTTGTAAGCCTTTACCACGTGGAAATTGAAACTGTACACACCTCTTCTGGGAGCCAAAAAGACACTACTTTCCTGGTCAAAGTGAGCACCCACATTCACCAAAATCTTGAGTGGACAAGGACAGATAAGATCAGAAACAGCAATGTGTTGGCATATATAGATACTCAAATAATAAAACAAAGATAACTCGATCTGATATGACATGTCTAGAATGTCTAGAAAATTAAGACTGGTGATTGGCTTACCTGGTCAAAGTAAATGATCATGGTGCGATTGCTCATGTCTGTTGGCTCGTGATTGGTCTGCCGGGTGACAGAGAAGGCCACCCGCCCGGTGCCTGAGCGCACGGACATGCCCAGCGCATTGCCCGCCGGCTCGGAGGATGGGGTGGAGTCGCACACGACCAGACACTTCCCCTCCAGCATGATGGGCTCCGTGTCATTCTGTGCCCGAGCTCCAATGGGCCCCCATGGCAGTAACAGCAGCAGGGTCGGTAGCAGGGTGAGGAGCAGCCCAGCAGTCTGACCACAGCCCTCCACCCGTCTGCCTCCCATCATACCTGGAGTGGCCATGGAATCTCTCTCTCACTGCAGCTTCACCTGGGATTGACTGAATCCTTTTCTTTCCTGTGTTAGTTCAAGTGCCCTTGAAGGCATTCATATAACTGCCCTGAAGCTGCTGTGGCCCTATGTTACTCTGGTCAGGTTTTGAGGGAACCTGTGCACATAAAACAAATTCCTGCCAAGTGACTGGAAAAGGCACTTTTGGCCTGAGAATTGTCAACAGGCTGCTAGACTAAAGTCCAGCAGCTGATAATTCAGAGGTGCCAAAATATGTGTATTGTCTGGATAAAATTGTAACACACACAACACACAATTATATTAGCTATGCTGGAGTACAAATTTAAGTTATTTCTGAGTAAGCAGAAAACAGCTATACTATAAAGTTGTCCTAACTATCTTTGTCCTTTTCTTAGGACGAAGGGGCCTCCTCTTCCGCTTGTTACAGTGACTAAGGGAAGCAATGAGCCTGAAAATGTCAGTTGACAGCCATCGCCATCCAAAGTAAGGCCTGCGAGAAACAGGGTAACGACAGGAGAGAGAGAAATGTGTGAGTTATGTGTGGATTCTTATGACAGCAGGAAAACAGGTGAGGAGGGAGCAGGAGCAGAAAGTAAAGGAGAGAGAGAGGAAGAGAAAGAGAGAGAGAGAGAGAGAATGGGAGGAGGGCATGAGGTAACGTTTTGGATTGTTGTCAGCAAGAGGGTGAAACCAGCCAGGAGGGAGTGAGAACGAGAGAGAGAAAAAGGAACAACTCCACTGAGAGACCATCTGTCTTTCACACGCTTTCCCTCCCTCCTGACGTTCCACAACATGCCCCCCCTCCCTCTAACTCCCTCCCCCACTGCCCTTCCGCTCATACAGTCTATCCCCTCTCATTTTATTGCAATGTGACAACACGACCATATTTTAAATTCTATTTTTAAAAACACAAGGAATCCACCAATACTTCTTCATTTAAATTTACTTTCCCAAAATTGTGTTTCAACTGTAAAGTGTGACTTAATTTTCTCTGCCTGAAATTAATGTCAACAGACACTGTAATAATGACACATAATAATTTCAGTAGTGGCAGTCCATTTACATACATTTACTTCAGATTGTAAACTACTTAACCTCTGTTTAATATCAGTATTATTAAAATTCTACCAACAACACCATTAACACTTTCCATTTTGTAACTGTCCCATACAACACATATCAGGTCAGATCAAATTGGTATTGGCAAACACATTTAAATACTAACGACATATCAGATATGTCTACACATTATGTGTCATTCTATTTCCTGTCACAAAATAGCAAACCATTTGAAGGAGTTAAAAAAAATGTCATAAATCAGTGATAAATGTTAGTCACAAAAAGCATGAGCAATGTAAAAAAGGTAGGAATTCACCTGTTTCAGCTTGAAGGGAGCCCCGTATAGTTCCTCTGAGAGCTGTGCAGCAGTTCTCCAGAGAGATGGAGATAGCCTTTGATCTGTAATACCTGCGACAGTCCTTCTCACCACTTAAGCCACTGGACCCTCCCCTAAAACTCACCCTCCCACGGTCTCTCTCTTGCTCTCCCTCTCTCTCTCTCTCTCTCTCTCTCTCTCATACGTACACAAGCACAGACTCACTTAAACACCCAGAGACACATATACACACACATATGCTTTTTGTACAATTTTCATCTCCTACATTTACAGGTGTGAACACATTTAGCTGGAAAAACCATTATAGGCATAGATGATATATTCAAATGAACATTTATGTAAACGGCACAAATATGATGTATATTGACATTTCTATGAACTCAACTAAGAATATCCACAATGTATTCAAGTAGCTGACATACAGTCCACCTATTTATCTCACATTCTTCACACTTTCCACATAGTTGTTTTTTCTAGCATCACTGTTATATTTGTGCTTGTCTTTGCAGTAGACACTGTGCACTCACCTGAGGTTGTCCATATCAAAAATACACTTTTTAAATCAAAAGCTTAAGTGCCACAGTCATTATAAATGCTGAATACCTTGCCTGTTCTCCATGCACAGGCAGAATTCACCAAAATAAAATTTAAATCATCGGTAACGATACATAAAATGGACAAGAAAAAATATAGCACTAAAAACAGAGAAAATGAGAGAGAGAGAGAGAGAGAGAGAGAGAGAGAGAGAAAGTGAGAGATAAATATGCAGTGTCCACCTTGTGACAGATTTGGGTACTGCCCTTGAGAAGGCACCCCACCCCTCTGATGATCGAATGTCTGCTTGTGAAATTTCGGAAGTAGATGCATCCTGTTAATTGCAAATCACAGTAGGCCTCACCTATGAACATTGTGTAGGACAGTCTAACAGGCAAAGGCTGGAACTGTACCCAGCCTTACTCCAGGATCCTCCCTGCTCTGTGGAGTCATAACCTGGATGCACCTGCACTGACCTATCAGTGGCACTCTTGGTCAGCTCATAGGTGTAGTCTGTTTTTGTGTCTGTCTGTCATTTAGTGTTCGTCCGTTCCGGTGCCACTGGACTGCAAGAAATGTTGTCTTGTGCTGTTCTTACCAAACTGTAAAGCACTTTGAGCTGCATCTTGTATGTATGAATTGTGCTATACAAGTAAAGATTATTATTATTATTATTATTATTATTATTATTATTATTATTATTATTCATTATGTTGTTTACGTTTCATCTTTATCAAGTTAAGCCAACATTTCATCATAATCAACCATTCATTTTCTGAGTTTTTTTATTTTTGCAGTTTTGGCTTTGGAAATGGGAGCAGAGAAATAGGGTACACGTCAGCCAATCAACAATGTTGCTTAAGCAACACTGATGAGAGAAGTGCATTTGATTGGTGCTTGAGTTCAACTAGCAGTAATCCTTAACCAGAAAGGCCAACTGTACCTGTAACAACCTAGGTAGTGAATTCTTCACACACAACTAATCAGTGCACTGACATTAGTAGGTTAATATTGCAGTGCTGGTGGCAGAGGATTTATCCATGCATGGGGTGGGTCCATGAAAAAAATGAAAAATGAGTTCCCCAGCTCTATGAGGCAGGCTGGACAGAGTCCGGGAGTGGTAGGGTGTGATTGGTCGGGCACATTTTGACGATAGAGATGCGGCTGTGCAGGTCGGGCTTGTAGAGGCCGAAGCCCAGGCACACAGGCTGCGTGAAGGTGGTGCTGAAGGTGTGCAGGTGGGTCAGCTTGGAGGAGGGCGCCACCTCCGAGAAGGTGATGGTGCCGGCGTTGTAGTCGAGGGCCAGGGCCACACGGCTACCTGTCATCTGTGCGGATAGGCGGGTTTTCCGGCGATTGTGCCACACTGCCAACTTCCTGTCGTGCTGCTGTGTAAGACTCCATGACACCTGTCAATCATTAATTGTTAGATACTGGCATATAAATCAGTTCCTGTGTGCAAATAATAATAATAATAATAATAATAATAATAATAATAATAATAATAATAATAATAATAATAATAATATAAAAACTATGAAAACAGGCACCTGAAATTAGGTGTTGGCAAATAGTAAATTAATAGTAAAATGTGAATTAATAATAAAAAGAAGAGTTAAGAAGTAACCAAAAGCAAGGTGGTTCATACCTTGTTATTGCCAAAGGCTGTGCCTAGTTTGCCTTTTCTCTGGATGCTAGTGTAGGTCACAGCGATATCCCAGAAGCCTTGGGCCTCCAGCTCCCAGTAATGTGTCCCCGAGGAGAAGGTCTGGGAGGTCAGCACCTGAGACCAGTGGTCGAAGCGGTCAGGGTGGGCGGTCCGGGGCCTGCGCGTTTTAACCCTTTCGGCGGTACGGAGATCCGCAGAGATGCTTAGGAGAGGGTGGGCAGAGTTCTGATCCAAACTGAGTGGGCTACTCACTACAAGACAGAGGCAGAAATGCAGTAGACTACTTTGCACTTGAGGTCACAGTTTGCAAACTGATAACCTCACCACAGCAGCTACATGCTTCATTGCTCATATAAGAAAAAATAGAATTTTGAAACACCCTTCTCTCCTTCAGAGTGCGGTGCTATTACAATCAAAGTGTACTAGATAAGGACACCCAAGTTAAGGGAGCCAGTCTTACATACTTGCAACAGAATAGGAGGGGAGGTATGATTAAAAGAAGACAAAACATCAGATAATAGTTTTCTCTTACAGTACAAAAAACAAGGTCTATAAATGGTGATTTATGCAGACTTCATTTGGTGCACCAACTGAGCTACACTGAGCTGAAACTGAATTAATAGATTTATATAGGTATTCTAATCACTTGCCCGCTGGGGCTGGTGTAATGCTGTGTTTCCATTTGATGACCACTGGCACAAATGACTTCGGGAATAGAGTGTATTTACTTGGTTCAGTTTAAATGCTAACTTAGTAGTTAGCATATAGTGATAATGATAATCATGTTCATCATTATCACTATAATTTTTTCTGTTATGGAACATGAACGCATTGTTATTGTGATGGCGGGGTTTGTTCAAGATTGTATTGTTACCAAAGGAGGCCATACTTAACTTGAGAGCCCTACAGATCTGTCTTCATTCATGTATCATATGACATATTTCTGTTTCTGGTTGTGTACTCTGCACAGGCCCAGTGTTTTCAGAGCTCAGTGCTTCAAGGACTGTATAGTATCGAAATTAACAAAGTCAGTTGCCCCCAAAAAAATTATGTAAACATTATGGCTTCTGGAAATGTGCTAACTTTTCTGTGCGTTACAGCACCCTGCGTAAGCACCTACACAGCTCTCTCTTGAGATCACTTAGGCAGTGCAGCGTTGCTGTGATGAACTCGCGGTACTTTTGCTCCAGGTACTCCAGAATGCGCTTGTGGTTTAAGATCGCAGGCCTCGGGCTGAACATTGGTGAATTTAGGTCATTCATCAGCCTGTAAATGGGAAACAAATAAAACACCTTACACAGTTTCTCACCGGCACACTATCTCTTTCTTTTTTTTTTTACACACAGAAAGGCACACACACACAAATATGAACTCAAGCGTGCACACACACACACACACACACACACACACACACACACACACACACACACACACACACACACACACACACACGCACGTTCGACCATGTCAAATCCAAAAAAATATACTATGAAGTCTGAAATACCTAATACAGAAACACAGCAAAAAAAGGCAACTTTAATCCTAATTTCTATGTTAACCACTCTAATTCTACAAGCTACACAGCGCTGACTAATGGCTGTCCTGTATATACAGTCAGTGGTAGTGACTTACTTTGTGTCATCACACTGTAACGCCTGGAGAACAGAAGCAGGAACACGAGTTAAAATTCATTATCCTGGGGTCAAGAGTTATTACAGTATTCACTTAAAGGTGTACTTCCATCATGTTTTCATTAATTTTGCGGTGTTCTCTGGTATTAATAATTGCCCTGTGCGCTGGTTTTGATGAAAAAAATGTTCTAGTGCTTCCGTTTCTGGCTGTTTTAGTTTGGTGGAGGGGGTGGGGCCGGGAGAACGACGCGATTTCACCAGAGGCGTGACACGCTCCCTGTAGCTTCCTTTGGCCCACAGTCAACTTGATAGCAGAGTGGGGAAAAGTCAACTTGACAGCGCTAAAACTGCACACAGAATGTCTTTGGAGATACAGCCTTATGTGTTTGATCCTGAATCCAAAGAGGAAGGAGAGATGGCACAAGCACAGTCGCTTCCTGACCGTTTGTCAATGAACGTTTCAGAATGGTAATATTTGCATGACAAAACAGTGCAAGTGCCCGGCTAAATGCAGTTCAGTCATTCATCTAGCCTGCTAATCTTATGCGAGTCAGTCACAGGCTAACATCATTTAAAGCCCATTCGGTCAGTTTCTCTTATATGCATTTGCACACGTCTACGTCACGCTGCAGGCCCTTTTCGCATTGAGTCGTTTTTCCCTCCTATTGTCTTCTTTTGACTGATATAGAAAATGGAGGTAGAAAAACATTTTGATATGCAGCATGCATATGCAACTCAGGGTGACCTATCATATTTCAAAAGAGCAAGTACTAAACGGTTTCTCGTGGAAGTACACCTTTAAAAGGAGTTTTGAGTGGTTTTTCTCAAAGGAGCTCCCCCTAGTGTCACCAAGTACTGTAATTGGGCATTCTCGTGAAAATTGACTGTTTTAGGCTCCCCTCACCCTGTGCATGTGTTTTCAACTCAACTGATCAGAGTAACCGGCGAACACGAAAGTAGTTAGGTCCACCGTGGTAAGTAAGAATTTCTTCAGAATTTAACGCAATCTTGCTTCTCGCTGCTATTCAAGGCTTTGTGAGTCTGAGGATGGCGGGATGGACACCCAGATATTGCAAGCGTGGTATTCTGTTCACAGACAGCAGGGGCGTTCGAGAATGTCTTCATTCGCCTGGTCATGACTCCTTTAAGCATCTACCGACTTAGCAAGATGATTAATGAACTCAAAAAAGTTGCTTTAAGGTGCACTCTTGTGATAGTGGAAAAATGGTTATTGATATTGCTGTTTAAAAGCCAATAAAATTACACCAGGATCATGAGGAACAATTAACTGATTTCGAACACTATATTGGATGCAGAAAAAACACATATGTTGGTGAGTATCATCTTATCCTGCCAATTGCCATGAGTTTGGGTGTGCTCCTTCAGTCCTTACCCAGATGAGAAGGAAGGGGTCTCTCTCCTCCAGCAGGGCAGTGACATGGTGACAGATGGTCTCGGTCTGGGTCAGGTCAGCCTTCAGTCGCCCACCGTCCTCCTGCAGGCTCTGCATGGTGCCCTGCCTCTCGTGCTGGGTGCTCTCCCTGAGGGCCGACACCAGGCGCTCCACCTGCAGCTTGAGCCCCAGGCCCAGCCTTTCTGCCTGAGACTTCTCCATCTCCGCAGACTCCTGAGCGGGATAGCCACCCAACCCAAACCCCAGGCTTCAGACACAAGGCCCATCTGACTTAACAGACTAACCAGTGTTGTACCATTGAAGTCAATGTGTGTAGTAGTGTAGTGGTGGTAGTGTACAATTGTAGTTTTACATATCTTGTGCAAATAATTAATTACACTACATTACATTAATTATGTACAATACAGAAAAATACACAAGGCAATTTTTTCTGTATTTGTGCAGTTCACTTACAGTCAATGAATGAAATGTTTTCTCATGGTCCTTCAGAATCTTCTCCCCCTCTTTCATTTTATCTCGTGCTTTATGTAGAAGCCCTTGTAACCTCACCTTAAGGCGAAAGTGCAAACAGTTCAGAATTAGGATGTGCAAATACTGTATGTGCATACACCCTTTATTGGCAATGAATGTCTCTGAAGACATATTCCATGCCCATTATGACTGACACAAGTAATGATTACAGGGTAAGCCAGAGCACATTCCAGTAGTCTGCGGCAGTTGGCCAGATCTGAACGCACCTTAAAATCTTCCTCCACCTTCTTTAGGCCTCTGACATGGTGCTGGCGATGAGCCCCTTCCAGGACACAGTCTGCGCACAGGTACAGGCTGTCGTCGCTGCAGAAGTAGCGGAACAGCTCTTTGTGCTGGGGACACCTGGAAAGATGGCGTTGACATAACAAGGCTTACTGGAAGGCCAGAGGGACACTTGAGGAGCAGAAAAAAAATGAACTGATAACATTACACTTAGCTGCCGCTCTTATCCAGAGCGACTTACAGTTGTTTAGGTACAGGGTTTCAGTTACAGTCCCTGGAACAATGTTGGAGTTAGATGCCTTGCCCGAGGGCACTTCAGCCATGGATAAGGGTGCAGGAGAGCACTAGTTTTTTTTTTACTTCCCCACATACATTCATAAACAAATGTAACAATGTACAAACATTGGTTTGAATTTGACTGGGAGGAATCCACAAGAGTTGTGCAAATGCAAAGGGAACAATAAAAGGCAACAAAAGACACTGGTGTATTGTTATGGAAATCTTCACTTTGTCCAGGCAGAACAGGTACCTGCGGCGGGACAGGTCTCCCAGCGGCTCCACCAGCAGGTGCGTGCTGAAGGCGGGGCAGTCCAGGTGCGGCTGCAGGTGCTGGGCACACAGGGACACCTCGCAGCGCAGGCAGGTCTTCACCGCCACGGCACGCCCCTGATGACCCCCTCCGCCATCCCTTCCTCCACCACCCCTTCCTCCGCCACTGCCACCCCTCTCGCCTGTTGGCAGGCAGCAGTCACACAGCACCACCTGCTGCTCCTCCTGGCACTGCAGGCACACGAAGCGCCCCTTCCGGCCCTCCTGCCCTGCAGTGCTGCTGCTGTTGTTGCCAGAGCGCCAGGCCTCCCGTACGCAGGTGGGGCAGAGGCTGTGGCCGCAGGGCAGCAGGTAGGCCTGGTTGAAGAGGTCGCGGCACATGGGGCAGGTGAGTTCCTCTTCCATGGAGCCCATAGTCCCAAGCTGGGTCAGCCTGGGGGGTGAGAGGGAGAGAAAGGAATCGGAGAGTTACGCGGCACGGCCAAATCGAGGGGTCCGGCTTGACCAAAAGTTCACCAGTGCTGAACGTTATGCAAATGAACACGCCCAACAGAAGGCAACTAACCAATAGCAGATCAACAGTGTATAAATGACGTAGGACAATTGCAGTACGTTTCACGGATATATTGACGGTCATCTCATGGTCAACTCACTGTCAACGAAAATGAATAATTTCCAAATGACATGTATATATGTACTTTGACATGTGCCAGTACACGTGTGCCAGTGGACACCCGGTGATAGCCCAGAAGCGATGCTGGGTGCTTAGAGACAGAGATGGACATCCTGGCTTTTGGAATGTCCAACTGTGTATTTGTCCTATCTTGTAACGGAGGTCAAATCACCTGTTTTAGGTGGACAAGTAGAACCAGTACATGGCAAAAGTACTTTCTGCATCAACTGGGGGTGTCCAGTCCTATGGAGAAGAGAGAAGAGTAGAATTAATCGAGACAGTAGAGAACCAGTGTTAACCTAGACAGTCTGCCTCACGCAGGGGGAGTAGACAAGTTAGTCACAGATCCTAGACCATGGAAGTCAGCCAAGAGGCTAAAGGTCGGTGACCTCCATGTTTATCAGGTACAGTAACAAGAGCACACATCACTCACTTGGCACCACAGTGCTATATGGTTGCTATCATATCATTAGTTATAGTTAGTGTGAACTGGTATTTAAGACTGAGCAGTTATTGTGAGGCCGACTTTCTCATATGATTCAATAACCGTCTTTCATAAACAAAGTTAATCAGCGAAAGCATACTATTTTTACTTATACTGAGAATATACACAAGAAGCATGCGTAAGGAATCAGCAATTGGATCGGAACAAAAATATTGTAAAGCCTTTTATCACACATAGAGCGGGCTGAGCAACCTTACCTTAGCTTGTTTACCATTTCTCATGACCAACACACTGTTATTGCCATGTTGGTATTAAGGCCAGGTGCTACACAGTGTGAGTCAAGGACTACTAATCAGTCCAGCAGATCCATGTCCAACAGTTTGTTTAATCTGCCCTTTTATTCTCCTTTAATCCTGCTTATATGGACCCCTCCTTTCATTCATTGGCACCATGCTGCATCAAACTACAGTTGGAATACCACATTGACTTTTCAGTAAAAAACCAGAGTGTGGTTCAACGTTTCTGTGTATCGTACTCTACCACGTCCTCATTTACACAACAGTCTGTGATACTGACCTCAGAAGCTTTATTACCTCACCCCAATCCCTTCGCCTGTCACACATTGAGGATCAAGAGATCAGCCAACTCTAGCACCGGCCCTGCTGTCTCCCGTCTCAGCATCTTGGCTATGTGCTTCTAGCGGGTCCTTCCTAAGGCTTCGGCCCAAACGGACCATCTCTTCTCTCCATGTCAAGCATTGATGAGAGCTATAGAAATGGCCTACATACCTGAGTGGGCTTCACCAATGTTGACTGTCAGTCTCTGGTCGCCATCAGGCCAGACGGTTGTGTGGCTGTGTGGCTGTGTGCAGGCTGTCTGGGAGTAAGCGAGTGGGTGTGCCGAAGCTGGCTTATCTCACTGCCATGTGTGCTTAACCTGAGAGCCTGACCTATGGGGGCAGGAGCTGCTGAGCCATGGAGGTCACATGACCTGCCAACCATCGGAGAGGAGGGGGGACGGGAAGTGTCATGCTGGACGTGTGTGTGTGTCTGTGTCTGTGTGTGTGTTTGTGTATATGCTAGTGGGCTTGTGTTTTTCTTAATATTTACACATATATACATACATAAACATGCATTTTGATAAAAAAATATAACATTTATTAATTTTCCCATTTCTTTATTGCTGTTATTTACTGCCATTATATTTAAAAAGTCTCTGCAGTTTGTGTGCTAGTTTGTGTCAGTTCTTTGTGTGTCATTGTCCTAATTTTGTCTTTGCGTGTTGTAGCACGCCAAAGATTTTATGTCATGGCAGGCAATAACGTTTTTCTGACTGTAATACTGATAATTAAATGATCATATTATTATGTAACCTTTTGCATCGAAAACTAAAGACTTCGAATAAATTCATCATCACAAATTGTTTAAATACATTCTGTAAATATTATGACATGAAATGGAGCACAAACAGCAAAAAAAAACCTTGATGTTGACACAGTGGTGAAATAATGCTGGTTCACACCACATACAAATGAGTCCATTAGAAGTATTTCACCAATCATGGTGTGAACTGAGGGTCAACGTGAAGTCAAACCTGCAAGACAGAAGAATGTCATACAGCTTACAAGCAGCATTATGTCTGAAAGTCTGAAAATTGTGAGCTACCTCAAAAATGAAAGGAGCCTTTTTAGTTGCTGTTCCATGACCTTGGAACCAGCAGATGCTGTAAGATATTAGTTATGCTCTCAGCTCCATCTCTGTTTCTTAATGTACTAGACGAGAGACACGTTTTTAATCAGTGGCTTTTATTTGGGCCACTTGTCCATTCATCTCTTGCATACCATTCCACGTCTTTCTACTTATCATTGTTTTCCTTTCTATTTTACATTTGGATGTCCCTTTCTACAGCTCTCTAGTGTTGTCCTATGCAATGTCTTAGTCACATTCATGTGTGTTTAGATGTGCTCTAGAAATAAACGTTACCTACTTAGCTTGCTAGCTGAAAACAATGCAAAAACCTTGCACCGCCTACAGCTCAGCTGGCACTGCAAAAGGCTTGCTAACATGCTGACCTGAATTTTTTTTCAGACCTTTGCATGGGGTGTTCCAATATGAACAAAAATCTCCATGGTAGTTTAACATTTCGATAAACATTTAGGTAAAACAAATGTATAAATATAAGAATAAATACATTAACTAATCTACTCCACTCCACAATAAAACACTACAATGTTATACTTAAATAGGTAGGCCTAAATAAAAAAGGCTGTAATGGCTGATAGCAGGTAATTGCTTAACAAAGTACAAACTGAAGGGATAAAAAGATGCTTCTTCAAACATCTTTTGAAAACTCTAAACTGTCAGAACAGCATCTGACTATAGCATGTAGACAGAGTGCAATCACCTGCATGGGTAGAGGAAGTGACAGGTATGTTCACATCACCTCCTCATGACCACATGCCATCAAAACTAGTGTCCAGTCAAAATGTGACAAAACATTTCACAGTATTTCTAAAAGCAATAATAAAACACACCAGGTATGTCAAAAGCTACATTCTTACCCAAGTGCTCCATAACAAAGGGTTCTTTTTCTTGGAGAACTTTGCAGAACTCGCTCTGGAACGCCTCTCCCCGAGAGAGCAGTGAACAGAGCAGCACTCTCATTTGATCCTGGTGGCTCCTGGCTGCGCGGACAAGTCCGTACTCCTCTAAACTGATCATACCCCGAGAAAGCAGGACATCCGCTATTGGCATCACCATGGTGACCCTCTGGATGATCTCATCAATGTGCTCCCTCACAAACTGGGCTCCTGGCATTCCTGTCAGAGAGATAAATATGTAATATGTAATGTAATTCCGTGTACTATTTACTTTTTTCAAATACAAACTAAAGAGATTCTTCTTTAAATGTCAAGGTACTATACCTGCCTCAGTCTTGCAAGGGACAGAATCGAGTCCTAAAAAAGGATAAAATGAAGCAAAATCTCAAATGGATTGTGTGTGAGAATGTTTGTTCATGGAAGCTTTGTGTATGCTTTTTTGTTTCTTAGTCACTCATTGAAGGTCTGGGAAATACTCATTTTTACAACTCTGGCAACTTGTCTGGTGCACAGTTGTTATATTCATTTAATACACCCTTCTGTTTTTAATTAAATGGGCAACTGTAAAGCTACTCACTTGACACTAAAAAATGAATGGAACTGCTGATGCTCTGAATGAGGTGATCAGATGGCAGGGGGATGTTACCTGTTAGACTGATACCAGAGGATTCGGGATGTTACCTGTTAGGCTGATATCAGAGGATGGAGGATGTTACCTGTTAGACTGATCTGTCGCTCCCACACACCTTCTGCATTCCTGTCCTGGTCTAGGAGTTTTAGTCTCACATATTCCATGCCCACCTCTAAAAAAACCTCAAATGTAGGGTGGTAGATTGCCATAGGCAATGTGAAATACCTCCCTCTGAAAACAAAGAAAAAAAAAATGTTGTTCAGTAGGTGTTGTCATGACACATGTCATTTACAGCTGTCATTGTCAGGTGTTGTTGATAACCTGTGGCTGAATCTTGAGGTGATGCTCGGGCTTACCACACAAAGTGTAGGTATTCCCCGAGGTCAGAGTACAGTTAGAACTGGTCTGGACAGAAACACACCTTCTGTACTGCTTTTCAACCTGAAAGAGAGACAGGAGGACAAAGAAAAAAGGGAAAGAGAGAAATATATAATTTTAGTTGAAGTACCTGTTACTTAGGTCTATGTATGTGTGTTTTGAAATCTTAGTTAGGAATTATTTCATGCTTGTCCAGCATATCCATAATGTATTTATAAAGAAATTCAATACATGTATCTGTGTGGTTACACCAATTTTTTAATGTGGGTTATTTTTACAACAGACAGTACCTCAGAGCATGGGACATTCCTGGGCAGCAGGAGGACATTCAGTGTTCCTTGCCCATCTTCTGAAGGAAGAGCAGCACCTGAGCGCGGATGGCAGGCTGAAACAGCCACTTCTTCAGCAGGCCAAAGAGGGAGAGCCCGGTGACGTTTACAGTCACATGCGAATCTGTCACAGCAAGCGGCTGCAAAATTTCCAGGTTGCCACTACTAATGTGAGCAACAGACAGGTTGGAATCTGTAAAATTGTAGTTTCATGGTTATTACAATTCCTTGTGTTGTATTGTGTATATATATTGTATCATATGTATACTACTGCATGTCTATGTGTTAAATGTAGAGCTAACATCTACCAGACTCAAATTCTGTGTATATGTCAGAACACTTGGCCAATAAAACTGATTCTGATTTTGTAAACACTATATTACTTTTAAAATAAAATTGATGCTATTTATCTTCCTGTAGATATTTCTTCTTCTTCTTCTTCTTATTATTGTTATTGATGTTGTTGCTGGTGTTACAGTTGTCACAGTGGGACTGTACTTACTGCAAGACCCCTCACAGTGTGGGAGAAGCAGTTGCCTAAGGGATCGGTCTGTGCACTCGAAGTGGTACAGCGGCCCTGCCACCACCAGGCCTGTGTGTCCCACTATCCCATCATCCCAGGCAGTGATGGAGTACTGCACTTCCCCCTCTCCGTCGACCACAAACACTATGTCCGTCTCACTACATCGATACCGCCCTGCATGGAAGCACCGCAGCCTGTACTGTAAACTGTAAAAAAAATCGAATACAGAAATGAAATACTATTTATTAGTATTTCATTATATTTATTATATTTTACATAATATTGTTTCAAAGAGGTAAAATTTAGTAGGTGGTAAAACAAAATACTGCGGACAACTGAATAAGACATTCTGCAATTTTCCCAAACCTTTAGAAGTATTTTGTGTATTCAGAAAAAAATATTTCAGCTAATGGTACTTTCACTGATGTATAAAAAAGTCATACATGAACGGAATTCTTATTTCATTGCAGGTTTCCACCTCAGATTTCATTTGGGGAGTGAAACGTATTTCCATCTCTAACACAGTGTCAGGGCTGAATGGTGGGTCAGGGCCTGAAGAGATCTCGTTTGCCATTTCAGTGGGCTCATCCTCCTCAGCGCTGTGTGCTGGGCTTGCTGTCTCAGACGAAGCAGGAGAAACAAGAGAGGGGGGCCTTAAAAACCTCAAGAACTTCCCCCGTCTCCCCGATGCCTTTGACGAATCAAAACTGTGCATAGAACCGTACCCAGAGCTCACACTTTCTTGTACTGTAAAAAAACAAAAAACAAAACACACTTTTACAGGTTCACCTACAGTACATTCTGGCATATTGTGAATGAAGCATATTAGACAGCCCATGATTATAGATAGTGTACACCTTGAGAGACTAACCTGTGTTCATAGTGTACACCTTGAGAGACTAACCTGTGTTCATAGTGTACACCTTGAGAGACTAACCTGTGTTCATAGTGTACACCTTGAGAGACTAACCTGTGTTCATACTTGACCGTTTTGTCATTTGAGACCTGGTGTCTGCAGTCATCTCCTTTATCTTTTCCAGCAGTTTATCAATTTGTGTACGATCTGCTTGATTGATATTATTCAGGACATGGTACCTGTTGTTGCACTTGTCCACTATCCACAGCAAGGCCTTCCCCTCTCTCTCAATCACCTCCTCAATTTGGGTGTCACCCAGCCAGTCGCCCATCGTGAAGAGCACCATAGTTTTCCTCCAGATGGACTTGCCGAGAATCTCCATGTGCTTCTTCACGTTTCTCCTCTCCGGCTCACCAATCGAGCCCCGCAAAATAGGGATGACCAGCAGGATGGCGTGAGGCTCAGGCAAGACGAGCATCACACTGTGGAGGATAGCCTGCTTGGTGTCCTCCTCCATGCCCAGCATTGAGTCTCTCTCCCAGCCAGGAGTGTCCACCACAGTGAGAGTGTATCCTGCAACCTCCCGCCTTTCGGCCCTGCACTCTGTGCTCCGGCAGCCGTCTTCAAATACCTGTTCCTCCAGGATGGTGTTTCCTGACAAGCTCTTACCAGAGAACACCCAACCTAGCAGCACAATCCGTAGCTCTGTCAGTTCGGTGGTCTGAGCTCTAGAAATAATTTGAAAATGTGTGAATGCTTACTGTCACAATTTTGCTTGGGCAAAATGAGAAAAAAAATGAATTCATCACAATTTCTATAATTACAGAAACAAAAACAAAAAACAAAGAGGTAGGCACTGTGTAACATCATATTTCTTTCTCTGCATGACGTGACTCACTTGACATATCAAGACAGCATTCAGGAGCATCAGCACATAGCTCAAAACATGACCCATCAGTCTAGAGAGCACACTAAAGGCACTGACAATCATGGTAATCATCAAAGGGCCAGACTTAGCAAGGGTTTCCTTTAACCCCTCCTTGATGAAAAACTAGCATCTTGGAACTGTCTTAAAGTGTTGTTATTCTAAACCACTGCTACTTAATTCACATGTATTTGTTAAACCGGAAGAACAATTATAAAGCTTGATAAATCATGACTGCCTCGTTGTTTCTGCCCTGCCCAGGAGGGCATTCATTTTAACTATATAGATGTACATCAGCAAAAACTCACCTGGCAGATGACACTGAAGTTATTTTCGCTTTGACTAACCTCTTCTGTACTCTGTCCTCCATGGCATTTTGTTTTTTCTCCACCCACTTTAGAATGCGTGGATCAAGCTGATAGTAACCCTTGTTTACTGCGACCATGGCTTCAATTTTCTGCAGCAGCTCTGAAACCTGTGCGGAGTCGCCATTGTTTTTGTTGTCGAAAACGTGGAGGCGCTGCCCACATTTATTAACAGCATGCTGGAGCGCGTCTTCCTCAATGTACTGCTGGATTGTCTTTCCTTTCAGTCTACTGCCCATAGTGAACAAGACCATTGTGTGTTTCCAGACAGATCGACCCAGGACTCTGAGGTAGTCTTTGGTTGCCCTCCAGTTATGATCAGTGTACTCAGGACCAATAGGAATAACAAGGAGCATGGCATGTGGGCCTGGCTGGCACAGTGATATACATCGCACGATCTCCACTTGGACCCACTCTTGTACATCTGCGCGGGAGAAGGCCGGTGACCACCCAGGTGAATCCACTACAGTAAGCCTCCATCCAGACACTAATTCTTGCGCTTTCTTGCACTGAATCGTGTGCTTCACTGAGTTAAACTCTTCTCTTCCAAGAATAGTGACGCCTGCTGAACTCTTTCCAGAATTCTTTTTGCCAAGCAACGCAATCCTCAGCTCTGAAAAATATTGTAAAAACCAATGGAATAAAAGTAGCATTTTATAATAATTATGACAGTAATAACAATAACAATAATAATAATAGGCTATATTTTATTTGTTACAAAGCACCTTTCAAAACACCTAAGGTCATCTGTAGTGGCAGTGAGCATTAGTTGCATTGTATAGACTTTAATACAAAATTCCATAGCATAATTTTCAAGTAGGCTATTGGGGAGTATTGAATTACATAACATTTTGCAGAAGCTGTACCTTGCCAATACAATAACATTAAATACTGAAAAAATCCAAATCAGCGGTCCACATTGCATTTGTCTTGGTCTATTCTGTTGTAGTTATAATTTCATGCAACATGTAAATAATCAATTTGATTTCTAAGACCTTTAAAAAAAATGAGTTCACCAAACTAGATTTCTCTATGGGGTAACTTTGCCGTTGTTCATTTTTTACTGATAGCTTGAAATGCTCAAACACTTACGTCACATGCTAACTAACATCCTGACTTTCAATAAGGCAGGGTTTGTTTGTCAAGCTCAAATGCTCCATCAGATTTAACCACATTTGTTCTATGCATTTGTGGAAGAAGGCCATCCAAAAGTTTTGACTTCAAGAGCAGACTTATAATACGTTCAGAATCAGAGTCAAACAACTGGCCTATAGTCGGAAATACTTACCCATATTTGAGCCTACATTTACACCCACGGAGTTGTAATGTTGCATAAAAGAAATCTTGTTTCACTCTAGCAGACGAAAGAGCTTTGACAGTGTCCCCGATGCCTTTGACGAGTCAAAACTGTGCATATAACCGTAAACAGAGTTCACACTTTCTTGCACTGTAAGGCAACAACAAACAAAACACACTTTTGCAAGTTCACATACAGTATTTACCAGCACGTGGTGAATGAAGCATACCCAGTCCATAATTCTAGTTAGTGTACACCTCGCTTACCTGTGTTCATACTTGTTTAGCTCAAGCCGACTAAGAGTGGAATTTCGGGTCCAGCAACCATTGGGCTATCTCCCCCAACCTGACAATCCACATAGGCAAGCCGTCATGTGGGCCCCCGTCCCACAGGTTAAGGTCTAGGCTTTGCTGAGTATAACATCAACATGGAAAACAGCATTAGGAAATATTGGCCAACCGCCCTTGATTTTCAGGGCAAGGACTGGCAAAGCTATGCAAACAGGAGCATCGCCATAATAATAACAAGGTGCCCAGTTTTAGAGAATACATGTAGTCACGCCCCCCACCATGTATTTGAATAATCATTGGACAGGATTTTGATATCTGAATGTAAGCTTAGCCCGATTATTTGACACAAACATCAAGCTATTCGAATAACTATAGATCTGCAGAATAGAAAAGCTATGGGTTTTGTAATCTGTGTATTAGTCTTGACTGCAATTAAGCAATGTGTGTCATTACCAAGCTATAAGATGAGCCGCATAGCAGTACATGATATGGCAACCGCATTGTGTTGTTTTGCACAAAGAAAGTAAAAAAGCAATTTTTGATCATGTATTTCTGTGTAGTGTTCCTGTCATCGCCTGCTTCCCTGCCTTCTTTTTACTCTTCTCGTGGAGTTGTTGTAAACATATGAAGGATTTAATTTTCCCCAATATCATTTTATAATCATTGTAATCATGTTGTGTTTTATGTTGCCTTCACGTTGTTGGATGTAAATGTGTTTTGGGAATAACCTGGCGAAGCTCTCAGGGAATGTGGAAAAATGTTTCAGTTAGCTTTAGCAGCCTCAATTGCCGAATTTGCATACGTGCCACACAATTACACTGCCCTACAAAGCTAAAACTCAGTAACTACATACTTTGTCAAATTGAGTTTAGATGCGAAACGTACTTTATAACACCTCCTGCGTCTTGTGACTGAATGTCTTGCTTCTTGCTATTAAGAAAGTAGGATAAAGGCATCACCACTATCATTCGTACATGTTTTACTGGAATTAAAAGCATTTGTCTCAGTTTCTATGTTCAAGTAGTTACTGCACTTCGTCTTTGCAGGGCAGCATAAATGACTTAAATCTGTCTCAATAATGCCACCCAGTGGTTTGTAGCAAGAGGGATGCAACACTTGTGGTCCCACATAAGGATGTTCTGAAGTCTCAGGTCCTGGGGCAGGTGTCCCCGCTCTTGTCATCACAGGCCATTGACATGAACAAAATAAATTGTGCCCCCCTGCCATAACAGCACACCATGTCACCATGAATGACGTGTGGTCATATGATTTGAGCACTTGTGTTTATATGCCATTTCATTTTTTTTTCTTGGGGTTCAGTCATGTTTAGTAATAATAACATGGCTGTCTATCTCATTTTACACAGTAAGAATGTGGGAAAGAAAAGGGTCAGCCTTATGAATGCCTATGAATGTCTATGAATGCCACTGACATTAAACTCATTATATTTCTGATATGGTTATAACTTTCCTATCTGCAAAAAAGGCATTAGTTGGTAGGACAGGTTCGTCCATAGGTGGAAGATAGAAACTGTAACTTTAGTACTCTTAAAAAATATTGTCTTAGAAAGTTAAATCAGGATCATTACACCTAAAGACATCATTTGCTTCGAAAATCACAAGAATGTTTCCTTAATAGTAAAGTAAGTAATTGTCTCCTGTGTGTAATAGAGGTAAAGATGTGGACACTTTAAACCCAAAATTAAATCAACTCCAGATCCACATAATAAATGAATCCTCAAAACAAAGTGTCATGAAATGGCTGATTAAAAAGCTGGCACATTGATACATGTGCACACAGTCCGAAAGGCTGGCCTGAAGTAGCACCTACGGGACATAGGTGTTGCGCAGTGAGTGCAACGCAGGAAGTCTGCGGTGAGATGGTGTGGGAGATAACCAAGCTGCTGCCTGAGCCTGGGCCTGCCTAGTAATCGCAGAGAGCAAAGGTCTTTGCAGACCTTACAGACTAGACACATTTTCAGACGAAGTCCCTGTATAAGGATAGAAGCATTTTTTTTAGCAAAAGTTTGGAACATAACTTTGGTATGCTGAGTTCAAATAAGCCTGTTCACAAGCTGAATTTTGAGTGTTTGACCATCTAATCTGTGTAAACAAATAGAGCAGAAGTCACTCTGCAACCTGCTGACTCACTCATGGATCAACAGTTGTTGTTCATTGCCCTTTCTCCGTAGCTAACAACTCTTGCTATGGCTGTTTGTTGTAAACCCTTTACTGCATTTGCACTCTCTCATGTATAATGACCAGAAATAGACATGGTGTTGGACCACAACTAAAGGGGAGAATATTAATATTAATAAGGATGAATGGACCATTCACTCTACTGTATGTCTGTTTTTTTTGGTAGTTCAAAAACCCTTCATCCAATCAACTTCACACTTGGCAAGCATCTGGCTAGGAAGCAGATCAACAGTTAATTTCAAACTGCTTGGATGAAAAATGCTAAAATTAGTTAAGACTAAAGAAAAATGCTTTTCGATATGTCCTCTTGAGCCAGAGAGTTGTGGAATCTAAGGCACGTGCCAAACTTAAGGCCCGCGGGCCATATGTGGCCCGCTACGTCATTTTATGTGGCCCGCGAGAGCTTAAATTCTAAGCTTGAAAAGGTCTGGTTTTACTTTTATCAATAACTTGCTTTACTTCAGGAGTTACCAACTGAAGATGAAAGACTATGGACATGGAAAACATTTTACTTTTGGTAAACAATAGATAGCTAGAAAATTGGTGAGCTAATTACAAACGAGTACAGTTTATCTTGCAGTTGCAGATTGACTTCCTGATGTCGACTGAAAGACCAAGGGACAATTATAGTTTGGAGAGCTCACATCAGAGGTATGCATATTTTATGGTGTTTATGAAGTGTGTGGTGTACATATTTTAAAACCGGAGTATTTTTTGTTTTTAAACAGAGTATTTATATCTATTTTTGTACTGGTTCTTAGCTTTTTCATTGATGATTTATGATTGATTTTGCACATGTTTTGGTTGGATTCGTGGGCAAGAAAACCCAGGAAAAACCAAATGGCAATCAGTTGGTTTTGAGGTGAGCTACTGTGAACACCTTACTACAACCCGAGAGAGAATTGTGCAGTAAATATTTTTGCTATTGCTTTACATTATTGGATTTACTTTGTCCTCAAAAAGTTTAGTTTTCATTTTGAATAGTTTAATTTCTGATTGATTCTTTTGTTTGGAGTTTGTTTTTCTTTTGTTTTTCTCTGGACACTTTTCCTGCTTGGGAGGGGAAATAAAACCCAGTTCAACCATCACGCATCGACTTGCTGTCCTGCCTTTCAGGCTGTAAGGCTAGCCTGACTACATCCTTATTCACTTGGATAATTTGATTGATGAAGTAATGTGGGTTTCACAACCTGACAAATTCAAAGGACTTATGTTATAACAGAGCAACAAGCAAAAAATTTGTTTCCATCTACGCAAATACTATATATGAAATACTTGTAATTTGATTAAGTAAAAAATTCAGAGTTATTTAACATTAAGGATTAGTTGCATTTATTTTACATTACATTTAGTTACTTTCCGCTGCATTTATACTGTCTTACAGTTTCATTTGGCCCTTTGAGGGCAGCCATTATGCTGATGTGTCCCTCTGTGAAAATGAGTTTGACACCCCTGATCTAAAAGTCTTTGCTTGAGCCTAGAAACATGACACTGGTTTTCCTGCATAACAAATTTAATTAAAAATGCATTAAAAAACATTTAATAACTTTTTGGCCTGTATATTTCATCCTTTGGTCATAGAATATTTGAAGACGCAAATATGCAAACAATGTAATTTTTTTTAATGGAAAAGCAGTGCTTGCTTAAATACAGTGCCAAAAACCACCAATTTCGGCAGCCATTCTGTGTATGCAATTTAGATGGTCAAAAGGTTCGAAATGAGCCTTAAAACATATTTCTAGACATTTGTTTTCCTGCATAACAAACTTCCAACCGAATATATATAGGCTAGGCTATATATATCTAGTAATGGTGGTTGCTAATTAGCATATTACAGCATAACAATGCTTACTTTTAATCACTTAATCACTTTATTGACCTGTATATATGATCTTTTGCTCACTGAATATTTGTAAGACGCAACCATGTGAATAATGTGCATTTATTTATTTAGCCATTTCATTTATGCAAATAATAGTCAAAAACTCAATATTCAGCTTGGGAACATGGCTAGTTGAATTCAGCCCACTCCATTAGGAAGAAAGACCCCAATGCAAATTTCTGTGTGCTATTTTGCTGTCAGGTAAAAAAAATAATTGTCAAATGAGGAAGTCCCTTTTTCTAACGTCACGGCAGCTCAAAAGAAATAAGGAAGGAGGGTTACTGTCTCATTGCTAATGGCCAGTTGCCAGCAGTACATGACAAGCAGTGGACATACATGCATGTCACATTTTGCGTAAGAGGTAAGCACATTACTTTCTCTCACTACACATCCAGTGGAGCAGATTGTTGTATGCAGGATGTCCCTCAAGTCTGGACACAGGAAATATTATTAATTGTAGCTGTATAATTTGTTGCGCTCCACAGGTTAAATAGTTGTATAGTAGTAGAGTTTGTAAAACTTTGCATCACAAATGGAGCAAATCACATTGAAGATGTTATTTATGAACATTTTTTTTATTTCATTTGAAGGCACTATATATAGAATTTTGGCCAAAACAGCTAGTGCAATCACCATCAAAATACTGTAAAAGCATTGTTACGATCCAGAGAAGCCAGAGGCAAAACACAAAATCAAAGCATGGAGAATTTGCGTGCTGTAACTTATGTTTTAAATGCAAATACTCTGCCTTTACTATTGTTAAGCATTTAACATGTTTCCTTACTCTGTGGTGACACATCAGGGCTATTTTATGATTACTTGTGGTAAATGTCTTACATATAACACCTGAAAATATTTTATATTTTAAAATAATCATTTTACCCATGTGCACAGACTTCAAATGTACACTGTATTGCCATTCCCCTTCACTCATTCCATTGCACAGAAAGAATATTTTATAGTTGGGCATCATTTTTGCCAAAAGTGAAAATAATAATAACACAATAATGCTGAATTGATATAGGGATGTGAACACATGCATATCAAACCATTCAGCCAATATCTCCTTTACAGAGAACTCCACAACTGCAGTATGGAAAGGTCATAAAGCTAGAAAGGAAACCGGACTGGTCACTGCTAAGAGCTGTAAGTAATATGCTCATTAGACCATCAAGGTTTTACATGTTGGCACTGATGTTGAAAGGCCTCTGTGATAAATGTCTCCTTATCACGTTTTCTATACACAGCATACCCTATCTGACACATAAGCCAAATGGCGACCAACAGAACAGGTCTCTGTCCATTACCGCAAGAAGAGCCTGCCTATTACACACACATTTTAGGAGTCACAGTGGACTGGATAATTGTTGTTGTCGGCCTGCCAGGAATCATTACAGCTATTTATGCACTGCAGGGCCTGGTCAGGGCTGACCATGTGGCCCCTGTGTTCGTCATCAACCTCCTCGTCTCGGACCTCTTCCAGATCGCCATCACAGTCGTGTTCATTCTGAGCCGGTTCTTCGACAGGATGCAGCCCGTCTTCCTCACCCTGCGCTGCATCTCCAGGATTGTGGTGCGACTGGGCATCACCGCCAGCCTGTGCTTCATGGTGTGCATATCCGCAGAGAGGTACCTCACCGTGGCCCATCCCATATGGTACCGGTATCGCCGGACTGTGAAGTGCTCCGTCGTCATCTCGTCCGGTGTATGGGGGGCCTGTGCGCTCTACGCCCTCCTGGACTTCGCCGTTGTGCATGACCAAAAGGAGTCTCTGAAGGTGTTCTCAGTGCTCCTTCTGCTTCCGGCTCTGCCACTGACCGTGTTCTGCTCGCTCACCCACAAGGCCCTTCAGCACTGCAGGTCCATCCAACAAAACGAGAGCAGGAGGATCATGGGTGCCCTGGGTCTAGTCCTGGGGATCTATGCAGTCCTCTTCCTTCCGTTCTGCATCAGGAACCTTTACTTCATCCTGGCGGCTGGCAGTGAGCACAGCACACTTGAAGACACGTCGCTGGTGGTCACCAGTGCTCTGGTGTACCTGAGCCCACTGGCTGATCCCTTCCTGTACATATTCATGAGGCGGGATATGAGAAA